>CM054941.1:22237534-22305034 GCA_029168755.2 Tillandsia fasciculata
ATTTTTGCTATGTGGTTGTAATTTTTTTGCTCCTGCTCACCTTTTTCTTTTTTAAATATGGCTTTAGGTTCTATATGATATTGGCATTGTTTCCACCAAAGAGCCATTCAAGTGCTCGATAAATCAAGGGTTGATACTAGGAGAAGTAAGTAACTTTACTTTCCGAAGAAATCTGTATTATAATAGCCTTATTACTTTCTAACTACGGTAGTAACAGGTTGAATATACCGCATTTAAAGATCAAGAAGGTAGATGGATCTCTGCGGATTCTGCCAGTTCAAGTGAGTATTACCAAGAAAAAGTGCCTGCAGAGAAGGTGTGGTGCAAAATAGATAAGTGTTATTATACTATTATTGAAGTCGGAAATCGTTTTTATTTTAGTTCACATTTCAAATTTTCTTGTAGGTCACAAAGGATGGCGATTATTTTGTGCTAAAAGACAACCCAAACATTCGTTTAAATGGTCGCACCTACAAAATGAGTAAAAGTCGCGGCAATGTCATCAACCCAGATGATGTCGTTTCTGAATATGGTGCTGATTCCCTACGCTTGTATGAAATGTTCATGGGACCATTGAGGTATCTTTTTCCTATGGGGCTTTTTACCAATAAATTTCTACCAAATCATATCTACAAATGTACTATAAAATCTACATTTCATGTATGTGTGTAGTGAATGAAATTTTCTATAAAAAATTCAACCGATATCGTTAAACTAGCAAGCATCCCATACTGGCTCTTAAAAATTTTCAATTTTGAGATCTTTTAATCATAAGGTAAATAATGTCGAATAATTATGAAATTTGGTTTTTAGAAGTTTCAAATGCTCCAAATCATGTTTAATTGTATGAATCGTAAATTCGAAAGCTCTATTATCAAAAATAATTTATTAGTACGAAGGCTATTGTACTCGTAAGAGTTTAGTAGTCGGATTCTATCTATTTGTCTATATATATATATATATATATATATATATATATATATATATATATATATTTCATGCTATATTGTGTCAATATACATATATTTTTGTGACTGGCACACACCGGCACGGTTAATGGTATGCATTGTGTCGTACCGTGCCAACAAGTTCTCGGTATGACTCCATATCAGGACACTTAAATCCTTGTATATACCCCTCAAAAATTCAATACTGACTCAAGTATCCTTGAGTTGGGTGGTCATCCCACTCACAGTAGAATTTGCTTTTGCAAAAAAATTATTGTGAAGGGGCATTCTTTTTCTTTTTTAAATTCATGGATATATATGTAAGGAATCAAAATTTTCATGGGCATATATCCAGGGTGCAAATATTGTAGGGATATATACTTATAATAAATTTTCAAGGATATATATGTAAATGGTTCTTGTTCTTTCTATATCAACTTGATGCATGAGTCAGGCGCTTGCAAACTAGGCGCAAACCCTGAACTTTTTAACTGTTTTCTTCAGAGATTCAAAAACATGGAGTACTGGTGGGATTGAAGGAGTACATCGGTTTCTAGCAAGGACATGGAGGCTGATTGTGGGCCCTCCCTTACCTGATGGATCGTATAGAGATGGAACAATTGCATCAGACGATGAGCCAACCATGGAACAGCGTCGCACTCTTCACAAATGTATTGCAAAGGTTAGATTTCATTCCTCTTAAACTTAATGATATGATTTGTTTCATCAGGTCGCTCAGATGAACTTAAATCATCCTTTTCTTTGTTTAATATTAAAAAGAAAGTGATGCTTTTCTCACGTAGTTGCAAAATGCATATGTATACAAATTAAGAAGCTAATTTTTAGTTCTAAAACTATTCATACTTCCAAGAGTTTAGTGCAAACCTCAAGTCTAACATTGGCCAAGAAAGCAAATTCTGATTTTGGTTAAAATGTACAATGCCATAAGTATTGTGATTTTCACATTGCTGTGCTGATATTTACACATCGACCTGTGAACAAACTGATGAATATCGCCTAATGGAACATTGACTATGGAGGTTAAGTTACAAAATCATGTAGTAGCAGTTTCTTGCAATTTAGCAATAGGTATGGTTCTTTTAGCTCCAATTTATTGCACTATTGGATAGTTGAGAAGAAATCTGCAGGAGTCCACGTTGAGACAAGTTCCTCTATAAGAAGTTGCGCTCTGCAATTAGTCTTTTTGCTGCAGATAGGCCCAAAGGACCTTTTTACAAACTAGATTTATTATTGGAAAGTATGCTCTGTTTATCCCTAGTTATTTCACTTTCTCTGCATGTATGTGTACGAGCATGTGCGTGTGCAAGTGCCTGCACCTGCATGCGTGCGTGTGTGCATGCATGCGTGTATGTGTGTGGATGCAGTATGCATGCATATATGTCAAAATTTGTTCTAGATGTACAGCACCATAATTTTTACCAATGGGCAATAATTTACTGTCTAATTTTGAAGTTGTGAGATGAAGATGTACCAAACTTCTTTTGTTAATTGTTGTATTTATTGATTCTCCAGGTATCAGAAGAAATTCAAGAAACAAGATTCAATACTGGAATTTCTGCGATGATGGAGTTCATAAATGCTGCATACAAGGTCTCTTCTGTCATTTGAGGCATTAGCTTAGTATGGGATAAAGTATTTTATATCACTATTGTACTTTCTCATTAATGCAATACTAATTCTTGAAGTTATAATAGTTTTTTTTTTTTTTTTTTTTTTCACTTTCTAAACTTAGACGTAATTTGAAATAGTATGTCCGTATGGAGATACTGCTTGCATTGTTCTTTCTTTTGTACAGTTGCTATTTACTTAGGTTCATATATTGTGAAAAGTTTGTTGAATACTATTATTCGAAATGTCCAGTCCATTATTTTGTCCAAAGTGATAGATCAATCATGATTACATTCAATTTATTTCTTATAAGAAGTGATCCGTTGATTAAACCATTTAAATAAACATAAATCTCATTTAAAAGGGATATCAGTATTTTAATAGTTGAATTGTTTTCTTAGCTCTATTGATCCTTGTCGTCAAATGCTAATGAAAATTTACTTCTCATCTTTTTGATGAAATGGTGGGAACTTGTAGTTGTATCATAATGATCGATAGATGACCTAAAGATCATATTACCCTTTTAGCCAAGTCAACAGGTTCAACGTATTTCTGTCTGATATTTACCAGGTTAGTCATGCCAAATGACAAATGGAATTACCCCCAACTTTTATTATAGTCGACGGTTAGATATTAAACCGAAATACTTATTTGTTTGCTGGTTACTTCATGAAAATATTGTTGATTTGTTGTGAAGAATTATTGATTGTTTCTACTGGATATATTTTAATCAAATTTAGATGATGACTATGTTCACTGTATTACTCAACTATTGTTAGCATTTGCAAATCACAATGATATATTGTTTTGTCATAGGCCCAGATATGGAAATCATAATTTTTAGTCGTCGCTTATTAACTTTGTATCCTTTGCCTTTAAATTATGGAAATTTCCACAAAATGGACAATGAGAAATTTTGCAAGATATTGATATACTGAAGCAATTTAGTTAGTTGAAGTAGTAAAAGTTGCAAGAGAATTTGAGCTAGAAATCAATACCAGTCTTGCTACTTTTCTACTTGGCTCACGAACTTCATATAAATAGATGATTTTGCAGGATCCAAAGGTAAATGCCTCTTTATTTAATTGTGAGCCATACTATTTGAAACAAAAATTTTAGTCGCTATACCTGCAATTACTTCAAGTGATGGATCATTTCTCCAACATTCTTTTAAATTTTTCAGGCCAATAGCGAGTATTGAAAGATACAACAATCGTGCTCCCCGTCCAGATCAATGGAAAGACCAGAGGAACTATTGCAGTCGACAAAGCCTGCTTGAGGATGATGCTTTAGATTAGCTTCGAGGGATGAGAAGCTCTCCAAGTATTTGCAGGGAAGACAATAAGGAAAAAATTTGTGTTCCCGGAAGGATCTTGAATGTCATATTGGACAAGGAGAAGGTAAGGTCGTAATCGTTGCTTCTGATACTGCAACCATTTGATTTTTGCTCCATGGCTCTATTTTGTACTGAGCTATGCTATATCTTCGTTTCTTGTCATGATTTTCTATATTATGGATTCATTGTGACGCCCACTTCCCAGGGGTCACCCATCCTAGAACTACTCTAGCTCTAGCACGCTTAACTCTCATGTTCCTCTTGGATCTTGCTACCATCCAAAATGCTATAGCCGGGTTAGATTTTTAGTCCTATTATATCATTTATATAGAGGACTAATCCAAATTCCGGGGGTGTCACATTCTTGCCCCCTTTAAGCCCTGACGTCCACGTCAGGCTCAAGCACACTCACAAGCACCAGGCGATGTGAGACTCGTCTCGCTAGCCTTAGCCGACCTTGTGAGGAGCTGCACTCCACTCACAACGGTCATTTAGCCGGGAGCCTCGCTCTACCCGCTATATAACCCTGGCTCACCGAGACTCATCTCACATTTCCGGCTGGTGAATGGCTCTGATACCAACTGTGACGCCCCACTTCCCAGGGGGTCACCCATCCTAGAACTACTCTAGCTCTAGCACGCTTAACTCTCATGTTCCTCTTGGATCTTGCTACCATCCAAAATGCTATAGCCGGGTTAGAGATTTTAGTCCTATTATATCATTTATATAGAGGACTAATCCAAATTCCGGTCACATTCATTCTTTCCAATATAGTTTAACAAAGATTCATCATGCCTCTCTTTTGCTGAATTTAGCTTGCGACTAACAATCTCGTTTAAAAACTGAAAGAGAATGCCGGCAAATTTGCAACCCCTCTGTTTTAGTGTGAAATATTGAACAGTAAAACTTGCAGCATGTTTTGTTATCTGTTCATTCTGAAAACATCACAAACTGTATTCAATTCTGTGCTTGTGAATCTGTAGAAAGTTTTTGATATTCTGTAATTGGATACTTTTGTGTTAGAGTGCTCTCTGATAGAATATTGATTGAAAAAGATGATCGTCTTTTCTTTTCTTCTTATTCAATTTATAGATACATATACAATGTTCATCTCTTTCCTTTTACAGCCGTGCAATCTAATTAAAGAAATATAATGAATATGAAAATATACAATTACAATGAATATGGAAACTAATAAACTATACAAATTAAATATAAGCTTTATGTGGTAACAAGCTATATGTGGTAACATCCCCCCTCAAATTGATGCTGGGTGATCAAGAAGCATCAATTTGCCAACGAGAAATTGATGGCGCTGGCGACTGACAGACTTGGTAAACACATCGGCTAATTGTAACGATGTGGAAACATGTGGAAGAGAAATGACACGAGTATCCACAGCTTCTCGAATATAATGACAGTCTACTTCAATATGCTTAGTGCGCTCATGTTATACTGGATTAGTGGCAATTTGAATAGCACTTGTGTTATCGGCATGAAGTGGAGTAGGATCATGCTGTGGAAACCCAAGCTCAGTTAACAAACCTCGAAGCCAAGTAATCTCAGAGCATGCAGCAGACATAGCGCGATATTCAGACTCTGTGGAAGATTTGGACACACGGTCTTGTTTCTTACTCTTTCATGAGATCAAAGAGTCCCCAAGAAACATGCACCAACCAGTGACAGAGCGACGTGTATTGGGACATCCCGCCCAATCAGCATCACTAAAAGCAATAAGATGCACAGGAGATTTAGCAGGAAAAAATAAACCTCGACAAGGAGAGCCATGGAGACAAGCATTTTTGACATCCAACTGTTGAAGCGGCCAGCCCTGTGAGGCGGCAATAGCAAGAACTGTACGGACCGTAGTCATTTTGGCTACAGGAGCAAATGTTTCATGATAGTTTATTCCATATTCTTGTCGGTTGCTTAAGGCAATCAATCTTGCTTTATAGCGATCGAGGGACCCATCAGAGCGAAGCTTTATGGAATAAACCCATTTACAACCAATGGGCTTAACATGAGGTGGACATTTAACAATGTCCCAAGTCTGATTATCCTGAAGAGCACGAAATTCCTCCTGCATTGCCCACTGTGAACACTCATGCTTCACTGCTTCTGAGTAAGAAGATGGAACCGAAATGGAGGACAAAGCAGTAGAAAAATGATGTATGATAAGAGTCATACCGAGGAGGAGGACGACAAACTCGGGTAGATTGTCTCGGTAAAGGTGGGGCAGGAGCAGATGGCGGATCTGGCTCGGGAAGGGGCTGCAGTGCACAACGTCAAGTGTAGACAAATCCAGGTTTGAACCGGTCAATAGAAGAAGACGTGTCATCAAAAGTAGGAAGAATAGTGACTTCAGGGGATGAGCTAACATGAGTTGGAAAGAAATGTTGACTCTCAAAGAAAACAATATTTCGAGAAACACGAAGCCTCTTTAAAGAAGGATCATAGCAAACAAACCCCTTATGATTAGTACTATATCCCAAAAAAAACACATTTCACAGATTGAGCAGAAAGCTTATGGCGTTCATGAGAAGGCAAATGAACAAAACACACACAACCAAAAGTATGCAAATGTCGATAGGGAGGATGCTGATGATGAAGGCGAAAATAAGGAGAGTCAAGATCAAGAGTTTGAGAAGGTAGTCGATTAATAAGATAAACTGCTGTAGATAATGCTTCTACCCAAAAAATAGGCGGAACAGAAGATTCGAGTAACAATGTCCGAGCCACCTCTAAGAGATGACGGTTCTTTCGTTCGGCCATACCATTTTGTTGAGGCGTATATGGACATGAACGCTGTGACAAAATGCCTTTTTGATTCAGAAAATCATGAAATGCATTAGTCATGTATTCTCCACCAGAATCAGATCGAAGAATCTTAACAGTAACAGAAAATTGAGTTTCGACATACACTAGAAGGATTTACAAGTTAAAAAAACTTCAGATTTAGAACGGAGAAAATAAATCCAAGTAAACCGACTATAGTCATCAATAAATGTTACAAAATATTTATACTGACCATGAGAAATAACAGGTGCAATTCCCCACACATCAGTATGAATAATATCAAAACAATTTTTCGCATGACTATCAGCAATAGGAAATGGAAGCAGTTTACTTTTTCCTAACTTACAAGTAGAACAATCAAAGGAAGCACGAGAAGAACAAAATTTATCTTTATTGCCCAATAAACCAGAAGTCAATAAATAAGACAAAATATCAGAATTAGGGTGTCCCAAACGTTTATGCCACCTTTCACTTTTATTGATAATAGTAGAAGAAGTCAAAGCAACATGATTAGGAATGGAAAGTTGGAGTGGAAACAGTCGTCCTACTTTAGGCCCCTTCGCAATCACCGTCCCCGACACCTGATCCTGCACATAACAACCACCACGAGAAAAATGTACATCATAGTTATTTTCTACTAATTGTCCAATTGAAAGAAGATTATTAGAGAGTCCAGGTGATACAAAAGCATTGTTGAGAGTTGGAGTAATATCTCCTACAGCAGTAATAGGTAAGGTGTGTCCATTAGTAACCTGGACATGTTCTGAACCACGATATGTGTGGACATTTTTAAGCAAAGCCACCGAGCCAGTCATATGATTTGATGCGGCAGAATCAATAACCCAAGATTTAGATGGAGAATTACTATTACCGTGAAGTCCTAGAGCTGAAAAGGCCGAAATAATCATTTGTTGCACCATTTCAGTAGTGCGGACTGTTTGCTCAGCATTGTGATTGACTGCTGTTGAGGTTCCAGCTGGAATTTGACCTGTAAAAGGATTAGTAGTAGAAGCTTGAAATGCAGTCTGACGATTTTGGGGCCGAATTGAACATTCTTTGATGATATGTCCAGGTTTTTTGCAGTAATTGCAAAATTTCTTAGCATAATTTGCAGCAATGTGACCATAATTCTTGCAACGAAAGCACTGAACTTTACTCATATCCCTGTCTTGGCCTTTTCCTTGAGCCACAAATGCCATAGGTGTTGTAGTCAACCTTTCTTGTTCCAGAGTGGCTTGGGTAAAAAGACGTTCTTCACGAAGTAATTCACCAAAACATATATCCAATGAAGGAGGAGGATGACGACTCATCAGATTAGAACGAACGTTCTCAAAATCTGATCGCAATTTCATCAAAAATTGATCGCACTTGCTAACCTCATAAACAGCCATTACATCATGGAGAGAATCTTTCGACACGATAACACAAACAATATCAGAAAATTCAGTCCATAATTGTTGAAAACCGGAAAAATAATCTTGAATAGATAATCCTCCCTGAGTGTAATTTGCAATCTCGCACTCCAATTGAAACCTTCTTGCAGAATGTGTTTGATTGTAAACTTTTTTTAAATATGCCCACATGTCTTTAGCAGTTTTATATGGACGTAAATTAAGAATAATTTGAGAATCACATGACCCAATAATCCAAGACATCACCCTAGCATCTTTGACTTTCCATTGCGACAATTGTGTGGCATCCGTAGGAGCTGGAACAGTGCTATCAATATGTCCCCATAACTTCTTTCCAGTGACAAACAATTGAAATTGAAACTCCCATGCGGTATAATTTTTTTCGGTAAACTTAACACAAAATTCGGGAGTGCTACTCGCCATTGCAAAGAAATAAAAATAGTTCGCACCAAGAAAAAAAAATCACCAAAGAAAGCTAAAATTTTACCGAAATCGTGAGCTACCTTTCCACGCCAAATTCCAAAACGTAAAGGTACTGCACCCGTGCACAGATCTGCCACCACTTCGCTGCGGCTCACTCTTTGTTTCAGAATCTCTGATCCAAAGAGAGTAGCAGAACAATCCAAACAAACCAAAAAAGCTTCTAAAACCAGGGCTCTGATACCATGATAGAATATTGATTGAAAAAGATGATCGTCTCTTCTTTTCTTCTTATTCAATTTATAGGTATATATACAATGCTCATCTCTTTCCTTTTACAGCCGTGCAATCTAATTAAAGAAATATAATGAATATGGAAATATACAATTACAATGAATATGGAAACTAATAAACTATACAAATTAAATATGAGCTTTATGTGGTAACAAGCTATATGTGGTAACACTCTCCTCTTTGATTTCAAACCCCAGATACTTTATTCCCTTCTCTGGTATTGCTTTCTTTTATCTTACCTGGTTCCCTTCAAATGTAGCCCATTTGGAAATGAACCTCCCAATTTTATTATTTATTATTTTTGCATTGACAACACCCCCTTCAACTTTTACTTGTTTTGATTTAAATTTTAAATTATTTCGATCAAGCATTGAGTCCATCGACACCTTATTTCGGTCAATTGAATTGGGTATTCCACTAAAATTAACTCTGTTCAAAATTGGTGTGACTCCCTAATGGTCCCACATCGGATGGAAACGAAATTGTGATTGGAATTAGAGTGTGCGGCTCTAAATTCGATGTGAGGTTCACTTCACACTTTCGACTAGTGAACCGGCTCTGATGCCAAATGTAACGACTCAACACACTAGCAATAATAGCGGCCTCCTATAATCACAATCAGAATTTCATTCTCACCTGCTGTGGGACTATTAGGGTGTCACAATCGGTCCATTTCATTGATATAACACACAATTATGCCAATTAATAAGTGAGATATCTCAAATCAAAACAAGACTAAAAAAGAAAAGAAAAACAAACCTTGATTCATTTTATTCTTCTTTCATTACGCGAGGTAGTGGGGTTTTACATTCCTACTATGGTAGAGAATTATTTGTTCTTCAAATTGAAATCAAATCCATCTATTCTCAGGTCAATTTTTGCAGCACTTCTTGCAAAGATAGTTGTGGTTGTTCTTCCTTCATAAATTTGTTATAATAAATGAGATTATTTACGAGTTCTTCATCGACAAACCTGTCTACATTTATAGTGAGTTGCCTTTGCTTGATCAAACTGCAGGCAACTTAATACTTTGTTTATGATTGATGAAGATAACCATCATAAAGACATCATTATTGGATGCATAAAGTGATGTGGTAAATTAAGGAAGATACCCCACAAAATATTAACTCTGGTGCAATGTTGGCCTATATTTAGAAGGTGTTTGTGCAATGGTTATTTTGAGCTAAGCAGTCTGATGGTTTGCAATGTGGTTGGTTCAGATACCAAATTTTGAGGATTATTCACTCAAATTTGTTTATCTTGAGGGTGGCTTATGTACAAAATTTCTTCTTTATGTTTTGGAAGAGCTCCCAAATACAATTTTAGATATCCAAATCATAAGCTCTATTTTAAACCTTTTGCTAAAATAGGATGTTTGATGGAGTGCCTTAAGAAAAAGCTTTTAGCAAGGATTTAAGTGCCGTGGCACGGGATCATGCCGAAAATTTGCCGGCACGGTATGTGCCGAGCCTTGCCAATGAGTGCAAGTGATAAAAAAATACATGTGTCCTAACACATAATGGCATGAAATATTGAAATGTTTATTTTTTTTAATAATAAAATTTTTTAATTACTTATTATGTATGTTTATCAAATCTTTTGAATTTTATTGAGAAAATTATTTAGTAATTTTTTAAAAAAGTAAATTTTGGGAGCTGTATCGTGTCGGTATCTTGTTGGTATGATATGGTATAGTGAATACGGACTGAGCCGATAGAAATTTAAATCCTTGGCTTTTAGCACTTAACAACATGTTCAACTAATTTACCATAGTAATTCTTAACCAGGCTTTTATAGGAAGAATTCTACAAACATAAATAAAAAGGTGATTAAAAAAAAGTTTGAATAACTTCATGTCCACATCAGGGGTTTTCACAAGTATTTCTGGTATTTAGGTATTGGCCACAAGGAAATTTGCTTCCTCTTTAGGAAAACTTACTTTTCAAAGTACAACAATTCACATTTTAATTCTCTGACTTTCCAGCCCCAAACAAAGGGAATGGAAGAACGTAAGTGAATGAACTAGCAGGTGGAGTACTTACAAAGCTCTCCTAATCATGAACTGTTATTATTAAATATACATAGACCTAACTGAACGTGGCAAAATGTATTAGGCTTGCACTTTTGTAGCTCCCAATCACTCCATTTATGAGAAAGATGGTAGCTTAAAAAGGTGAACAAGGATTGGCAGAAAACCATTGTAGAAAGAAGACTCTGGGGTAGAAGATGAAGTTTAATTCAAACATGAACCAAGTTCATGCGCGATCGCTCGGATCAGGATTTCTCCTTGGATGCTTTCTTGTATTTTTTTTCTATTTCTCTGCGTATGATCAATTTGCGAGTCCGTTTGGTGCAAGTAAGAGTCCTTTTGGTGCAAGTAAGTGCTCATCACTCAGTTTGTATTTTGATTACTTGAAGCCAAGTAAGGGACATGACATGAGCTATGAGTCTTTTGTTCTTTTGAGATGATTACTATGTTGAGTTTTATCGAGTATAAGCGGCTGAAATACCGTTCTCTAGCTGCTTAAGTTGTTAGAGAAACATCGTTCTTTTCTATTTCTCTGCGTATGATCAATTTGCGAGTCCTTTCATCACTCAGTTTGTATTTTGATTAATTGAAGCCAAGTAAGGGACATGACATGAGCTATGAGTCTTTTGTTCTTTTGAGATGATTATTATGTTGAGTTTTATCGAGTATAAGCGGCTGAAATATCGTTCTCTAGCTGCTTAAGTTGTTGGAGAAACAACGTTCTTTTCACATAAAGAGTGTTGGCCTTGTGATCAAATTCCGCCCAAACATTACAGGGAGTGTTGATTATAAAAAGATAAAAAGCACCGTTCTCTAGCAGCTCAAGTTGTTAGAGGAAAATAATGGCTGCTTAACAAATTTTTTTAAATATTTTGTTGTAGCTAAGTTACTAATCATGTAATTGGCCTGCAGTTGATTTTGAAGCCCCATCAACTTCTGCTAGTTCTATTCCCTTGGAAGAGAAGATGAGCACCGACAAATTAGGTAAGCCTGAGTTATCAATTGTTGAGGTTGAATTTTTGATATACTCTATGTTGCACATATACGGATACAGGGATACGGATATGGTGATACGGCAATTCATAAAACTTCTAAGATACGATACACAGAATATACTTGAATAAAATATTATTTTAAATATATTTAAATATATTTTGATTATATGTAATGATATATTGAGAATAATTAGGATATCTGAATTATATTAAGGAATATATTTTGATGTATATTAACTAGTATAATTATTTTACATCTGTTTATAAAAAAAGATAATCAATCGTATGAAATAATAATTCAAAAAGTATGAACCAACTATCATCCAACTTTATCAAATAATAACAATAGATATTTAGTCGCACAAATCAACATATATGTACGTTTTATTAGATTCTATTATATAAAACAGTAATAAAAAAAATATATGCTAACAATTTAATTGAAGAAGAAAAAAATTATTCTCTATGATCTTTGTTAATTAGTTCTAGATTGATAAATTAGATAAAAAAAAGAAGTAAAAGATAAGCGGTAAAAGAATGAACTATAGCTTAATACTGTGTGAAGATAGAACGAGAGGGATCACTTTCAACCATTCAAGTGCAAAAAAATAGAAGAAATGACAAATTGAAGAGAGATTTGTATTTTTCTCACTATTTTTCTTATTTCCAATGGATTTGGATGCATACTTTTCAAAAATTTTTAAATTCGGATCATTTTAGACCAAAAAAGAATCTGGCCGTATCTCCCATGTCCCTCCCGTATCCGATATTTTTTTTTATTTTTTAAAAATACCGGATATTTTATTTTCGTATCGGACATGTATCGGATGCGTATCGATATCCGATACGAGTACGGCATGAAATTTGAAGTATCCGTGCTTCATAGAATATACTATTTTAAGCTTTAGATTTCACTAGAACTGTACTTTAGGACTATGAGATTAATTGAGGAGTACACTAATTAATAAAAACTGTTTGTGCAAGTGCGTGCGGGGCAAGGAATGACAAATGCAGTTAGAGCAGAGCTTTCCGTGAAGCTTTAATTAAAGTTTCTACAGTTTCCACTAGTTGGAGACGGAAGCAGATGTTCCAAATTTGAACTTCATATTTTAAGTTTGTTCAGTATTTCGGCTTTCTGCCTTAGCCACAAGCTCTAGATACTTGCTCCCCAACTTTTGACTTCCGCTTCGCGATTAGTATTGAGAAGCTGGGCCAAATAGGCACAGAGAATTTCAGATAATAATTTTTTCAAAATAATCTTCTAAATTTTTATAATTTTAAAATAATCTTCTAAATTTTTATAATTTACGAAATAATTTTATCAAAATTTTATTGGTAAAATTAATTCTATTTTTACCACATCAGCTCAGAAGGCGGTGAATGATTTACCGCGTTCAAAATAATACTAAAGACGGTGAATGATTCACCGCCTTTAACTATACTAAAATAAAAATATGGGTACGAGTCAAATCTTTAAGAGATTTAGATTGTTATTGTAGAAAGATAAGATAAAATGAAAATATGGATACGGATTACATTTTTAAAAGTTTTAGATTGTTATTATTCATTAACTAATATATATATATATATATATATATATAAAACTTTTTTTTTTAATTATAAAATTTAAATCTTTAAAAGATTTAAGTTGTTATTAGTTACTGAATAATGACAACATAAATTTTTTAAATATTTGATCCATAACTACATTCTTATTTTATATTATCGTTTTTTCTTTTTATATTAGTTAGTAAATAATAATAATAATCTAAATCTCTTAAAGATATTTATATTTGCGAATTAGTTAAATTAGTTAATGAACAAAATAATCTGAATCTCTTAAAGATTTGACCCGTATCAACATTCCTATTTTTTAACGTTAAAGACGATGGATGATTCGCCGGGTTTTCAAGATTAATTCATCGTCTTTAAGAAGACGGTGAATGATTCTGAGAGTTATTTTGAATACAACTCCTTTTCAGATTCATGTTATATGTTATCCTCTTTCTCATCTGTCATACTGAGAGTCTGAATAAGTTGAAGCATCAGAATAAAAAGGATGGATTGAAGAAAATTCATCAGTATACTTTGACCAATATATATACACCTAATACATGTGTATATGGGATCATGTTGTAGGAGGTGAACAGATCGAAAATGTGAAGCCTCAGAAGAAACAAATCTGCGACTTCTCAGATCGAAGATCTGATGTGTGTGAAATGGACGGCGATGTTCGTATTCATGGAAATTCTTCTTCTATATACTTCATTGATTCCTTCGAAGGCGACACTTCGGCAACAAACGAGACTTGGTATGTCAAGCCTTATGCTCGAAAAAACGACGTCACGTTAATGAAAAAACTTCGAGGACTTACCATAACATCTTTGCATGGTCCTTCTGATGCTCCTACATGCACTGTAAATCATAGCATCCCCGCCATTGTGCTCGGGGCAAGAGGATACACCGGAAACTTCTACCATGACTTCAGTGATGTATTGATTCCTCTCTTCATAACTTCTCGACAGTTCGACGGTGAAGTTCAATTCCTTATACCAGAAATGCGTATTTGGTGGGTTCACAAATACGAAAGGATTCTTAAGAAGCTCTCGAACTACGAAGTTATCGATCTCGCTGAAGAGGTTAAAGTTCATTGTTATCCTCATGCAATTGTAGGCCTACATAGCCACAAGCCTTTAAGCATCGACCCCTCGCGAGCTCCGAATAACTACTCCATGGTCGACTTCACGAAGCTCCTACGGGCGGCCTTCGCTCTAGATCGAGATTCGCCGATAAGTTTGCGCGAAAACCCTACAAACAAGAAGCCAAGGCTTTTGATCATAGCAAGGAATCGCACTCGGCGGCTAGTAAATGTCGACGAAGTTGCTCAAATGGCGGACGGGCTAGGGTTCGAAGTCGTCGTCGGGGAGGCCTCGTTCGGCACAACGGTGGCGCAATTCGCACAGATCGTGAACTCATGCGATGTGATGATGGGTGTTCACGGCGCGGGGCTCACCAACTCTTTCTTCATCCCTACTAATGGAGTGCTCATACAAGTAGTGCCATTAGGCAAGATTGAGGATATAAGTATGATAGACTATGGGATACCTGCAACAGACATGAAGTTAAAATACTTGCAATATAGTATCAGTGAAGAGGAGAGCACTCTCATAGAGCTTTATCCAAGGGACCACCCTGTGCTTAAAGACCCCATGGCATTGCACAAGCAAGGTTGGGGAGCTTTATTCAAAGTATACTTGGGGCAGCAAAATGTGAGGCTTAATGTCACAAGGTTTAGGCCTGTTTTAGTGGAAGCAATGGCTCATCTCAGTCAATAGCAATAGTGCAAAAGGGTTTGATGTGTTGTGGGAGTATGCACAAGCAGTTTGAGTTAGACAAAAGAGTTTGCTTGGTTTATGATGTGTTACAATTTGAGTTGTACTAAGGAGTTTGCTTGTTGTTTTTTTTTTTTTTTTTTTTTTTTTTTTTTTTTTTTTTTTTTTTTTTTTTTTTTTTTATCAACTTAATAAAGATTAAAAATTCTTATCATTCTTTCTTTTTTTTTTTTTTTTTTACAAATAAAAGCTCAAATCTCTCTCTCTAGAGCATGGTTGAAATAAAAAAAATCACCACTTGGCAAGTGAAACAGTCGATACGACCGAGCCGATTGAGCCGAATCAAAGGTGACAAGTAGCGTAAAAATTTGTCAACAAGTCAACTGATTTGAAATAATCAGTAAAGATTGAGAATAAGGACCGACCGAAATAAATATTACAAGCCAATTGAGAATCGGTCATCGGCTATTGAGAATAAGAACCGAGATAAATAATGTAACGACCCGATTCACTAGCAATAATAATTCGTTGGGTCCAAACTACAATCCAAACTACAATCCAAAATGTTTAAGACTAGTTATTATTATTAGTGTCTATGTCTTATATATACCCAAACACATTCACATTCCATCTGATGTGGGACTATTGGAGTGTTACAGACTCTCCCCGTTTTAGGCTTGACGTCCTCGCCAGCCCAAACACACATACAACAATCCAAGATCACCAGGTGTTGTGAGACTTGTCTCGCTAGCCTTGCCATTTAGACCCAGGTTTAGCCAAGACTCACCACACATTTTCGCCTGGTTATTGGCTCTGATACCTAATGTAAAGACCCGACCCACTGGCAATAATAACTCGTTGGGCAAACTATAACAAAAAATGCTTAAGCCCAATTATTATTACTAGTGTTCATATCTTATATATACTCAAACACATCCACATTCTCATCCGATGTGGGACTATTGGGGTGTCACAAATAACTAGTTAAGATTGAGGATAAAGACCGAGATAAATAATTAGTTAAGATTGAAGATAAAGACCGAGATAAATAATCGGTCATCGGCTTTATAAGCTGAGTAAGAAGAACCCGACAGAGCGGATCCCTCCTCGGCCTAATTGTTTGGCACGTGGCGCATCACATTCAGAAGGTTAATCCATAGGCCAATCGCGAACCGGACCAGATCAACGGCGCATTTCGGCCCCAACAAGCGCAAACTTGTAAATTTCATGTAATACTCCTAAGTGAAACATGATGAAGTTTGGGAAAGGCATTGAATCATGCAACCTAATGGGAGTTTGAATTCAAGGAACTACATAGGATTTGTAAAGAGCTTAATAATCCATTGCTTAGCCAACCATGGAAAATCAAATTCTCGCCAAATTGTATTGTAACGACTTGATCTGTTAGCAATAATAACTTGTTGGGAGAAAACGACCCAAGATACTTAAGCTATTCAGGCTTTGATGTCAGCTCATCACACACATAATCCAAGATCACTAGCAGGACCCATCTCAAATATAACAATCCGATCCACTAGCACTAACAACTCGTTGGGTTCGAACCATTGACCTAAAATATTTATGTCTTATTTTTATTAGTAGGGTCTATGATCTCTTATATTTTCAATCACAATTCTTTTTTTATTCGATATGGGATTATTGGAGTGCCAAAAGCATGTTTCTTATTACCAAAAGATCAGCTGTCTCACTCCATATCTTGCCTACTCGACTTTTGGAAATTGACAAAAAATGGGACCCAGGGCCTGGCCCATAGATACATCTACATGTTAGCATGCCTACAACTTCTCATCACTCACTTGGCTCTGTAGCTCGAGCTCGATTTTGACTTGCTCTAATCACATGTTACATAGCAAGATGTGCTTGAGTGTTCTAATATATATGCCTTTTGCCCTGGTGTATTTGAAAATAATCCTCTCCCAAATTTAGTTTAGGAAGTTAACTAATCATGTTTAAATATGATTCGTGGAACTACTCTTCTCCTGAAGTATATGTAACGACTCGATCCACTAGCAATAATAACTCGTTGGATTCAAACCACCAGTCTAAAATGATTAGACATAGTTTTTATTATTAGAGTAACTGACTCTTTATATTTTCAACAGAATTCATTTTTCGT
This sequence comes from Tillandsia fasciculata, assembly GCA_029168755.2. Taxonomy (NCBI): domain Eukaryota; kingdom Viridiplantae; phylum Streptophyta; class Magnoliopsida; order Poales; family Bromeliaceae; genus Tillandsia; species Tillandsia fasciculata. Next base: position 22,254,862 of record CM054941.1, read on the forward strand.
TTGATGTGAGACTATTGGGTTTTATATTTGTAATCAGAATTTATTTTTCATATGATATGAGACCGTTGGGCATTACAAACTCTCCATGTTTAGACCTTGATGTATTCGTCAGGTCCAAACCAGACCACAAATAAATATCAGAATTACTAGACGATCATAGATATAGATCAGAATTATCAGAAGATGTGAGATTCTAGAGGTGACTCCTGCATGTTCAAGAGGTGGCTCCCACCAAACCCATAGTATAGCACTTTATCCTATATAGTAATTAGCTCTCACACTTCTGGCTGGTATTTGTCTCTAATACCAATTGTAATCAATTGATCCGTTAGCAATAATAACTCATTGACTCAAATCACCGGCCCAAAATACTTAAATCCAGTTATTATTACTAGAGTGTCTAACATCTTATATTTTCAATCAAAATTATTTTCTATCCGATATGGAGCTATTAGGGCATTACAGTATTTCATTGTTACATCAGCAAACACATATAGCGAATGATTCATCATGTTTGTCATGTCTGAGTTAGTCGCGTATTCACATGCCTACATTTGTTATGGTAAAGGAAAAAAAAAAGAGTACCTCATATTCCAAATAAATGAGGATCTGCTCCACCAATGACTTGTAGGCAAAGTCAATTTGATAAATAAGTTTTAGGAGGAGGTTATTTTCAAAAAAAAAGACCCCTTTGTCACCTATGATCCTTTCTCTACTAACAATAAAAAGGAAAATTGACTACTAAAACATTTCTTCTATAAGAGCGATACTACTTGTACACCTACATACCACCCATTCAAAAATAGAGTGCCCTTCAGAAGTCACTTCACCATTTGTGAAGTGACTTTCTGTCCATTTCCACTCATTGAATGGGTCGGGCGTGGAATCTACGCCCCAGAAGGGAAGGGATGTACAAGCAATCATTTTCTTCTCCTAAAAGCTAAATTACTTTTTTGGTCCTCAAACTATGATGTGTGTGGCATTTTGGCGCTCGAACTTTAAGTTGTTATAATTTCTAACTCAAATTTTCTAAATTGTTAAAATTAAGCTCCACAATATAATTTAATTGATTAAATAATAATGTGTTGCTAATATGATAGTGATGTAATATTTTATTTATTTTCACGCAATCAATTATAATACTGCTACATCACTATCACATTAATGAATAATCACCATTTAGTCATCTAAATTGCACTGTAGGATTTGATTATAAAAATTTTAAAAGTTCGAGCCAAAATTTACACAAATTAAAGTTTGAGACTAAAATGTCATGACCAACCATGCAATTTGGCCAATCCTAAATTAGTCTTCTAATTTATAAATGAGACTTAGATCTCAGACTTAGGGTGTGTTTGGTTGACCGTAAATATATCAAAAATTATCTTTTGATTTGAAAAAAATATTTTTCGTGCGTTTGCTTAGCCGTAAACAAAAAATTTAAAAATTAATTTTAAGGATTTGAAGAAAATAGAGTGTTTTTGTTTTTCGTCGATTTTCAGCGAAAAACAAAAATTTAACCACGTAAAATTTTTTTCATTTATTTTTTTTCTACCAAATCAAACAAATGTTGATGAAAAATTATTATTTTTTCTTACAAAACAAACACTACAAAACATACAAATAATTTTCCACCGAAATATTTTTTTCTTTACAAAAAATAATAATATTTTACGATTTTATGTCCAACCAAACACCCCCAAGCTGTTTAAAGATCAAGAATTGTTTACTGAGATTAAGTAATTTCCAATGGATATCTTGTGAGCTAATGATCAATCAAAATACTAAATGAAAGTGAAAGAAAGATTCTATCTTAGTCAATTGAGATTGAGAAGTAAATCAACATTGGCAAGTTAGGTATTGTACTGACAAATACTGGTAGAATTTTTGAAATGAGGACTACCAATCAAGATCTAGAGAGAGAGAGAGAGAGAGAGAGAGAGAGAGAGCAAATTGGAGATTGCTAGCTTTGATATCTCTCTGATAAAGTTTTATTTGAGTAGTGTTATCAGGAGAAAGATTTTTAAAGATAGCATGTTACCTGCTTCATTTTAGCTGGAAATGTGAAGCAACTAGGCTTCAAACTTGGGACATTTTGAAATAAATTTTAGCTGGAAATGTGAAGCAATTAGACTTCAAACTCAGGACTTCGGATATCAACCACCAAACCCCGCTTCGTTTATTTTGAAATAAACTTTAGTTGGAAATGTGAAGCAACTAGGCTTCGAACTCGAGACTTCAGGTATCAACCACCAAACCTTTTGCCACTTGCATTGAGAGAAATATAACATACTATTTGCTTCGTTTATAGAAATAAACTTAGCTAGAAATGTGAAGCAATTAGGCTTCGAACTCGGGACCTCAGGTACCAACCACTAAGTCCTTTACCACTTGCGGTAGGAACCTCGAGTACCTCTAACAATTTCTTACTGCAACAAAATCACAGTCACAGGTTCGAAACTTCACATGCTTTCGAGGGGCCATTTGGCCTAGATTCTGAAAAAAAAAAATTTTGCAGAATTAATTTTGATTTAAAAAATTAATTTTGATTAAAAGCTGCAGAGCGTTTTGCTGAGTTTAGATAGAAAGCGATTATTTTGAAGTTATTTTTTAAAATTGTTTGACAAAAATATTTTGCTGTTTATAAATAATATTTTTTAATAAATTTTATTTTAGCAAATTTTAAAATTTAAATTAAAATTTAATTTTAAAATTTAAATTCTAAATTTGAATAAAAATTTAAAATTTGATATTTTAATTTAAAGTACAAATTTAAAATATGAGTCTAAAATTAGATTTAGATTTCAAAAATTAGATTTTAGCTGGTTTTGATTTTGGATCTCGAAAATTAGAAAATTAATTCTAAAAATCTAAATCAGATTTTGAAAATAATATTGCAAAATGCTTTATTAATCTAAAAATCACTTTTTGGTCCAAAAATGGCTATCTAGAAGTTTGGCCAAACATCCACCCAGAGTCAAAACCTCAATTCTGCTTCTTGCTACAGTGCAAGCTCCAGATTCAATTTTTTATTTATTTTTTTTCTCTACCAATTGCTCCAGGGGAGACTGCTTCAAGGGGAGACTGCTTCAGTTGAAATTTGAAGCAGAAGCTGAAGTTGCCAAACAAGCCATCAGAAAATACTCTTCCCAAGTTGACTAGCATAAGTTTTCTGCCAAACAAGCCATCAGAATATGCTGTTCCCAAATTGACTGCCTACCTTCTAAGAATGTGACATTCAAACTACCACTTCACCACTACATGCCAGTTTAATCTCCCAATGTGTTTTAAGCTTCCCAAAGTAGCAACTTAAACAAGTACTCTCTCTCTCTCTCTCTCTCTCTCTCTCTCTCTCTCTCTCTCTCTCTCTCTCTCTCTCTCTCTCTTAATTCACTTCCTCTAACATGCTTCTCCCAAACTAAGAGCAAATAGTCCACAAACTCCCATCTAGGGATAGCAATCTAGTTCGCTGTTCGTAAGCCAGCTCGTTGTTAGGGGCTTAAAAAATTTTAGTCCAAGTTCTTAGCCTAAACCGAAGTTAGCTTGAGATCGAATTGCTCGTTTAGTAAACGAGCCGAATATGCTTATCCCAAACTAAGAGCAAATAGTCCACAAACTCCCATCTAGGAGGTAGCAATTTAGCTCGCTGTTCGTGAGCCTGCTCGTGTTCGGCTCGAAATTAGTTTGAGATCGAATCGTTCGTTTAGTAAACGAGCCGAACACGAGTCGAATTTTTCAGATTGTTTAATAAATAAGTCGAACACGAGCTGGGGTCAGCTCGCTTGTGTTTGGCTCGATAACCGTTCGAATACATATATATTATATTTATATATATTAATTATAATTATATGTATAATATAGATTTTTATTATTTAATTTTTATTCTAACTTAAATATAAAATTCAACTGCGTTATAAAAAGATCCTAATTATAAAAAAAACTCATTTATCTATGCTGAGTTAGAATGTTTTTAAAAGTGTTAAAAAAAAAAAATTCTTGAAACTGACTTTTTGGTTATTGAATCAAAAGTATATAATAATAATTATTTGTGAATCATTGTGTATGATTTAAAAAACTAGTAGAATTAATTCAACGATTAAAAATATTATAGTACCAATACTTTAGTACTTTCAAAAACATCTTAGCCGAACTTTGTATATATATATATATATATATATATATATATATATATATATAGAGAGAGAGAGAGAGAGAGAGAGAGAGAGAGAGTCGCTACTATTAAGTTTTTCACCATTAGATCTACCCCTTAGATCATTTTCACTCTTTAGATCATACTATTTTTTCAACATCCACTAAATTCAAGGGGCTCACTATTATTCTAACCACATATCTTCTCATCCAAGAAAAACCTAATAGCACCAAGAACTTAGTGCTATCGATAGCAAAGTATCATATATATATATATATATATATATATATATATATATATATATATATATATATATATATATATATATATAAAAGAAATAATTTTATAAATTTTACTATTTAGATTTTAGATCAATCTAATATAAAAAAATTAATTTTTTGTAAATTTTAATTGTTAGATTAACATTTTAGTTTTAATTTTTTTTTTTTTTTCAATTTTATTCTTAACCGTGTGTTAAAGAATAAAAGTCTAACTTGTTGTTCGGGAGCCAGCTCTCTTGTTGGGCTCGTTGACGCCCCTTAGTCCCCATCCCTATATAGAACTAAAGCTTTGATCACAACCACATGCTGCAGGGCCCAAGCAATATACTTACCTTGGGTCAACTAGAGTGATTCAATCAAATCTACCTACCAAAATAATTCAATTAAATGAGCACTGCACCCCTCTCTGTAAGCTCCACTGTATCAACTATAGTTCCCTTCAAAGATTCTTCACCCCTGATAAGAAGAGCTAGAGGCATAACAATGTTCTCATGAAAAACGGGGCACGAAATGAAGCTTACGAGGAGCATCGTCCGGATCGAGCTGCAGAAGTTCAGTTTCGGGCTCCTCGCGGGTTGTGTTCTAGTCTCATTGACATATGTTTCGGTGTTCAACTTCGACGCAATTTCGCTGCGTAAGTTCATCATTTTTCAGTAATGTCACCTTAGTAATTGCTTTTTTTTTTTTTTTTCTTATAGTTCTTACTGTATATTCTGCAGTGAATTCAACATCTTCCTTGAGTGTACCTCCTTCGAGCCATGATCAGATCGAAGATAGTGTCACTTCTCAACAATTAGGTAACAGAATATGATCTTCGAGAAGGAATGGTAGATCAGGCTCATCTCTCTACAATTTTAAGATCATTTTCTTTGTCCATTACACAGAAGGAAAGGCTGTACAGCAAGAAATTAGTCTACAATGCAAACTTTGTGAGACGGAAACTGCTGCTGCTGCTGCTGCCAACAATGATTCACTTCAGAAAGCAACTGCATTTGAAGCAAAGCCAACAGGTACTGGTTTTTGGTAAATCCGAGCTATCATAAATCAAAGTATTGCTTTCAATACAGTAGTAGATAGATCGATGATGATTCAAAAATTGACTTGTTCAGTTTCTGCACCTGATCTGATGATAATTCGAAAGAAGAAGCCGATGTGCGATCTTTCGAGCAGCAGAATAGATCGATGTGAAATCGAAGGTGATGTAAGAATTCTGGGGAAAAACTCATCCATTCTCTTAGTCAATTCACCAGAAATAGATGGTCCTTATAATAGAAATGAAACATGGCGGATCAAACCTTATCCTCGCAAGGCGGATGAACAAGCTATGAGCACCGTGAGAAATTTATCGTTGAGATCATTGAGCTCTTTCGAAGAGGCCCCTCAATGCACCGATCATCATGACGTGCCCGCCGTCGTATTCTCCGTTGGTGGGTACACTGGAAACTACTACCACGCCTTCACCGACGTGTTTGTCCCTCTCTTCGAAACTGCTCACGGATTCAACGGGGAGGTTCGATTCCTCATCACGGATTTTCGAGCTTGGTGGATTAACAAGTACCTTCCAATCTTCAAAGCTCTCACGCGGTACGATATGATCGACCTCGTCAACGACGAGAGAGTTCTTTGCTTTCCGCGCGCTATCGTCGGTTTGCGAATCAAGAATGACTTCAGCATCGACGCTTCTCCGTCGCCAAAGGGCCACTCGATGGCCGACTTTACGAAGCTCATGAGGAGTGCATATTCACTCAAGCGAGATTCGGTGGCGGCGGTCGGAGCTAGAAGGCCAAGGTTACTTATCGTCGCAAGGGAGAGAACGAGAAAACTCGTCAACTTAAAGAGCATAATTCGCTTGGCGGAGAAAATGGGCTACCAAGTAGTAGTGGCACCAAAGGCTCAAACAGATCTAGCTCAATTCTCGCGACTCGTGAACTCGTGCGACGTCATGATGGGCGTCCACGGAGCTGGCCTAACGAACATCGTCTTCCTCCCGACGAATGCGGTTTTGATCCAAATAGTCCCGTGGGGCGGGATAAACTGGGTTGCAAGGACTTGTTTCGGCGCGCCATCAACCGAGATGAAGCTGAAGTACCTGGAGTATAGTATTAGTATGAACGAAAGCAGTTTAAAAGAACATTATCCTCGAGATCACGCCGTGTTTACCGACCCCGCGTCGATTCGCAAGAAAGGTTGGATTCCTATGAAGGAAGTGTTCTTGGATAAACAAGATGTCAAGTTGGATTTGCGGAGGTTTAAGCCTGTTCTGAAGAAAGCTCTTAAGCTAGTTCTAGGTACACATAGTGGAGTGTAGATCTAATGCAAAAATTTGTTCTTGAATTTGTATATTGAAAGTGTATTCATTCATTATCTATTTGTTTCCTGCAGCGCAAAAATTTGTAGATGAATATATTATTGAAAACTTACAAATTATTTACACAATTTGCTTATTAATTTCTATACGAAATCTATTAATGATATACCTGACGATTTTAAATGTAGGAGATTAATTGGTACATTTAATTTTCCTCACTTTTGAGTCATGCAAATTTTGCTGTTGCAGAAAAGTGGATGTGGTGGACAGTTCACGAAATTTTTTTTTATCATCAAATTATGATAAAATATTTGTGCGGAAGTAATTAATGTTACCCGGCTCAATCATGCAATTTGAATCCCACACTCGAAAGTGAGACAAAAAATTATTATTTTTATTATTTTAGTGAAAGAGATTATATTATTTTTACTATGATGATAGTTTTAAACTGATGTTGCATATTTTTAAAATTGTGATTGGATTATTCAGGACTATATATTTACCATGCTAATTTGGTTTGTAAAGTTTGAAAAGTAATCTAGTTTTACAAAATAGTGACAAAAAGCCCGTGATGTGTTGGTACTTGAGATTTTAAGTTCGAAATTTTATTATTTTATATTTTCAGCTAAATTTATTATTTTTTTTTTAAAAATAAATTAGATGGCATGCTATTTTTCTCTCAAAAATTTTAAAAATTATTTTTTGCTTATATGTTTTTTATTACTATTCAAAATTTTTAAATTTATTTTTCTATTTCCTAAATGTCCTTCTAAATTTCAAATTTCATTAGTAAGGGTATTTTGGTCCATCAAAGATATGTTAAATATTCTTAAAATTTTGAAAGCAGTACAAAAAAAAAAAAAAAAAAAAAAAAAAAAAAATAGTATGCTACTTTTTTTTTTTTTTTTTTTTTGACTTATATATTTCTTACTACTATTCAAAATTTTTAAATTTATTTTTCTATTCCCAAAATACTCTCCTAAACATCAAATTTCATTACGCCTTGGCTTCTCATGAGATCACCCATCGTAGAACCACTTTAACTCTAGCACGCTTAACCTGCTTAAAATTTTATAACAGGATTAAAAGATTTAGTACTATTTAATTCAAATCTTGGAGCGTTATATTTCTCTCCTAAGCCTGACGTCTTTGTCAGATTCAAGCACACACAAGTATCAGGTCATGTAAGACTCATTTCACACTTTCGGCTGGTGATTGTCTCAGGTCATGTGAGACTCATCTTACATTTTCGGCTGCTGAATGTCTTTATACTAATTATGACGTCCCGCCTTCCCAGAGGGTTATCAATTCTAGAACTACTCTGGTGATTGTTTCTGATACTAATTATGACGTCCCGCCTTTCTAGAAGGTTACCAATTCTAGAACTACTCTAGCTCAAGCACGTTTAATCCTCTTAACTTGTTGAGTCTAACTATCGCCTAAAATGCTATAGCCGGGTTAAAATATTTAGTCCTATTTATATCTTATATATAGGATTAATCCAAAATTTGGAGGTGTTATATAATTTGATTAGAAAAATATTTAAACTTTTTTTTTTTTATAAATTAATAAGGGTATTTTGGTTCATCAATTTTTTAAAATTTTGAAAGAAAAATAAAAAAAAAAAGGAAAAAAAAAAAATCAGGTAGCATGTTACCTCTCTCTCAAAAATCTAAAAAAAAAATTTTGCTTATATATTTTTTTAGTACTATTCAAAAATTTAAAATTTATTTCTCTATTTCCAAAATACTCTTCTAAACTTCAAATCCCTGTAGAAAGATATTTGAAGAAATTTTTATAAAGTAATAAGGATATTTTGGTCCATCAAAGATATGTCAGATATTTTTAAATTTTTTTTAAAAAAAACCAAAAAAAAAAAAGAAAAAAAAAAAAAAAGTTTGAATCAGATAACATGTTAACTTTTTCTCAAAAATCTAATTTTTTTTTGTGCTTATATATTTCTCACTAATCAAAATTTTTAATTTTATTTCTCTATTCCCAAAATTCTCTTCAAAACTTCAAATCTCATTAGTAAATTAATAAGGGTATTTTGGTCCATCAAAAATCTATTAGATATTTATAAAATTTTGAAAAAATACCAAAAAAAAAAAAAAAAAAAAGAAAAAAAAAGAGAGAGAGAGAAAAGTTTGGTAGAGAGTTAAGGAAGCAACCATGGTACCTTTCAAACAATAAATAAAAGAGTGTGATATTGATGGAGATCATAAAGAGGCCCTACCTAAGTTGTCCTTCTCAAAGGGGCAAATGTTCCTGGAGGGAAACCCTAGACAAGGACAAATATTAATAGGTCCCTCAACTTTATTGTTCTTTTTTACACTGACACTTTTTTTAACTTTTAGCCTTTTTCATTTAAATTATTCCAATTGGTTGAGTAAACTAGTATTAGGCATGTTTTTGGTTGTACTTAACTTGTAAAAAATGATTTTTTTTTTATTGAAAAAAATTATATTTGATTTGTTGAAAAGTAAAAAATTCATCAATTTTTTTTTTTTTAATATTTATTTGGTTAGGTGAAAAAAAAAAATGAAAAATATTTTAGGCAGCTTCATCAGTTTTCATTTTCTACCTAAAATCCGTAAAAATAATTTTTTTAAAAAAAATTTACGGTTAAATAAGCACACGAAAAATAAATTTTCAAGTCGAAAAGTAATTTTCGGTATATTTTACGGCCAACCAAACAAACATGCCCTTAGCTATTAATTAATATTTTAATTTTATTATCTAAAAAGTGATAGATGTTTTTAAAGTTGATAGAGTCAATAATGAATTTGATAAAATTTGAAAATCTCATTTGCTAATATCAATCAATCAACACATAAAAACCCTAAAACAAAAGCTGATATGAGGTCCCACTTGTACTAGAACTACTTTAATCCTAATATATTTATTTTTTAAATTTTTTAAATTTAGTCATCGCCCAAAATACTATTGCTGAATTTAAAAACTCACAATTATCAGATAATACGAGACTCGTCTCACTAATATTAGCCAATCTGGTAGGGAGCCATTCACCACTCACAATAATCGTTAGCTGAACTCTTTATACAGTTGATCGAGGAGATGTAAATTAAAGAAAAGAAAATTAGAGGGAGTTTATTTCAAAACGAATTATACTTTAAAAAATATTTTTTGTATATTCCAAATATAATGTACATCTTACATCCTATCCATCCCACGGTGGGATAAGTTTTACTAGTTACTTTGAAGTAACTAATGGATAAGTCCAAATAAAAAAAAAAAAAAAAAAGACTGCTTTTTGAAACTCGGGTGCCGGGTGATTTTGGGCTGCTGTGTGTGTGTTTGGGCTGACGAGTACGTCAGGCCTACACGAGGGGAGTCTGTGATACCCCTGGTAATCTTGGGCTGCTCTGTGTGTATTTGGGCTGACGAATACGTCAGATCTAAACGGGGGAGTCTGTGACACCCCAATAGTCTCACATCGGATGAAAGTATAGATGTGTTTGGGTATATATAAGACATGAACACTAATAATAATAAATTAGATTTAAATATTTTGGGCTGTGGTGTGGGCGCAACGAGTTATTATTGCTAGTGCCTATGTCGCACACCCAATTTTGAATGCATGAATAGCATTGCTCGGGATGAATTTTACTAGTCACTTTGAAATAACTAGTTGAAGTGACAAATAAAAAAAAACTCTATTCTTGAATAAATAAAATTTGTATCATATAATTTTAGGATTAATTGCATACGGGTCCCTAAAAACAGGTCGAATAGCAAATATATCCATACAAAATTTAACTTTTTATATTTATTCCTTCAAAAATCCTAAGCTACTCATTTCTACCCCTCTGGTTTATTACCGTTTGAAAACTGTTTATATTTTAACAGAATAGAGGTGAAATAATTTTTTTATCATTCTGTCGCTGATGACCCATCTTAGATTAGGTTATAATATACAAAGGGTAAAAAAGTAAATTTATTTTTTTTACCTAACTAAAATTAAGCATTTAACTTATGGTTAACTAAACTTTTCTAACAGAGATAAACGGTAGGGGTAGATATGAACAACGGTGAATTTTTGAAAGAATAAATATGAAAAGTTGAATTTTGTAGGAATATATTTATTATTCGACTTAGTTTTAAGTACCTGTATGTAATTAATTCTATATTTTATTTTATTTGGGGTGTATGAATAACATTGGTTTCAGCATATTTTATGTGGGGCCTATCACATGTGACCATGTTTCCTTGCTCTCCTATATTTCACTTTACTATGGGAAAGGTTCTTGTGAGTTTTTGTGTATAGAGCACTAGAAGCATAAGGTGGAGTGAATTTTTTTTTTTTTTAGAAAAACACATTCTTTTTGTGAAGCATTGGCAAAGACAAAAAAAAAAAAAAAAAAAAAAAAAAAAAATTAAGCAAGGGAGAATTTATTTTATTTTATTTGTTTATTTGTGTTTTTTATTTTTTTTTATGACAAATTTTAGTGTCGTTATTCAAAATTACAAAGAGTAAAAAAATATTTTAAAGATTAAACAATTGATTTTTTTTTAATTTTTTTAAAATCTGCTTGTTGAATTATTTATAATTTATTAACACTCATGATTTCACGAGTTTAAGAATAATTATCAATATTTTTACTATAAATATTTGCACTATTTCCACTATTTCATAATAATACTAAATTAAAATGGGTCAAGATAAAAGAGTATGCATCCACTATTTATGAATTAAAATCAACTGTTAACAATTTTATCTATTTAAAAAGGATGAATTTATCATAAATTTTATAATGATTATAACTATTAACGCTAAACTTTTTTTTTTTTTTTTTTTTTTTTGCCAGTAAATGATATGAAATGTTTATGCGAGATAATTAGATTTCGAAATTAGAAGTTCAGATTCATTCAGTATGTGATGATATAGATATATGGGGCAATTTTCTACATATTTCTAAAATTTTTCCTATTTTCAGATTTATCCCTCTTAGAAGGCTAATATTAAAACTACCCTTCTTACGTTCCAACTTCTTTCCAAAATATCCCTGAAGTTAAACTCTACAGTGTACCGTTTGGAACTGTCGTTATCTGTGTGTAATTACTATTTTGTCCTTTCAAATATACACTAAACCCTAAACCCTAAACCCTAAAACCCTAAACCCTAAACCCTAGAATCCTAAAAAATCCTAAACCCTAAACCCTAAAACCCTAAACCCTTAAACCCTAAACCCTAAAAATCCTAAACTCTAAACCCTAAACTCTAACCCGGGCAAAATAGGTATATCTGATAGTTTTCAACTCGGATTATTATTTAACTCTAGTTTAACTCTAGTTAACTTAACAAAAGGAAAAGGTAGGGGTATTTTTAATAACGGTGGAACGTATGAAGGGTATATTAGAAAGAAAAAAATAAGAGGGGTAAATCAGATATTTCTTCAAATTTCAGGTTACACAGGCAATTATCCCTAGATTAAAATATATTATCAAATATTCAAACGAAATCTAACAAGGCCGGCCCTCTTTGTTTTCAAATTCAGAAGGTTTTTTTCTCTGCTCTCAATTTGTATCCATAATTGGTCTTTAATGCTCACTCTGTTATTTTCTTACATCAATGTCGGTATTTTCTTACATCAATTTTAAGAGAAAGGTAGCATATTATCCGCTTCGTTTATTTTTGAAAATAAACTTAGCTGAAAATGTGAAGCAACTAGGTTTCGAATTTGGATCTCGAATATCAACCACCAAACCCTTTGCCACTTGTGCCAGGGACGGTTGATTTTCTTAGATCAATGTTCATGGTAACATCCCTAATTTTTTCTTTTTATTTTCTTTTTTGACTGGACTATTTTTCTATGGCTGCTGCGCGAAAAACATGCCTTAATTAGTGGTAAGATTGCGAATAATGCATCTTGAGTACATGATTTTATAATGGATTTAGGACAGCTTAGTTTGGATCTTCTTAAAATCCATACTGATAAGTTTGAACCAACCTAATTTTAATTGGGCCGGTCTGATCTATTACTTGCCATAAATTATGGATCCGTTGGTTCGGTTTTGATTTTAATTTTTCTTAAAAATTTTATAAAATATATTTACTTTATTATTATTATTATTATTATTATTATTATTATTATTTTTTATACTATAAAAAAGGGTTAATTTTGTACAGTTCTATATAAATATAAATTTATTTTTTTATCTTTTCAGATATTACTTATTTTTTAATAGTTGAAACTGCTGTAGGGACATATTTGTAAGCGCAAAATTGGCATTTTACTTATATTCTGTTAAAAAATAAATAGTAAGCTAACGATAATAAACTATATCTGCTATTCGATATATTTACAGAAATCTGTATGAAATTAACACTAAAAAAATTATTTATGAAATTATGCAAATGTCACTGGTTCGATTTTTATTTTTATTTTTTGGAATTCGTGACTGTTTCTGAATTTTAAAATATTAATTATTTCTACTTTTATTAGAACCAGAATTGCCAAATGCATGAAAATGATTCTCATATATATTATTTTTTACTGTAGCAAAATCACATGTACCAAAAAATGAGCTTCACATGCTTTTCATGAGTTGTAACCTCAATCATGCTTCTTGCTGCAGCACAAGCACCAATTTATTCTTTTGTTTTTGTGTGTGTGTGTGAGTGTGAGTGTGTGTGACAACTTTCTTTGCTGGAGGCTGTTTTTGGTGAAAATAAAAGTGGAAGGTGAAGGCTGCCAAACAAGCCATCAGAAAATGCTCTTCCAAAATTGACTTGCATCATTTTTCTTTGATTACATTGCCTTCCATCTAAGAATTTGACCTCCAAACCACCACATCACTACATGCCAATTTAATCTCCCATCTGTTTTAAGCTGCCCAAACTAAAACACTTTTTTTTTTTTTTTTTTTTTTTTTTTTTTTTTTTTTTTTATGGGCCCGGCTGCTCCACTGCAGAAACTGGCTGTCCAGTTGCTAAGTTCATTTTCGTCATGAATGAAGCGGCAGCATGCAGTATTTTTCTCAAAAAAAAAAAAAAAAAAAAAAAAGAATTTGACCTCCAAACTACCACATCACTGCATGCCATTTTAATCTTCCATCTGTTTTAATCTTCCCAAAGTAAAACAAGCAACTTAGAACAAAGAAGAAGAAGAACACACTCTCTCTCTAAATCACTTCCTCTCGAAATTAAAACGATGTTTATATATTTTATATTCAACACTCTTTTTCATGTTTGGACTTAAAACTTTTTAAAAGACCTAATTAAATTGGAAGAAATTAAATAACGCTACGAGCCTGACGAAATTCGAACTCAGAACCTCTTTCTCTTTCTCTCTCTCTCTCTCTAAATTCATATATTTTATATTCAACCCTCTTTTTCAAGTTTGGGCTTGAAATTTTTATAATTAAATTGAAAGAAATTAAATAACGCTAGGAGCCTGACGAAATTCCAACTCAGAATCTTCTGCTCTGATACTATGTAAAATTATATAAAACAATCATTGTACTCTAAAAAGCTTAAGATATTGAAGAACGGTGTTTTTATATTTATATTCAACAGTACCCGACCCCATCCCATCACTTGAATCAAGGTTTTGAATCACAACCACACATAGCAGAGCTAAGCATCATATTCCTGGGGTCAACTACAAAGAATAAATCAAGGCAGTCTACTAACTACAAGAATTAAATGAGAGCTCCCATGTGTGAACTCCAGTCCCACAAGCTACTCTAAGCTGATGAGTGCCATACATACAAGTTTCTTCCCCCTGAAAAATTCTTCATAACAAGATCTGCATTACTTTCTCATGAAAATGGGGAATGAAATGAAGATTGTGAAAAGCTTCAGCCAGATCGAGCCGCAGAAGTTTGCTCTCGGGCTAGCCATGGGGTGTCTTCTAATCTCACTGACATATGTCTCACTGTTCAAGTTCGACGTAGTTTTGCTGTGTAAGTTCATCAATTCTTTGAGGATTAATGCTGCAGTTTTAGTTTCACCTTCATCTTACAGTACTCATTATTCTGCAGTGTATTCAACTGCACCTCTTTCGAGCCATCGGGTCGAAGAAATTGTTACTTGGCAGCAATTAGGTAAGAGAAAGGAATGTCATAATGTTTTTGGTTCATTTATTTACAAACTTTTCATCTTTCAGACATTGGATTGAAAAATGTGACACAAGAAAGTGAGAAGAATCATACTTTTGTGATGAAATGGAATTCATCATCAAGTTTAGCTAGCAAAGATTCTCCAAATAGTAGTAGTAGTACTCAACAACTAGGTACCCTTCCAAAATTTTAGATCACTTTTTGAATTCAAATCAGCATTACAGTGGAGAATGCAGATTCAATAATTAAATTTTAGAATCATTTTCTCTGTCCATTATGCAGATAGAAAGAATGAACAGCAAGAAAATGATACAACTATTACTGCCACTACTACCAACAGTGGCTCCTACAAAATTGATTCACTTTGGAAAACAGAAGCATTGGAAGCAAAGAAAACAGGTAGTGTAGTTTTAAGCCTTTAGTTATCGGTAAATCTGAGCACCGCGCGCTTAATTTCGAAATTGCCTCTTCTTTGTTTTCTTTCTTTTGCTGGAAGATTCCGAGAAGAAGTCGATGTGCGATTTTTCGAACAGAAGAATAGATCGATGTGAAATCGAAGGCGATGTAAGAATTCTGGGGAAAAACTCATCCATTTTCTTAGTTAATTCGCGCGAAACAGACGGTCCATATAGAAATGAAACATGGCGGATCAAACCTTATCCTCGTAAGACTGACAAACACGCAATGAGTCATGTTAAGGAGTTGACATTGAAATCATTGAAGTCTTTCGACGAGGCCCCTCAATGCACTGATCATCATGACGTGCCCGCCGTCGTTTTCTCGGTTGGTGGGTACACTGGAAATTACTTCCATGCCTTTACCGACGTGTTTGTCCCTCTCTTTGAAACTTCTCATGAGTTTAACGGCGAGGTTCGATTCCTTATCACCGAGTTCAAAGCTTGGTGGGTCAACAAGTTCCTTCCGATATTCAAAAATCTCTCGCGGTACGATATGATCGACCTCGATAACAACGATAGAGTTCTTTGCTTTCCTAGTGCTATCGTCGGTTTGAGAAGCCACAATGACTTCAGCATCGACCCTTCTCCGTCGCCTATGGGCTACTCGATGGTCGACTTTGCTAAATTTATGAGGGGAGCTTATTCACTTAAGAGAGATTCGGTGGTCGGAACTAAAAGGCCAAGGTTACTGATCATAGCAAGGGAGAGAACACGAAAATTTGTGAATGTAAAGGACATAATTCGCTTGGCGGAGAAAATGGGCTATGAAGTAGTGGTGTCGGAGGCTAATGCGGATCTAGCTCGATTCTCACAAGTCGTGAACTCGTGCGATGTGATGATGGGTGTCCACGGAGCGGGCCTAACGAACATCGTCTTCCTCCCGATGAACGCGGTTTTGATCCAAATAGTCCCTTGGGGGGGCCTAGATTGGATTGCAAGGACTTACTTCGACAAACCATCAAGGGAAATGAAGTTGAATTACTTGGAGTACAGTATCAGTAAAGAGGAGAGCACTCTAATGGAACAGTACCCTCGAGATCACGCCGTGTTTACCGACCCCGCGTCGATTCGCAAAAATGGTTGGATTCCTATGAAGGAAGTGTTTTTGGATAAACAAGATGTGAAGTTGGATTTGAGGAGGTTTAAGCCTGTCTTAAAGAAAGCTCTTGGGCTTGTCCATACACATAATAGAGAGTAGCTTCATCATAAATGTTTTGTTTATAATCTAATGGAATTTTTTTTATTCATGTTGAATACTCATTTGTTGAGAGATGAACCATCTCAATTGTGTACTGCATTCCATATAGAAGTATGTATGTTGTGGAAAGGTGAAGCCTTTAAGAATTGTTATTCAATGTAAAACTTACAAGAACAAATTAGTTGGATTAAAGAGAATTGAGCTCTTATAATTTTAGAAGCACCAAGTCATTGGTGTTTATAGATTTTCAGCCTTCGGATGAAGATTTGTAGGGTTAGAATAATAGTGGTCCCCTAAAATTTAGTGGGTGGTTGGTAGTGTTGGGAATCTGGTACTCACCCTGGTATCAGATTTTGTGAATCTTAATCTAATTAATATCTAAATCCAAATCAATTTATCTCCAACAAATTTAAATATTAATCCTAATTCAAATAGAATTTAATTACAAATTTAATCAAATCTTAATAATTTCCACCTTAGTTTGATTTGTAATCTTCAACTATTGTACTGAGCTCACCACGCAAGTTCCACCTTGAGATTGTCTCCGCCGCTTGATGTTGCCACATCCACCGCTCCATCCTGAGCGACTGCGCATTCGCGAACTTTTGGAACCTAAATTGCTTTCGCTTTCGTTTTGACTGTGCTCCCATTTAGAACGTACAAGCTTCCGTATTTGTTTGCCTCGCACATGATCTGATCTCATTTTCGGACCATCATAGCTCCACCTGAAGCTGAAAATTTTCAACCCTTCGAGTCCAATGCGCCTAGCGAGATCAAATTTCACTTCAAACTAGGTTCGTATTGTCCACATGTTAGCGTCCTTACGACCCCATCATGTATTCAGATCTTCACCATGCCGACTTCTAAAACTTTACACGGCGTCCCATTCCTTATCAGAGCCTTTCCATTCTTAATTGCCTTATAGATGACAAAAGACTTTTTCTCAGAGTAGATATGAAAGGAATACTCCGAATTAAGCACCCACACGTCATCCAAAATTTTAGCACCACTGGTTGCTGCATATAGCACATCAAAATCGATTATCTCTAATTCTGCCGCTTGTGCCATCGCTGATGTTTCTTCGTCCTAATCCGCAACAGTTTTTTCTTTCTGTTGCTATAGTTTCTTCAGATCATCTTTAAGTTTATGATAGTTGCGCTTAATGTGACCTTTCCTATGACAATTAATAGAAACACTCCACTTCAAATAGCGATTTATTCTTTCTACCTTCGGTCGCCGATATTTTCGCCTTATTCTTTCCTCTTACCACCAGAGCTGTATCACGGCTCTGCAAACCGGATTCCTGAGTTATCTTCCGTATCTCATTCAAAAGAAGCGCTATCGTGATCGCCTCCACGCTTATGATCTCCTTACCATAAAACAATGTGATCACCAGATGCTCATATGTCGCCAGTAACGAAGAAACTAAAATCAGTGCCTTGTCCTCATCATCCAAATTGATTGCGATATTGGTCAACTGGGTCACCACCTTGTTGAACTCGTTTAGGTACTCATGTAGGCTAGTTGCTTCTTGCATCCATAGCATGAACACTCGCAGCTTCAGATACAATATGTTCATTAAGAACTTAGTCATATACAAATATTTCAATTTCTTCCACAACTTTGCCGATGTTAACTCGTTAGCTACGTTGTAAAGAATCTCATCTGCTAACAATACTCAACGCTTTCTACTCCATCTTTTTCCACACTGCATTCGTGATCTCTACTGAATTTGCGTCTTTTCTGTTCAACATTTGGTCCAAATTCTATTGTACCAAAACAGCTCAAACTTTAATCTTCTATAAGCCAAAATTGTTTTTATCGTCAAACTTCTTGATTTCGAACTTTGTGGTCATCTTCGTCGATCTCTCTCGAAGATTGATAGTCTTTAGCTTCGATATCAATTGTTGGGAATCTGGTGCTGCCCATGGCTAGTACCAGATGTTGTGAATCCGCAACCCGCTTGATGCCTATTACTCTTGATCCGATACTTGCTCTGGTACTGGTTGTTGGGATTCCACAACAAAAATGTCAAATCTAATTTTTACCATAAATTCGTCTTCTCAACAAAAAAACTAGAACCGACACAACGACAAAAGAGAGAAAAAAATAAAAACAAAAAACACGGGTGAAATAAAATTCATTAACCAAGAAAAAAATTGCACCCGACTCATTTTCTTCAGTAGAGTAACTTCAACTCGAGCCCTCTTCTTAAATCTCTCTCACTCTTCACTCGTCTTCTATAAATCCAGAAGATTTCTTTCTTTGGACGCTTCCATGCAGTAGATATATTCAAAATTATGGACACCTTGGCTATGCCATATGGATGTGGCTAAGCCGTACCATCACCACCATCACCAAATAATAGTATCTATACTATATTTATAACTTACATCAAAAGATACCCAAATTTTAGTTTAATTAGATTTCTACTCTAATTAATTTTTTAATCTTAATAAATTGGGTATCTCCAAAAAATTTAAATATTAATCTCAATCCAATTAGAATTTAATTACAAATCGAATCAAATCCTAACAGGTAGAATAACATGATCAGGGAGGTGAAATGAAACTTAAAAGCACCATAGCCGGACTCTGATTATACAAATCATTTCCACTCTTTTTTTTTTTTTTTTTTTTGCCTCTTAACTTTTAGATTGTTGGGAATTTGATGGATGTGCTACCAACACAAATGCACGAAAAGTAAAAAAATCACAATTTCGATAACAGTAATAAATACGAAAAAAAAAAAGACTAAATTTTTTTTATGTGGTTCGGCAATTACCTACCTCCTTGGTAATGCCGAAGTACATTCATATATATATATATATATTTCATAATTAAGCCGGTCAAAGAGTCAAACAATCCTAATTAGATTAGGACGTATATAGATAAACATAAATTTGCACCAATAAAAATTAATTTCAAGATCAAATAATATATTTCATACACCTAATCTATATCATAACTAACTTAATCGGTTAATTAAATTTGACTCAATCTAATTCAAAAAAAGACATAAATCCGTAACATAGAAAAAATAAATATCTACTGAATTACTCATCAATTTTTGTACCAATTGAATTAATGATATATATTGATTCTTTGGAAGGTACGAGACAACGATCGATCATTTCAAATTTTTTCGACACCGAAAAGTTTATATCGATTATGACAAAATACTCGTGACTCTTTTGCACCATAGTCAATTATTCTATCTAATTTGTCAGAAAAAGTAAGACATTATTTTTCACTACATTGCCAAGATGATGTATAGTTTTGAACTGTGTTCGCATACTTTTAAAATTGTGCATGGAGATCATATATTTATCATGCTAAATAGTACTAAATTTGTAACATAGGAATGAAAAATATGTCACATTATTGCAAAAAATGCCAAAGATGAACAATAATGAAGGTTGGTACAAATTTGGAGACCATGCTAGCAATAAATAATAGAGTGTGATATTGATGGAGGTCTTAGAGAGGTCCTACCTTAGTTGTCCTGCAGTACTTGTGCACATGGGGCCACATTTTCATGCAATGGAACCCTAAACAAGGAGCAATAGTGGTGGTAAATTCAAATTCAAATAGCATGAGTTAAATTCATTTGGGTTACAATTTATTGAGACCCCCATCAACTATACGGCGTTGCGAAATAGGTCCCTCTACTTTAAAAATTTTATTAAGTTAAATAACTTTTAATTCTATTTACTAAAAATTGCTAACTATTGTTAAATTTGATAGAATTGATAATGGATTGGATAAAATTTTCAATTGCATTAACTAAAATATTAACCAACACATAAGTACTCAAAAGTTGAGGGGGCTACTTCAAAATGGCCAGTAGTTTTAGCTGGGAGCAATGCTATTTGTACACTCGAAATCGGATGTACGATATACGTCCATCCATCCTTAGGTGGAAACTTTTTCATTGATTATTTCGAAGTAATTAGTAAAATTCACTCCATTCCAGAATAAATAAGAGATAAGATGTACACCGATTTCGAATGTATAAAAAACATTTTCCTTTAGCCGAGTATTGATTGGCTTCTCCACACATTTTTTAGCCAATCATTTATTCAAAATGTTATATGTATATCATTACTTGTGATATGCATGGGGACTAATTGGTCTTTATAGTCCCCACAGGTAGCTTTTACTAAAGAAAAATACTATATATATATATATAGAGAGAGAGAGAGAGAGAGAGAGAGAGAGAGAGAGAGAGAGAGAGAGAGGAGGAGAGAGAGAGAGAGGAGAGAGAGAGAGAGAGAGAGAGAGAGTCCGATTGGAATATTATCGATAGCACCAAACAATTGGGGCTACCAAATTTCTAACCTTTGGATGAAAAGATGTACGGTTGGGATTATAGTAGTCCATAAAATTTTTATTATTCAACCAACCACCCTCTAAACCCGAGGGGACCACTATCATCCTAACCACACATTTCTTAATCCAATGACTAAAAAATTGGTAGCACCAATGTGTCTGCCGCCACGAACGAACCGACTCACGAGGGGTGGTTATTCATGATGCAGATTGAGTTTGATTAAAATTTTTTTATTTGAAATCAGATTTGTATGTTCATGGCTTCCAGCAGACTCAAGAATCTACTATTAATTACCCCACACTTACAGTGTTAAGGGACCCTCGATTAAGAGACTATAATGAATGCTGATGATGAAAGAGACCGTAATACAAAGACGAACTTTTATAGATATGACTTTCAAGTACATGGCTTAAGCAAGGGCATACCCCCACTGTACAGGAGTGAGATGCTCAATTCATAAATTTGGTGGCCCTTCGAAAATGGGTGGCGGTCGAATGGGGTTGAGTTTGATATGATTTGGATTGTTTAGTTTAGTAACTTTTCGGTCGTTTGGATTTGGTTGTTTGGATTTGGGTTTAGTTTAATGATTTTTCGGTCGTTTGAATTTGGGTTGTGAGTCGATTAAGTTGACTCAGCCGATTGAATTCAACTCGGTTTGAACTTTTGATCTTTAGTTCAAGTGGAGTTGATTTAATTGATACGGTTCATCCCTGGAGTTTGGTTTGAACCTCTGTTCAGGTTGGGTTTAAATTGGATTGGCTTGAACCTTTTGTATTTGATTTGAGCTAAGCTGGCTAAGGCTTTCGCTTGATTTGTCCCTTTTGAGTTTGATTTGGGTCGAACCGTTATACCTTGGTTCAGAACCCTTTGAGACATGGTTTAGGTCGAACCCTTATGACTTAGTTTGAGATCATTTGAATTCGATGTGGGTCGGGTCCTTATAGTTCGGCTCAACTTGGACCCTTTCATAGTTTGGTCTGGTTTGGATCATAATCTTATGGTTTGGTTTAAGATTCGTTTGAGTTTGATTCAGGTAGAGCTACCTTGGGGTTCGGTTCAACTTAGAATCCCTTTGCATTTGGTTTGGATCAAACTCTTGTGATTTAGTTCGAAATCCGTTTGAGTTCGATTTGGATCGCCCTCTTTGCGGCTTTGTTTAGAACTCTTTGATTTCGATTTGTGGTCAAGCTGGTTCATGGCCTGGTTCAAGTTGCATATAGTTTCGTCCAGATTCGATTATGTTAAATCGACTTATGGTTTGATCTGGCTTGGCTTGATCCTCCTGCGGTTCAGTTTGGGTCGAACCGGTTTGTAGTTCAAGTTGAATTCTTTATGGTTCGATTTAAGTCGAGCCAGCTTGTGGTTCAGTTCGAGTCAAACTGGTTTGTAGTTCAGTTCGGCGCAGCTTGGACCTTCTGTGGTTTTGTTTAGGTTGTACCAACTACGGTTCAAGTTTAAATCCTTTGTGGCTCGGTTTGGTCGAATTGGTTTGTAGTTAGGTTCGGCTTGGCTCAATCCTCTTGTGATTACGTTCAAGTCGAACCGACTTATAACTTGGTTTCGATTCGGCTTGGGCCTCATGTGGTTTTGTTTGGGTTGAACCGACAAGTTGAATTCTTTATGGTTTGGTTTAAGATGAACCGACTTGTGATTCGGTTTGGGTCGGCTCGGTTCTCTTGTAATCAACGTTCGAGTTGAATCGGCTTGTAATTTGATTCGGCTCGGCTTAGGCCTCATGTGGTTCTGTTTGGGTTGAATCGACTCCAGTTCAAGTTGAATCCTTTATGATTTGATTTAAGTAGAACCGTCTTGTCATTCGGTTTGACTCGAACCTCATGTGGTTCGGTATAGGTTCAACTGGGTTGTGGTTCGAATTGACTCGGACCTCCTGTGGCTTCGTTTGGGTTGAACCGACAAGTTGAATGTTTAAGTCGAACCGGCTTGTGGTTCGGTTTGGTTCGAACCTCATGCAGCTCAGTTTAAGTCGAATCTGCTTAGGTTCAAGGTGTATCCTTCATGGTTTGGTTTAGGTCGAGCCAGCTTATGATTCGGTTCGACTTGGCTCAATCCTCTTATGATTCCATTCATATTGAACCAGCTTAGGTTCAATTTAAGTCAACCGGTTTGTGGTTTAATTTGGTTCAGAGCGAACCTTATGTAGTTCAATTTGAATTATATATATCTCAATTGTACTTGTTTTAAATCATATCCACATTGAGTTCAGTTGGCAATTCGATTTAAATCGAATTAAGTCGAGCCGTGCCTATCACGAAGATGGCGGTTTGATCGAGTCGAGCCGTGCCTATCACGAAGATGCGGTGCCTATCACGAAGATGACGGTTTGATCGAGTTGAGCCGTGCCTATCACGAAAATGACGATTGGCTCGACCGGTGCCTATCACGAAGATGGCGATTTGATCGAGTGGAGCCGTGCCTATCACGAAGATGGCGGTTGGCTCAACTAGTGCCTATCACGAAGATGGCGGTTTGGTCGAGTCGAGCCGTGCCTATCACGAAGATGGTGGTTGGCTCAACTAATGCCTATCACGAAGATGGCGATTTGGTCGAGTCGAGCCGTGCCTATCACGAAGATGGCGGTTGGCTCGATCGTGTCGGGCATATACGAAGATAGCCGCTTGATTGCACCAAAGGAACGGTTTATTTTATTTCGCCATGTTTGATCGTGTCGAGCCTATCACGAAGATGGCCGCTCGGTAAAAAAAAAAAAATCTAAGTTAGGTTTGATCGTGTCGAGCCTATCACGAAGATGGCCGCTCGGTAAAAAAAAAAAACTAAGGTTAGGTTTGATCGTGTCGAGCCTATCACGAAGATGGCTGCACAATCAAGTCGGTTGGAGAACCGTCGTCATGTCGTTCGGCGCACGTCTTGAGGAGACGAGTGTTTAGTGAATATGCACGCACGACATTGTAACGATCCAATGCCGGATTTGATCCGTCGAGTCTATCACGAAGATGGCCGCACAATCAAACCAACAAAAAAAATCGCCACTATGTCGTTTGTGCGCATACACCAACCCGCCCGCCGTCATCTTGGTGGTGGGATAGTCTTGTGGCCGCCATTGTTGCCACCGTTGAAGAAGGAAGAAAAGGCCATGAGACCTCCTTGCACATCGTCGTTGTCGTCGTCGCCTTCATGGCCACCGTCGAAGAGAGAAGAAGAGGTCATCATTGTTGTCGTCGTCGCCATCATGACCACCGTCGCCGTCACCGTCATCGTTACCGTCGTGCATCCACTTTTTTTTCTTTTTCTTTTTTTTTTTTTTTATTTCTTTTTCTTTTTTTTTTTTTTAACCTCCTCATTTTTTCTTTTTTCTTTTCTAAAACCATCTCCTTTTTTTTTTTTTTTTTTTTTTTTTAATCCAATGGTCCAATTTATAGTGATTTTAGGACTTCTTCGTTTTGAAAAATAATTCAAAAAATTTCAAAATATTAGGCAACGATATATTTTTATTTCTTTTTCCTTTTTTTCTATATCTCATTTTCTTCCTTTCTTTTTTTAATTTTGAATTTTAAATTCAATATCTCATTCCTTTTCATTTTTTATTTCTTTCCTTTTTCCTTTTCAATTTTGAATTTAATTTTTTTTTTTTTTGTCTCAACACAATGACTTGGTGCTATCGATAGTATTCCAACCTAGTTCTCTCTCTCTCTCTCTCTCTCTCTCTCTCTCTCTCTCTCTCTCTCTCTATCTATATATATATATATATATATATATATATATATATATATATATATATATATATATATATATATATATATATATATGGTTGTAAATCTTATACCTAACTTATTGTACAGTTTATGAGATTCTTTCAAATTTTTAATAATATAAATAAAAAAATAAAAAATTGTGGTCCTGAAATGAGTGTGATGTAATGTAGCATCCTAATAGTCCTACATCATATGTGATAGAGGGTTTGATTGAGAATATAATAGATCAGACACCTTATTAATAATAACTGGGTTTAAACATTTTGGGCTATGGTTTATGCCCAACGAATTTTATTGGTAGCGGATCAGGTTGTTATATTGGTATCAAAAATAAATACTAGCCGGAAGTGTATGTTGGACAAAATATTACATCATGAATTTGGTAGAAGTCACCGGTCAGAAGTGAGTCACTTAAGTCTTATGTTCCATGGTGGGATTTAACTCTTGAATCCATAGGAGCTACCTCATTAAGATCTAGTTTGTAACGCTCTAATAGTTCCAGTGATACTATCAATAATAATAATTAATAATCAAACTTAACTATTTTTAGCTATGATTTACGTCCAATGATTTATTATTGTTAGCGGATCGGATCGTCACATATCAATCATACACTTATACTCGCCAAATGAATGAAAGGATACTACTTGTCACACCCAATAGTCCTACATCGGATGGAAATGGAGTTGTGATTAGAGATATAAGATACCATGAACACTAGTAATAATATCTGGGTTTAAACATTTTGGGTTGATGTTTAAGTCCAACGAGTTATTATTGTTAGTGGGTCGGGTCGTTACATTTGATATCAGAGTCAATCACCAGTCGGAAGTGTGTGACGAGTCTCAACTTAGCCAGGGTTTGAAGGACAAGGTGATAGAGTATGTCAAAGTTTGAATGACGAGACTAGCGAGACAAGTCTCACATCCCCTGGTGATCTTGGGCTGTGTGTGTATTTGTACTGACGAGGACGTCAGGTCTAAACGAGAAGAATTTGTCACACCCTAATAATTCACATCGGATGGATATATAACTGGTTGTTACACTATTAAAAGCTAATCCTCGTCAGGTCTAAACGAGAAGAATTTGTCACACCCTAATAATTCACATCGGATGGATATATAACTGGTTGTTACACTATTAAAAGCTAAACTGGCTTTGTCATGCTTATTTTTTCTTGTGGGGTTTGTTCTCCTACTAATTCACTAAACCAATGTTTCATTTACTACTGGAAGAGTACTTGCCATTTTGTTTGTATGGACCACTAAAAGCAGTGTGTGGAGTGACACAAAAAAAAAACCTTTATTTGGTTTACAATAAAATATAGATAGTAATTCTACAGCTATTCCTTTTGAAGTCTTTTTTCTTTTTTCTTTTTTTTCTTTTTTTTTGTTCTCTTCAAGTTTTATGACTTCTTTTTTAATTAAAAAGTAAATAAAAAAGTTAATAAATTTTAAAACTTTTATATGAGAGATTGTAAAGACAACAATTTCATTTTGAATGTAGATTTAGCTTTTTATAAAAAATATACATTTTTTTTTAGTGAAGCACCGACCACGAAGTTCGAGATTTTTGGACCACTAGAATATATATATATATATATATATATATATATATATATATATATATATATATATATATATATAGTCCGGCTGGAATACTATCGATAGCACCAAGCAATTGGTGCTATCAAGTTTTTAACCTTTGGATGAAAATATGTATGATTGGGATTATAGTGGCTCCCTAAGATTTTTACTATTCAACCAATCACCTACTAAACCCTAGGGGACCACTATCATCCTAACCGCACATCTCTTAATCCAAGAGCTAAAAACTTGGTAGCACTAATGACTTGGTTCTATCGATAGTATTCGAGCCTATCGATATATAATTGAGCTTTTATATTTTTAAAAGTAGAATTTTATTTTGAATGTAGACTTAACTTTTTATAAAAAAATATTTTTTTACTGAATCACCGACCACGAAAGTTTTTTGGACGACTTTTTATGGACGACTAGAATATATATATATATATATATATATATATATATATATATATATATATATATATATATATATATATATATATAATTGAGTGCTTTTAAAAGTATCCAGTCATTGATGCTTGAGATTTTTAGCAATTGGATGAAAAAATATATAGTTAGGATGATAGTGGGCCTTTTGGGCTAAGTGGGTGATTGGTGGAATAGAATGATCTAAGAGATGAAATTAGTTAAAGAAATAGATCTAACGCACTACAACAAAACTATGCTATAGTGACACTTTTAAGTATTGCTAAAAAGTAAAAAAAAATACTGCTAGAAAAAATACCGACACTTGTCATTAGTGTCGCTATATGTGCCGTCGCTAGGGTGTATAGCGACACATTACTATAATGTGTCCCAAAAATGTGTTCCAAA
Source organism: Tillandsia fasciculata (assembly GCA_029168755.2). Lineage (NCBI taxonomy): Eukaryota > Viridiplantae > Streptophyta > Magnoliopsida > Poales > Bromeliaceae > Tillandsia > Tillandsia fasciculata. Next base: position 22,281,825 of record CM054941.1, read on the forward strand.
AATGTGTCCCTATAACCTAATTTTGAATATAAAAAGACTATAAATGAGACACTTGCAAAAAAGTGTCACAAACATGTGTCCCTATAACCTAATTTTGTTGTAGTGATAACGGTAGAAAACTTACAAACACCAATTGCTTAGTGTTAGTACAAGCATAATGGCCGTTTATATATATATATATATATATATATATATATATATATATATATATATATATATAGAGAGAGAGAGAGAGAGAGAGAGAGAGAGAGAGAGAGACTTGATACTATTAATAGTAAGTAGTCCACCTCTCTCTCTCTCTCTCTCTCTCTCTCTCTCTCTCTCTCTATATATATATATATATATATATATATATATATATATATATAATGCTCCTTATCTAGGATTAAACAAGGATATATATATGGACCCAAATCGTCACACCAAAATACTTAAGTCAAGTTACTATTATTAGAGTTTTTGATCTCTTATATGCACATTTATAATTTTGTTTTTATCCAATGTCAAGACTTTTGGGCATAGATTGCTCCTATTTAGGTTCGTTTAGGTCCGTTTAGGCCTTAGGACTATTAGGTGTATTGTGCCTCGTTTAGTTATTGTACTGTTCTAATCCAATGTGAGATTGTTGGAGTGTCATAAATTTTTTCTGTTTAGGCCATCGAATTATTAGGTTCTCGGACTATTGTTGTGTCAGACTCCCTCGTTTAGTCCCTGAGACTATTGGGGTGTCACAGATTCGCCTAAACCCCTCGTTTAGGTACTATGACTATTGTGGTATCACAGACTCTCCCGTTTAGTCCCCGACGCCTCCTTGAGTTTTCTTATTTAGGCCCTGACGTCCTCATTAGTCCAATCACACATAGCCTAAAATTATCAGGCGATATAAGACCCATCTCACATTTCCAACTAGTAAATCGACTTCGATACTAAATGTAACAACTCAGTCTACTAGTAATAATAATTTATTGGGTCAAACCTATCAGTCCAAAATGCTTAAATCTAATTATTATTATTATGGTACATAATTTTTTATATATCAAATCATAATTTTATTTTTATTTGATGTGAAACTATTGTAGTGTCACATATGTTTTGCACCAAAAGAACGAAACTCATATTATCTCTTAGTACAGAAGAAACCCATATTATCTCTTGGTGTATTTTCCCTCGGAAATATATATATATATATATATATATATATATATATATATATATATATATATCTATTAATACAGAACTGTATGATCTGATCCACTAACAATTATAACAATTCAGCCTACTAATAATAATAACTCGTTAGCTCAAACCTCTAACCCAAAATATTTACGTCCTAATTATTATTACTAGAGTACGTGATTCTTATATATATATATATATATATATATATATATATATATATATATATATATATATATATATATATATATATATATATATATATATATACTAGAAAATTATCAGGCAATGTGATTCGATCACGTACATATAGACCAATCCGATTACACATACATAAACAAAAATTATCAGACAATGTGCACATAAACCAGATTGATCACACACATATGGACCAAAATTATCAAGCGATATGAGATTCTAAAAATAACTCCCACAAAATAAGTGGCGTAGCATTTTGTTCTGCATATCACTTAACTCTCACACTTGTATAGATCAAGCTGATTACATACAAATAGATCAGAATTATTATGCGATATGAGTAACTAAAGGTGACTTCCACAAAATTCGTTGTGTAGTACTTTGTCCCGCATAATTCTTAACTCTCACACTTTTGACTGGTATAGAGGTGGCTTTTATAAAATCCGTAGTGTAGCACTTTGTCTCGTATATTACTTAACTCTCATGATGCAAAAAATATTGAATTCCTACGAAGCAAGTATTTTTAGATAAACAAGATGTGCGTGAAGTTAGATTTGAGGAGGTTTAAACCTGTTTTAGAGAAAGCTCTTGAGCTTCATTAGGCATGCTTTGTTTATAATACTAAATACTCATTTGTTGGGAGATGAAACATCTCAATTGTATAGTGCATTACTCATGGAAGTACATATGTTGTGGTCAAGCAAAGCTTTTAAGACTTGTTATTTAATGTAAAACTTATAAGAAAAAATTTATTAATGACCTTTTCATTAATTAGTTAGATTGTAGAAATCATTTTCATCTCTTTTTTTTTTCTTTTTTTTTTTCTAAGTTTTAGGAGAATTGAATATCTACTCATCAATTTTTGTACTTATTGAATTAATGATACATAATAGTTACTTTAAAGGTTAAAAGATAGTCACTTCATTTTCCTCACTCGAGCCATGCAAACTTCGCCGGGGCAGAAAAATCTAAATCGGTCGACAATTTATAAAATTTTTGGTGGATCATTAGCGTTAATTATTAAATCCAAAAGCTCGACTAATTTACTTAAAGCGTACAGACATAATGTATACGAGTTTCGATTGTGACTTGGTCCAACTAGTCTCATGTCACTTCAAATATATGATTCGGTCGAATATGACATTCTGTCATATTGACGTGACGTGTATAGATACAACGCCCACGAGTCTCAATTATGACTAGGCCTAATTAATCTTATGCCATTTCGAACATGACTCTGTCCTACCCAATCTTCCGTCATTTCGAACGTGACTCAAACCAATCTCGCCTTTAATCATAGGACAGGATGCTGGACTATTTAAGCCAACAATTTCCCCTTCCCCCAGCAGCTGCACATGTACATTTGCAGCATACGGGAATCAAACTCGTGATCTCTTATTATGATATCATTTGTCAGATCATTGGTACTAATCATTAATTTTAAAAGTTCGAACTGTTAAAAACATATGATTAATTCACTTAAAGTGTACAGACACAACGGCTACAGATCTCGATTGTGACTCGATCTAACTAGCTTCATGTCACTTCGAACATGATTCGAGCCAACTCGACCTTCTGTTATTTTGAATATGACTCAGTCCAACCTAGTAGTCTAAAAGGAGCCGGGCGGCCCGTAGTTCGCCTAGCCCGGCACGACTCTAGGCCGGGCCGTGGCCAGGCACGGTTACTGTAGCACTGTGCCGGGCCGGCCCGTCCTAAATATTCGGGTCGTGCTGGGCCCTTTCAAGACTTGTCGGCTTGGCCCGACACGGCCCGTGGCGTGCCTGGGCCATGCCGGGTCGAGGTGCAGGCCTGCGGCACGGCCGGGCTAGCACAAATCGAACCCTAAGGCCCAAGGCAACTTGCCTTGGGCCTTGGGGTCAACTTATGGGGAGAAGAGCTCTTGGCCCTTCTCCCCATGAACCCTCCTCCCAAGGTCTGTATGGGCAGGCCTTGGGAGATGTAATTTTGATCTAATGGATCAAAATTTTATGATCCATTAGACCAAAATATTTTTTCAAATTTAATTTTCTAAATAAAAATTTATAAATAATTTTTTTAAAATTTAAAATTTTATTACTTTATATTTATTTTTATAAATTTTATTTTTTTATCAAAATATAAAATTAAATAAAAATAATTTATTATTTATATTTTTAAATTTTATATATTTTTTTTAAAAAATAAAAATAAAAATATTAAGAGATCATTGGCCTGGCCCATGCCATCCGGGCCAGAGGGCCGTGCTGGGCCAGATGCCTAGTAGCTTCGGCTCGGCCCGGTCCGGCACGAATTAGAATTCGGGCTCGGCCGGGCGGGCTGGCCCCTAGCTCGTTTCGGCACGAAAAATGTGATCCGATCCGGCACGTCCCACATTACACCCCTCGCCCAACCTAACCTCCCGCCACAAGCCAAAATATTGGTCCCTTTAAACCAACAATTTTATCACCAAATTATAAAAAGTTAATTATGTGGAAGTAATATTAATTAATAGCCTCAATTAGGCAATTGAGTCCCACATTAAAGAAAGAAAAGGGAAAATGCATTTTGTGTTAGAAATTTTTCAAAAATTTGATTACTTGTTATTTAATTTTTTTTAATTACTTATTTATTAATTTTTATTTATTATTTTCGGATGTTTTTGCTTGACCGTTGGGAATCCTTCTCATCCATCTTCCCTCTCACTACACACACATATAATGTCTACAGTGGACACAAGCATTTTCCATATGCAAAAGCTATATAATTAAGTGTGAAAGAAATAGTTGTTTTAAAAACTGATTTTAATTTGTATATTTTTCTATTTACTTTGTTTTATTATAAGGTGTTGAAAAAGAGTGACAAATTTCGTCAATCTTTTTTACGATCGTACTCGTAGAAAGAGAAATTTCGATCGTATCTTAAACGGTGTCTCTGATTAATCTGCATAAAGAATGAAAATATACCTTAAGGCAGTGCGTCGCACGCTTTTTGATTAATTTTGTTTCAGCTTCTTTCTTCAACAATTTTAAAAATTTTCGTAACGTATAACGGTAAGTTTTATTATTTAATTTAATCACAATCAGATCTTACTGGAATTACTTTATGTTTCAAACATTCTATACACTCCAAATGGGGTGTACATTTTACACCCCATCCATTTTAAGATGGGGTGAATTTTGCTTATAATTTCAAAGTGATTAATGAAATTTGGTTTGAAAAGTTTAAAAAGTAGATTAAATTTGTAAAATAGCAACAAAAAAAATGTCAAATTCACTACAAAAAAATTTCAAGTCAATATTTGGGACTCCTTATTTTTTAAGGACTATGGGCCTTTAAGAGCCCACTAATTACATGTTAATGGGCTTTTTAAGCACTAAAAAATTATTTCAATGCATACAAAAGCCCAAATCTTTTGTGACCGTTGAATCAGCGTATGATTAGGACTATTGGGCTCTTTAATTAGTGGTATTGGGCCCCTTTCGAGAAAAATATAATGACTCTATTCTACAGGAGTGAAAATGGATTAGATATTATCTGTAATTATTCGGATCCGTATCCTATATTATTCAGATCCAAATAGAAAATCTGGATCCGGCTGAACACCAATGCGGATATGATTTTAGAGGGTCAAAAATGTTTGGATATCCGGCAAAATCAGATCCGGATTCGGATACTCAATGTTACTTTTACATTAATTTCATTTTCTGATTTGAATTCTTTCTCTCCGGTCCTTGTCAATGAATGCTTGAGATGATAAATTTTCTATTAAAATTGTAGATTTTATTGGTGAAAAAAATAAAGTAAATAAGGTTTAAAATAAGTGTAATGATCCGGCCCACTAGCAATAATAATTTACTGGGTCCACACCACAGTTTAAAATATTTAAGCTCAATTATTATTATTAATATCCATATCTATTATATGCCCAATCATAATTTCATTTCCATCCGATATGATATTATTAAAATATCATAAACTGCCTTCGTGTAGGCTTAGAGTTCTCGTCAGCCTAAACACACACAGAGAGACGTTCTCGTCAAGCCAAATACACACAGAGCCCAAAATTATCAGACGATGTGAGACTTATCTAGCTAGTCATGTCATCTAGACTCAGGCTCAGCCGAGACTCCTCACACACTTTCCACTGGTGATTGACTCTGATACCAAATATAATAATCCGACATACTACCAATTATAATTCGTTGGACCCACACCACAGTCTAAAAATACTTAAGCCTAATTATTATTACTAGTGTCCATATCTATTATATATATAATCATAACTTCATTCACATTCGATGTTAATTTATTGAGATGTCACAATAAGATAATTTTTTATTATTTTTTGTTATTTTATGTGTGCATATTAGTATTTATTACTATCCAAAAAATATATCTAGATATAAATTTAATCTGAAAAAATATGCGATCATATTCGAATTTGTTTTTAGCAGATATGGTAATGAAAATTAAACATTCCACAAATATTCGTATATGATTTCGTATAGAAAATATATATATATATATATATATATATATATATATATATATATGAATACAAATATAATTTTGTCAGATATTCGTATCCGATCCTTTCCACTCCTACTATCCTTGTTCAAATGCTAACCAAAATTTAATTCTCATCTTTTCAATAAAATGGTGGGAACTTAGCAGTTGCATTATAATAATCATGAGTGATAGATAACCTAAAAGTCACATTACATTTTTAATTAAGTCGATAGGTCCAATGTAACGGACTATTCTATGGTGACAAATTTGATGCTTTACTTTTGAAATAATTTTTGTTTAAAAAAAAAATAAAGCCCTTTCTCTCTCTTAAAGAAAAAAAAAATCAAAGTTTTTTTTTTTTTTTTTTCAACTGAATTTATTTTTTAAAATAAAAAAACGAAGTCCTTAAAAAAAAAAACAAAAAAGTCCAAATTAAAGAAGCCCTTTTTATCTTTCAAAAATAAAAAAAAAAAGAAATTGTCCAACATATTTCTGTGTGATTTTACTTAATGAAAATGTTGTTGATTGGTCTTCAAGAAGAATAATTGGTTGCTTCTACTTGATATATTTTAACAAAATTTAGATAATTATAATCTTTAATTGCATTGTCACTAGACTTAATTAATTGCTTAGGATGTGTTTGGTTGGATGTAAAATGCACTGAAAATTATTTTTCGATTTGAAAATTTATTTTTTGTGTATTTGTTTATCTGTAAAAAGTTTTTTTGAAAAATTATTTTTTACGATCAACCGTCCCTAATGCAAGTGGCAAAGGGCTTGATGGTTGATATCCGAGACCCGAGTTTGAAGCCTAGTTGCTTCACATTTCCAGCTAAGTTTATTTCAAAAATAAACGAAGCGGATAGCATGCTACCTTTCTCTCAAAAAAAAAATTTATTTTTTACGAATTTGAGAAAAATAAAATGTTTTCGCCAATTTTTGACGAAAAATAAAAACTCATACTGTGCAAAACTTTTTCCATTCAATTTTTTTTTTACCCATACAAACAAATGTTATTTTCTTTTATTTTAGCCTAACAAGTATTGATGGATTTTTTTTTTTTTTTTTTCTTATAAATCAAACACTACAATGTAAAACTTTTTTTCATCAAAAAATTATTTTTTACAATTTTATGTACAATTAAACTGTTGCGCCCCACTTCCTAAAGGTTCACTTATTCTAGAACTACTCTCACGTTTAACCCTCTTAAAATTTTAGACCTAATCATCCCAAAAATATTATAGCGGGGTTGAAAGGTTAAGCCATATTATATTAATTCTTTATGTAGTACTATTTTAAATCTCGCGGTTGTCACATTCATCCCCTTTTTAAGTATTAATGTCCTCGTTAGGCTCAGATACGCTGACAAGCACTAGACGATATGAGATTTATCTCACTAGCCTTAATCGATCTTATGGGGAGTCGTGCTCTACCCACAATGGTCATGAGTTGGAGAGCCGCGTTCTGCCCGCTGTATAACGTCCCTGACTCAGCCGACAACCATCCTATATTTCCGACTAGTAATTAGCTCTAATACCAAATGTGACGTCCAACTTTCCAGAAGGTCATCTATTCTAGAACTACTCTAGCTCTAACACACTTAGTCCCCTTAACCTATTGGGTCTAGCCACCGCCCAAAATACTGTAGCCGGATTAAGAGGTTTAGCTTTATTATATTCTTTATATATGGTTATTTCAAATTCTAGGAGTGTCACACAAACACCCCCTTAGTTATGGTTAGTATTTCAAGATAACGTCGAAATATTAGCGTTAACCATTAATTCCAAATGTTCAAACTGTTAGAAAGATATAATAAATTCACCTAAAGTGTATAGGCGCAACGTCTATGGGTTTCGATTGTGACTCGATCCAATCAGTCCGAGCTACCATCATTTCAAACATGACTCAGTCCAACCTAACCTACCGTCACAAGACAGAACACTGACCTATTTAAGCCAACAGATGGTATATTGTTTTTGATAAGAAGATTGCTTAAACTTAGGAAGTGCAAGCAACTGATGTAGTTTGCTATGTTTTTTTTAAATTTTTTTTTTTTCATATATATATATATATATATATATATATATATATATATATATATATATATATATATAATTGAGCGTCTATATTTTTAAACGTACCAAGTCATTGGTGCTTTTAAGTTTTTAGACTTTGGATGAAAAAATATATAGTTAGGATGATAGTTTGCTCATTGGGTTAATTGAGTGGTTGGTGAAATAGAATGATCTAATGGATGAAATTAGTCAAAGAGATAGATCTAACGATAAAAAACTTATCAGTACCAATTACCTGGTACTTATACAAGCATAATAGTCGGACTATATATATATATATATATATATATATATATATATATATATATATATATATATATATATATATATATATATATATATATAATTAGATTACTATATTATTAATAGCACCAAGTATTGATGCTATTATATTTTTAACCCTTGGATGAAGAAATGTGCGATTAGGATAATAGTTGGCTTCTAGGATTTAGTGGGTAGTTGAAAAAATAGTATGATCTAATAGGTGAAAATAATAAAAAAGTAAATCTAACGGCTAAAATTTTGGTAACACCAAATACTTAATACTATCGATAGTATAATAACAGAGCCCTCTCGATCTCTCTCTCTCTTTCTCTCTCTCTCTCATATATATATATATATATATATATATATATATATATATATATATAGTGCTTTGGTTTCTGCTCGACATTCAAGTTATTTGGCATATGTACATTTATAGCGCACACTTATTAGCTTGCATCTTTTGCCTTTAAATTATTTATACAAATTGCAAAACGTTTCAAGCTTATTTAAAGTATGAATTATTTGGATATGGTACTGAACTAATTAAATTTTTTATTTTACTATCCTAACTTTTCAATTTATTTGATTTGAATTAGTCAACGGTACTTTGACTTTAAATTAATATGAATGTGCTATTTATTTTTATAGATTTCATTTGTATATTTAATACAATTTTCATAATTATAAGTTCATTAAAATAAATAATTAGTTTAAATTTTAGAGTCAAAGTGTTGTTGACCGACTCAAATCAAATAAATTAAAATATTTATAGTAAAATTAAAATTTTAAAAAATTATAACCTAATTCAAATGATCTATAGTTCAACTAAGTTCCATGCAATTTTACTATCGAAATTTTTTTGCAAGATATTGATTTATTGAAGCAACTATATTGCAGATGAAGTTAGCAAACATCCCGAGGGAATTTGAGCGAGAAATCAACGCTTGTTGTGACGTGCCAATATGTTGATTATTTATTTTTGACTAAAATATATTTAATCTTTCGTTTCGTGACAATACGTTCAAAAATCAGTAAGTTGAGTGAAAATAAGATTCACAATGGACTTAACTACAGTAAGTCCCATAATAGATCTAACGTTCAGGTAAATTGAATCAGATTGAAATCCATAAGCGCTGTAGTTGAGCTCTTAAGTGCGATTGATGCGTTACTTTGATAAGAAATACATTATGAATGAGAATATAATTAAGGACCATAGAGGTTTAGCATTTTGGGCTAGTACTTCAAGTGATGGATTATTATATACTCCAACATGCACTTTTTTACTTGTATTTTTCAGGCCATTAGAGAGTAATTTGTTTTGCAAGTGCTCAACAATATTTAAGCATGGCAGCTCTTAGACAGAATATTAGGTGAAGAAGTTGACATCCAAACTACCCCATAACCCCAAGCCAACCTGCTAAGAATCTGACATCCAAACTACCACATGACCACCTCATGCCATTTCAATCTAGCATGCATGCACCCTTGTGGTCTAAGCTAAATATTCCCACAGTAATTAAAACAAAGCAACTTAAGCAAATAATCTCTCTCTCTCTCTCTCTAAGATCACTCCCAAATTAAGCCCAATCATGATCACTGGGTCAACTACAAAGAATGGAAACTCCATTGTGTGAGCTCCACTCCACTAGCTGTGTAAGCTTAGATCATAGGGCATGAAATGAAGCTTGTGAGGTTCTTCAGCCGGATTGAGCTGCAAAAGGTCGGTTTCGCGATCGTCGCGGGGTGTCTTCTAGTCTCATTGATGTATGTTTCAGTGTTCAAGTTCGGCGTAGTTTCGTTGCGTAAGTTCATCAGTTTTTTTGGGATTGTAACCTTAATTTATAGCTCTATTCTTATAGTTATATATCTTATCATTTTGTTGCAGTGAATTCAACATCATCATCTGCATTGAGTGCATCTCCTTCGAGCCATGGGGTCGAAGATATAGTTTGTTCTCAACAATTAGGTACGTTGTGTGAAATAATATAAAACAACCGTTATATTCCAAAAGCTTAAATTTCTAGAAAACGATGTTTTTAATATTTTAATACTTTTTCTCGTGTTTGGACTCGGTACTTTTTTTTATAGACGTACTCAAGACGTGAACTTGAATTAAAATTATGCTAGGAGTTTTTCGGAATTCGAACTCAACACCTCCTGTTCCGATATCATGTGAAATAATATGAAATAACCATTGTACTCCAAAAGTTTAAACTTCTAGAGAATGGTGTTTTAATATTTCAATATGTAGAAAATTAGCTACAAAATAATGTAGATCATGCATGCTCACCTATACAAGACCTTCTTTTAGGAATGATACCTTTGTGATATTCTATATCCACTCTAATGTCTCTTCTTTGTTTTCTTTCTTTGGTCTGAAGATGAAAGAAGCAAAGATTCAATTCTCGAGAGGAAGCCGATGTGCAATTTTTCGAGCAGTAGAGCAGATATATGTGAAATCGAAGGCGACATAAGAATCTCGGGGAAAAACTCATCCATTGTTTTAGTCGATTCGCCAGAAATAGACGATCCATGTAGAGATGAAACATGGTGGATCAAACCTTATCCGCGAAAGACGGATAAAGAAGCCATGAGGAGTGTTAGGGAATTGACATTCAAAGTATTGAAATCTCGCAAAGAGGCCCCTCAATGCACTGATCATCATCGTGTGCCCGCGATCATCTTCTCGGTTCGTGGGTACACGAAAAATTACTTCCACGCCTTCACCGACGTGTTTGTCCCTCTCTTCGAAACTTCTTACGAATTTAACGGGGAGGTTCGGTTTCTTATCACGGATTTTAGACCCAAGTGGATGAAGAGGTTCCTTCCAATATTCAAAAATCTCTCGCGATACGATATGATCAACCTCGATAAGGACAATAGAGTTCTTTGCTTCCCTCGTGCAATCGCGGGTTTGAGAAGCCACAAAGACCTCAGCATCGACCCTTCTACATCGCCTAAAGGATACTCCATAGTCGACTTTACAAAATTTATGAGGCACGTATATTCGCTTAAGAGAGACTCGGTGGTCGGAACTAAAACGCCAAGGTTACTGATAATCACGAGGGAGGAAACGAGAAAATTCGTGAATATAAAAGATATGATTCACTTGGCGAAGGAAACGGGCTACGAAGTAGTGGTATCGGAGGGTCAAGAGGATTTAGCTCAATTCTCGCGAGTCGTGAACTCGTGCGATGTGATGATGGGTGTTCATGGCGCGGGCCTAACGAACATCGTCTTCCTCCCGACGAACGCGGTTTTAATCCAAATAGTCCCTTGGGGGCCAGGGCTAACTTGGGCCGCGCAGATTTGCTTCAAGGAACCATCAAAGGAAATGAAGTTGAAGTACTTGGAGTATAGTATTAGCAAAGAGGAAAGCACTCTAGTAGGACAATACCCTCGCAATCACTCCGCATTTGAAGATCCCAAATCCATTGGTAAGCAAGGTTGGAATGCTTTGAAGGAAGTGTTTTTGGATAAACAAGATGTGAATTTGGATTTGAGGAGGTTTAAGCCTGTTTTAGAGAAAGCTCTTGAGCTTCTCCACACAAAGTAGAGAGATACTTCATTAGGTATGTTTTGTTTATAGTCAAATACAAAATTTTTTCTCTATACTAAGTATTCATTTGTTGCTCATGAGGGTGAAAAGAAACATCTCAATTGTGTAGTGCATAATTTATAGAAAACACATATGTTGTAGTAAAACAAAAGGTGAAGTTTTTAAGAATTGTTATATATATCTATTGTAAAACTTGTAAGAAACCTTTTTTTTTTATATCATTAGTTATATTATGTATAATAACTTGTTGACTCCAAACCACCCGCCCGTCCAAAATACTTAAACCCGATTATTATTATTAGTGTTCATAGTATTTTATATATCCAATAACAATCTCATCTCATTCTCCTCCGATGTGGGATTGCTGGAGTGTCACAAACTCCTCCTATTTTGGCCTGACATTCTCGTCAACCCACTGTCATTCAGAGATATGTCTCAGCCGAAAATCGTCACACACTGTCGGCTAGCAAGAATAACGAAATTAGATAGATACGGATCCTACAAGAAAATAGATCTTTTGTGGCCAATATTTTGTGGCCAATTAATGAACCCTACTATATTAACCTTTTTTGTGGCTATTTTCAATGTTTCCTCACTATTAATCTTAACTCAAATTTTCATATACTTACCGTAGGAATTTAGTAATGAGCGCCGCTAATTCGATGCAGTATTTGCGGCCATCGCTAGATTTTGGCCACAATAATAGTAAGAAATAATTGTGACAAATATTATCGCCACATATTTACTTTTCAATTCACCATTTGTCACCATCGATAACGTTGGACCACTAAAATAATAATAATTAACTGTGACGAATTTGTATGGCCACACATTTATTAAGATTTTCGTGGCTATTTTCAACTTGTCTTTACTATTAATCTTAATCAGAATTTTCGTAAAATACCAACCGTTGGAATAAATTAGTGAGACATTTATGACAATAAATAACAGCTTGTGATATAGATGGAGACTTTATTTAGTTGAAAATAATTAAAATTATTAAATTTGGTGAAATAAATCCTGCATAAATCTGACGATATTTTTAATTTAATTAACTAGAATCAACCAATTGAGAATGAAAAGTTAAGGGAGCTTTTCCCAAAGAGTCTATGGTCGGGATCTCTATATATCATTTCAAAATGATCAATAAATTTTATTTTATTTTAAAATAAATAAAATATAAAATATAAATTTGATTTTGAATGTATAATTTTTATTTTTTTCCTTATTTACTCACACTGTTGCATGTCATGTCACTACTAATGATGTAGGGACTGATTGATCTTTACAGCCAGAAAGTAGCTTCCACCAATGAATGGGACAGGTACTACTAACTACTAACAGCTAATTAAATTGGGATTGTATTGTTTCTTTTGCTTGTGTGGACCATCACATGTTTACCATACTACATTACTCTGAAACCTAAGTTTTACTTGTTGATAGAAAGCACTAATCAATTATTTTAAAATATGTGCTAATAAAACGGACATATTTATTGCATTTAAGGGCTCAGCTATACTGCTCCATGAGTTTTTGGACGTTAAGTCTATTATTGGGGCTCTTGTCGTTAGTACCATTCAACTTATTGAGCCAATCCAACTCAACTTATTAATTTTCTGAATCTATTGTTATAAGGACTAAAAAAGAAAGTGAGCTAATAAGATGGACTAAAAAAGTGAGCTAATAAGAAGGACACACATATCGTACTTAAGGACTTAATCACAGCGCTTCACAGGCTTCGACTTGACTCAATTCGTTTGAATGTTGAGTGTATTGTCAGGTCTCTTGCCATTAGGTTTTTATAGATTGCAGTCTCATTCTATTTATTGGGCTCACCTAATTTAACTTATTAATCTTTTTTTTTTTTTTGAGAAAAAGGTAGCATGCTACCGCTTAGTTTATTTTTTAAAAAATATACTTAACTAGAAATGTGAAACCAACCACCGATCATTTCTAGCGCAAGTGGCAAAAGGCTTGGTGGTTGGTACCCGAAAGAGAAAAGTAGCATGCTACTCGTTTCATTTATTTTGAAATAAATTTAGCTGGAAATATAAAGCAACTAATTAAGCTTCGAACTCGGAACCTCAGGTATCAATAACCACCAATTAAACCTTTTGCCACTTGCACTAGGGACAGTTGATTCATTTGAATCTATTGTTATGAGATAGAAAGTTTGATCGATTTTAACTAATAAATAGCCAACATCACTTTCTATGGAAAAAGTTGGGGTGATTTTTAATTATATGATACTCAAATAAAAAAAAAGAAGTCATATTATGTTAAATATTTTTACATCAAGTATCAATGTGTGACGTGTCTCGCTAAGTCTTTGGACTTACGAAGTTATACTAACTTGTGGCGCATACTTGGGTGGCTTGACGATGGAGTTAATGCAACTGGACGAGTGAGCATGCGACACCGATCAGGTATGTGTTGCATGATATAGTGGTGGATGCTGTAAGTCACAGCTAATAATGCAGAAGGAATAATATTGGAGAGAGCCCTTCGTAGCGTGGGAGTTACAAAACCTTGACTTGGGCATATGAGATGTGAGGGCCAAGTCGCAGGAGCAAGACGCTTAGGAGCGAGACACTTTGAAGTGAGATCGATGTTTGGCGACAGTCGGATGAGACTTAGTTGAGGACAATTTGCAAAGTTTGGCTTGCTTTAAAAGCACTAAGGCATTCGGCTAGCTGCATTGCACTCTCGAGAATGGTTCGTCTAGTAAAATAGAATGTACTGATCGAGCTTTGTGGCCAACCTCAGTGGCAGAGTTTTTCGTTAGGAATTCGTGGAGTTCGACGGGAATTCGATGTGAGGCATGTTGGCTGAATCTTAAGTTGGTATTCCGCTGCTAAGTTTGAAAATGTATCTGTACCAAGGACTCGAAAAGCTTAGTCTGGGTGTGTGATGCTTGGGCACCGCACAAGTATATATTTTCAAGGAGAAAATTTTGACCTCATGAAGTTTGAAAACAATCTTTCAAACCTTTTGAATTGGCAGTTCAACCATTAAACTGGTGAACCGATCTGATTTTAATCAAACCGACTAAATTTTTTTGATCAAGTCATATTAAAAACTTGAAATCCAACATCTTAAAATCAACTTAGCTGACTTTATTTTTTATTAGAAAAAATTTGTCGTATAAAAAAAAAAAACCTTAAAAACTTACATCTATTTAATTTGGTCTAGAAATCAGTACTTTATAATTAAATATGGTACTAGAATAATAATATGTATATAATTTTTAATATAATATTAAAAATAATTATTAAATATTTATCATGTCATGCTGATATTGTAGTAGTTCAAACAGTGATTAACCCATTGGTTGGACCAGTGATTCATGACCCAGTAATATTTTCGGATTGCTATTGAACCCAAATTTTAGGTAAATTTTCTTTGAACTAGTAGCAAGATATTCATCACACTTCATGCTAATTCTCTCTTTTGGTACTAAGTATTTATTTTTACCTTTTAGTAGCTTATAATGAAATAGTTCTCAAGTGTTTTTTTTTTTAAAAATATATATAGTTTTTTTGAACAACTAGCTTATAATAATCTAACTTTGTTATCTCATATACTAAAATTCTTTGTTAGGCTCTAGTACATGGAATAATTCCATCATAAATGCAAAGTAGATTGGATTTTTTTTTTTTTTTTTTTATCAATATTATTTGTACTACTTTATAATAGGTGTAAATCTTACACGCTACAATTTTTATACTATAGATTTTGTTTACTTATCTTTTCTGATAAAATTCTTTAAACCTTACGGTGATGAAAATGATGTAAGATATACATAATATATGCGAAGTTCTCAAGCTCAATTGGGACTCCAATTTTAGTAAATTCACTATGGGCCCATCAAGCCCCTACTAATTGGGCATTAAGAGGCTTTCAATTTTGGTAAGGCCCAAGTAGTCTTGATCCATACAAAAGCCCAAAACATTTATGGCCATTGGATTAGTACACAACAATAAAATTATACTATAACGACAGTTTTTAAGTATTTTTAAAATCTGAAAAAAGTACCGCTAGTAAAAATACCGACACTTATAATTAGTGTCACTATATGTGCAGTCGCTAGGGTGTATAGCGACGTATTATTGTAATGTGTCCCAAAAATATGTCCATATAACCTAATTTTGGATATAGATAAAATATAAATATGACACTTATACAAAAGTGTCACAAACATGTGTTACTATAACCTAATTTTGTTGTAGTGGCACAAGGTACGAAAATCAAAGCATAAGAACTATTGGGTCTCTTTAGGTAGTGTTATTGGGTCCTTCCGGCAAAAATAGTATCTGTTTGGTCCAATTTTTACTTTTATTTTTAATAATAGTCATCTTGAGCGGAGCATATAATAATAATAAAAAAGTTTGGTGTTTCTACTATAGTGATAATATAAAATGAGATCCTGACACCGTAACACAGAACCTCTAATTTATTTATTTATTTACATATTTCTATCGTAGCGAGAATCTATTAAGAGAAGCACTATACCTCGTAACAAGCATGATATGTTCTTGATTAATCTTTAGATGCGACTTCACTCGAGTCTAGCAAGTTGAGTCCTACCTGCGAATCAAGCTAGCGATCTAGTATTTCAATCCGAGTCAAGTTGGGCTCACCTAGCTCAAGCTCGGGTTGTGCGAAGATGGAGCAGAAAGCATTGAGTACGCAAATAAAGTCCTCGACATTGTAAGGATTGAGAAAACATCAAAAAAATTATGAACAGAATTGAAAATGTTTACATAATCAAAGTCTTAACGAACAGACTGTATTTGAACAAATGTAGAAAGGAACAAATCTCTCGGAGCATCTGAAAAGAGTTCAATAGTGATAATATAATTTATTTTGCGTGTGAATAATATTTTGTTTGGTATTATTTTTGTGATAAAAATTTCATGATATATATAAGAAAGTTTTGTCGGTTCTATAATTTGTTGTCATATTTGATATTTTTATGATTTAAAAAATTTATTGTAATTTTGATAACAGAAGCTTAAATCAAGGAGAAATATTACTCCTTGATTTATGTTCCTATAATAAATTGCACTTATCCTTTTTTGAATGTTAACCATTTTTACCAAAAATTAAAATTTATTTTAATTTTAAGAAAGAGGTGAATAGTCAGATCGAATCGAGGCACAGTGGAGAGAAAATTTGGCTTGTACTTTATACACACATAATCTCAAACCAGTGTGATTTTAATTATTTCTTATATAATCTAATTTTATATTTATTTATTTTATTTTATTTAATTTTTTAAAATTATGTGGCATCCTAATAATCTTATATCGGATGGAATGAAATTGTGATGGAGTATTTAGAGATATGGATACTAGTAATAATAACTGGGCTTAAATATTTTGAGCTGTGGTTTGAGTCCAACGAGATAAATTGTTAGTGGGCTGGGTCGAGTGTTGGCTGTGCCTGAATCTAGATGACAGGGCTAGCGAGACAAGCCTAAACGGGAGGAGTCTGTGATATCCTATCAGTCCCACATCAGAGAGGAATTGACACCAATAGCCCCACATCAGATACTATCAGTCTCACATCGGATAGAACTGGACACCAATTGTGGTGTCCCGGTTTTTCCGTATGACCTGTCTGGCTGGTCGGCGGTGAGAAAACACCTATTATCAGTGTATCGAGCCCGTTGTGCATCAAACGGATGCCAAAAACGGACTCAGCGCGCGAAAACGTTGAAAATCGGCTATTTTCGGGCAAAATGGGCCTTCGGGCCGAATTCTTAGTGGGCCGGTCCACGACCCACTTCCGCGTGGACAGGGACCAGCGAATTTGCGCTTTGGGACACGTGGCGCACAAGGATTGACCGGTCAACGCACGTACGACAGCGTGCGTTCCGCGCCGGGCGCGGCGCACGGTGGACCGCGCCGGGCCACGCGTCGCCCGCTCATTGGCGGGCACAGTGACCCGGACCCGGCAGGAACTGCGGCCCACACTTTCCGCCGTGGACCGCGCTGCCACGCGTCGTGGCGCGATTAGTGGGCCCGCGTGCGCGGGGCGTGGAGCGGGCCACATGGCGCGCTGTGGGCGATTCGAGCGCGCACAGTGCTGGGCCGGGCCGGATTCGGGCGCTCAATTCCTGCGCCCGAATCCGAAGCCTTCTTTTTGGTGGGCTTGGGCTATAAATAGCCCCTTTGGGCTTCACTTTTGAGCCTTCTCTCTGTGATTTTATAGCCCATTTTCGATAGGTGTTTCCACCTTTGAGTTTTGTTCGATATTTAGGATTCCGGAGATTTTTGGGAGTCGTGCCATCTGCATTCTTCTCGACATCGTGAGCTTCGACGCGCCTTGAATACTGAGCTTTTATCGTCGGTGCTTCTTCCGCGAGCTCCCCAGGAATGACGGGAGAGAGTTTTTGGTCGATTTTTATGGCATCGGTTTCACGAGAGGTAGATCTTCATTTTTTGTGTTTTTTGCTCCTCTCAATTTTGGGTTTTTATTGGGGTTTCTAGAACATCTTTGAACCCCTTTTCTTGCTGTTGGTTTTCTTGGACAGCGGAGCTTGTCGGATTTTTATCTCTGCGCTCGGTTATCAAATTTCAACCCAGGAGGACTCGATCGACATCTACGCTTCGCGAGGATCGCAGCCGTATTTTTATTGGAATTTTTGGAGATCATCTCTTAGGTGATATTTTGGCTTCTTTCGGACTGATCTTTTCATAGATTTGTGATCATAGGGATTTTTGCTTACCGCGATGTTTGGACTGTATCTTTGTGCTAGGAGGAGTTTTCAGGTGTTTTTGGGCTCGTTGGAATCATGGGAATCTGAGGATTTTTTCCATTCAGTTTCAGCCCATTTGGACCTTGGATCGACGAGCACTTTCAGGTGGGTTGCTTCGTTTCCAAAACCGATGGACGGTTCTCTAATTCTATATGTGTTAGTGAGCATGCATCTTGTGAGCAATGATAGGAAGCATGTTTGCGTGAGATAATATTTTCAGGTGTTGTTATTATGATCATATTGATTATTGCTTCCTATTTGTATTAAATTAAAAGCTATCATTGGAACTTGACCTAGCACCTTGTCATATGTTGCATGTTCAATCAGACTAGTAGAAAACTCCAACTTGGGCTAGTTTATTTATGCTTTAGACACTCCCACATTTATTCTTTTTACCTGGACTTAGAGTGTTCCTCGCCCGGGTAGTGGGCCGAGTGGTCGGGTTGTTGTGGGATGCATGTTACACTGTGCTTGGGGGCCGAGTGGAGTCTGCTAGCTGTGTTTAGATCAGTACTAGTCTTGGGAGCCGTCTAAGTCGACGGTGGGTCCCGGCTGTTGAGGATTTCTAGCCAGTGAGTGAGAGATGTGATGTTGGTTACTGTCGATTTTGTTGATCGTGGATTTGGATTATAGCCTACATGAGCCATATTGAGCTCGACAAAGATGCGTAGATACTTTCCTCGGTGGGTTCGCGCCCCTCGAGTGCCGCTCCAGAGCTAGGCCTATTACTTTGCTATTGCGACTTGTCGACGCAGTCCTTCTGGCTGAGCCCTTTTTGGGCAGTCACGGACGCCCTACGTAAGTCCAGTCCTCCGTGGATGTAATGGCAGTAGGTGGGCGCAGGTTTGACTTGACCCTATGTGGCAGTCAGTGTAGATTGGGTGATTGTATTTTTGAGAGATAGTAGATGCACCATATTTCATCTGTATCATCCCTTGAGCATTTAAATAGAGGCATAGTAGCTATAGAGTTATTTCCAGCATTTCCTTTTCAGTACTGCATTTGTTACTTTATGCCTCTAGTAGACGTAGTGGGCAGACCGTCGGGCTTGATGGCGGTACCCACTTAGAACTACGTGACGGTGTAGTTCTCACACCCATGGTTGGTGACTTTTCCAGGGACCTCTTCTCTAGTTCCTGCTGCTCCTGTTGCTGATCCATCTGATCGAAGTAAGCGAGTCGCGAGCTAGATCCCTACCCGTCTCCAGCGAGAGAGTAGACGTACCCCTTTTTGTGATGTGCTAGTACTGCTAGAGATTTTGGGATGTATCTTGTACTTTATTTTGAGAATTTTATTTTGGAAAGACTTATGTATTGTGAGAATCTGGCATGTACTATTTGGAGTTGTATGTATTATTTCAGTAGTGCTAGAGATTTTGGGATGTGCTAGTACTGCTAGAGATTTGCTAGTACTGCTAGAGATTTTGGGATGTATCTTGTACTTTATTTTGAGAATTTTATTTGGAAAGACTTATGTATTGTGAGGATCTGGCATGTACTATTTGGAGTTGTATGTATTATTTCAGTAGTGCTAGAGATTTTGGGATGTGCTAGTACTGCTAGAGATTTGCTAGTACTGCTAGAGATTTTGGGATGTATCTTGTACTTTATTTTGAGAATTTTATTTTGGAAAGACTTATGTATTGTGAGGATCTGGCATGTACTATTTGGAGTTGTATGTATTATTTCAGTAGTGCTAGAGATTTTGGGATGTGCTAGTACTGCTAGAGATTTTGGGATGTATCTTGTACTTTATTTTGAGAATTTTATTTTGGAAAGACTTATGTATTGTGAGGACCTGGCATGTACTATTTGGAGTTGTATGTATTATTTCAGTAGTTTACTTTTTTGCTCTAATATCTGTATAGTGGTTAGTATGATCTTTTACAGGTTAGTCGCTTCGTCTATACATGGCTTCCCGTATGAGCGGCGGATCTGTTGGCTGACCCGGGTCGCAGTTTCAACATCGGGACGTGACACCAATAGTCCCATATCAGATAGGAATGGACTTGTGATTGAGTATATAAGTTTAACGACCCGGCCTACTAGCAATAATAATTTGTTGGGCCCACACCACAGCCCAAAATGGTTAAGCCCAATTATTATCACTAGCGTCTAGATACTTATATACTCAATCACAATCCATTCCCATCCGATGTGAGACCCATTCTCGTCCGATGTAGGACTATTAGGGTGTCACAGACTCCCCCGTTTAGGCCTGACGTTCTTGTCAGCCCAAACACACACAATCACACACATGACCTAAAATCACCAGGCGATGTGAAACTTGTCTCACTAACCCTGTCACCAAGACCCAGGCTCAGCCGAGACTCGGCACACACTTACGGCTGGTGACTGGCTCTGATACCAAATATAACGCCCTGACCAACTAGTAATAATAACTCATTGGGCTCACACCACAGCCCAAAATTCTTAAACCCAGTTATTATCACTAGCGTCCAGATGTTTATATACACAATCACAACTCAATCTCATCCGAAATGAGACTATTGGGGTGTCATGCACAAACAGATAAGAGACAATGGACACTAGTAATAATAACTGAATTTAAATATTTTAGACTGTGATTTGGATTCAACGAGTTATTATTGTTAGTAGACTGGATCATTACAAATTAATTTAAAAGGGATCAATTATCTCCAACAAATAATGCCTACCAAAGGACAAGAAGTAATTCATTGTCCTATAATTGACTCTTTTAAAGCATCCAATAACATGCGCTTGCATGCCTCTCTAAAGAGTCCCAAGTACCCAACCACTTATAGGTAACAAGGGTACAAAAGAGGCATCAATAAGCAAATAAGGGTACAAAAGAAGCATCAATCAGCAAATATAAACCTCATAATTAAGTGCCTCTTCCATCGTTAACAACATATGTCGTTAGGGGTGTAAACGAGCCGAGCATAGCGAGCTAAGTTATGAGCTCAAGCTCACTTCATGTACAAATTGCTGGCTTAAAGAGAATAATATTTGTAACGCCCTAATAGTTCAACATCAGATAGAAAAAGAGTTCTAATTGGATATATGAAGTCACACATACTTGTAATAATAATTAGAGTTAAATATTTTGAGAAATAATTTTGGCCCAACGAGCTATTATTGCTAGCGAGTCAGGTCGTCACAAATAGTATCAGAGACAAATACCAGCCGAAAGTATAAGAGTTAAGTATTATACGGGACAAAGTGCTACATCATAGATTTAGAAGTGTGAGAGCTATGTGTTATACGAGGGAAAGTACTACACCATGTATTTGGTGGGAGCCACCTCTTGAACCCGTAGGAGCCACCTCTAGAATCTCACATATTCTGATTTGTTATGTATTTGTGATCTTATTTGGATCCGACGGGAACGTCATGATCTAAACGAGGGGAGTTTGTAACGCCTTAATAGTCCCAAATCGGATAGAAAATGAGTTATGATTGAATATATGAGGCCACACATGCTAGTAATAATAATTGGGTTTAAATATTTTGGAATGTAGTTTGGGTTCAATGAGTTATTATTGCTAGCGGATTAGGTCGTTACAATATCCTCTTTCGAGACAGAAGATCATGACGAAATGGGTCAATATTAAAAAACGGGAGGTTGGATTAGATCGAGTTATATTCAAAATCTGATTAGGTCGTTACGGTTGGATTAGATCGAGTCATATTCAAAATCGGGTTAGGTAGTTACAGTATTCTCTTCCGAGACAGAAGATCATGACGAAATGAGTCAGTTTTAAATAACGGGAGGTTAGATTAGATCGAGTCATATTCAAAATCGGGTTAGGTCGTTACAAGATCACGACGAAATGAATCAGTTTTAAATGACGGAGGGTTGGATTAGATCGAGTCATGAAGATCATGACAAAATGAGTGAGTTTTAAATGATGGGAGGTTGGATTAGATCGAGCCATATTCAAAATGACGGAAGGTTGATTAAGTCAAATTATAAACGAGATCCGTAAATATTGTATCTGTACATTTTAAATAGATTTATTTTATATTTTTAATATTTTAAAATTTTAAAATTAATGATTAACGCAAAAAATCCGACAAACAAGCTCAAGCTCTTATTTGAGTACTTGGGGAAAGAGATTGCTAAAGATTATTGTTTCTATTTGTTTCACATAGAAACTGTAAATTAATTAGATTGCTAAGAATAATTATAATAGTATGTAATTTGTAATTATTCTTTGTATCATAAGAATAATGCTTTGTTGTACATTTATTTGCTATAATAAACATATTCCATATTTTTTGCATCTATATTTTATGTTGTCAATTTTGATTGAGGGGAATAAGTGTGAGCTAGTTGAAGTGGGTATCTAGTTCCTAAAAAAATTCATGAAAAAGCTATTATTTCGAAAACAAAAGTTTTCAAAAATTAGTTTTTTAAATTTTTATTTTTAATAAAAATTAAAAAATAATAAAAAGAGGACTGTGACGCTTCAGTTGGTATCGAAGCCAACTACTAATCGAAATGTGAGATAAGTTTTGACTGAATTAGGATTGAAATCGAAATGACAGACCAAATTAATTATGGTATGAAAATAACATGTTAGGAAAGAATCTAATCGACAAAACTAACGAGACGAGTCTCACATTAACTAGTGCTTGCGAATGTGCTTGAGCTTCGCGAGTACGTTAGGATTTAAAGAGAGAAGGATTAGTCTTCT
>CM054941.1:22310034-22450034 GCA_029168755.2 Tillandsia fasciculata
ATATCAATACTTGTTATTAGTGTCGCTATATGTGTCGTCACTAGGGTGTATAGCGACACATTATTATAATATGTTTCAAAAATATATTCATATAATCTAATTTTGGATATAGATGGACTATAAATAAGACACTTGTAAAAAAGTGTTATAAACATATGTTTCTATAACCTAATTTCATTGTAGTGTTTGCTATCAAAAATACCACCCCAATCCTTTAGAAGTTAGTTATTTTTTAACTAAACCATTCTTTAACTAAACTTTAACTAGGGTAAAAAGAGGGTCCCTTAGAGGGAAGGTAAATTGTGATAATTTTTGCATTTGAATGGGTGTACATGCATCATATTTTTAACTTTGCAGGGGGTATTTGATACATTTATATATTTGAGAGGGACAGTGATGAAATTGCCCCTAAATTTTATGTAGGGATATTCAAGTAATTTTACATCATGTATTTTATATGTGAGGTGTATATTCCTCCTATACAAAGTAACATGATAGCATGTGATCTTGAGCAATAAGATTTTTTTTTTTTTTTTTTTTTTCTTTATTATTTTAGCTCCCACTAACCTTTTAATATAAATTGCTAATGTAATAATAGATTGTAAGTGAAAATATCCTTAAAAATATATTTTAAGGGGTTTTTTCAAATATGACTAGCTGTTTAAAAAAGTATTATAGACATTCGAAATTTTCAATGTTGTTCATGCAAAAATATTAATAAATTTAGGTTAAATTACAGAAAATTTTTCTATAATATACCGCTTTTTCACTTTGCCTTTCTGTCTTTCAAAAGTCTATATTTTGTTCCCTCGTAATTATAAAATTATTTTTAAAGAGTAACGGGATTAACAGAACATGTGAAATGACAATAATGCTCTCCTTCCAACCCATCTTCTTCCTCCCTCAACGTGAAGGTAAGACGAAACCCCAGTTTTTTTTCTCTTCTTTCCCCTCAATGATCATAACGTCGTCACGCCACCGTTGAAGCCGGAGCCGGAGGGGAGCAGATCCTGGCGGGCCTTCCTTGCTGCATCGCGCACAGGGGCACCCGCACGCACGCGCCGCGCATGGGAGCCGCGCCACTGCCCTGGGAGCAGATCCGCACCGCCGCCCTACGCCAGGAGCGAGCACCCGTCGTGGAAAACGGCGTGCCGAGTCTTCTATGCGGATAGGCTGTTTTGTGAAGAACCCAAAAAAAAAAAAAAAAAAAAAAAAAAAAAAAAAAAAAAAAACCAAAAACCCCGCCGGCCTGGGAGCAAATCCGGGCGGGCCTTCCCTGCGCCAGGAGCGAGCGCCCGTCGCTGCATGTTGCCGCGCCTAGCTACGCGGGCCCGAGCGGCGACTGCGCCGACGACGGCGACGACGGCGGCGGGATCCCTCACGGAGAAGAAAGGGTTGAACGGTATTTTCGATATATTATTTAAAAAATTGATGGCTCACTAACGGAATGCTGACAGCGGGGTGTAAATGCACAATTCCAGAATTAGTAAGGGTAAATTGTAAACTTTTGAAAGATAGGAGGTAAAGTGAAAAACGGTATATTATAAGAGGATTTTCTGTAATTTAATCTAAATTTTATGCAAATTTCAATAATTAATGTCTCAAAATATTAATCTGACAAATACATTCTATATATATACCATCAAAAATATTTATGTATTAAAATTTATAAAATTTAACAACTTATTAACCGGAGGTCAAATTGCGACAAAAAATATATATCTAATTTGTGAGAAATGGAGGTCCAAAGTTTATAATTTTTAATATATTGTTATAATAAGGTTGATTAATTCAAATCAAGAGATTCAATATTAAAATTAAAATTTTTCAAAATTAGATAACTAATTCAAATAATTTATATATAGTTCGAATAAACTTTTACGTTTTTATCTTTACTAAACAATTTCCAAACAATGGAGCATCCAAATAAAAAATCAACACTAATAAACTTGACATACTATTCAAATTTTTTAGAAACTGAAATTTATAATTTTTTAACATTATTTGTTTAAGATTCAACTGGTTCTAAACGTGAAATCAAAAATGAATAATATTAGACGAATTTGAGACCATTTGTTCACCGTGTAAATGTTAGGATTTCATTAGATTTATAATTAAATCTTAATTGAATTAGAATTAATATTTAAATATGTTAGAGATAAATTAATTTAGATTTAAATATTAATTAGAGTATAATTTTAATTCAAGTAGATTTTTGATATATTTTGAATAGAGTTTTATATATATTTCTAATATAGAGAGTACGTCTTAAGCCCATGTGATTTTACTTGAGAGAAAGTTGGATATGATTATATGCATCTAGTACACGCATGCACACACAAGAAAAATTTTCTTTTAGGTTTATAGAAAACGAGAGAATGGTGAGAGAGATTTAGAAAGAGGGCTCAGCTTGAATATATTTTGAATAGAGTTTTATATATATTTCTAATGTAGAGAGTACGTCTCCTAAACCCATGTAACTTTACTTGAGAGAAAGTTGGACATGATTGTATCCATCTAGTACACGGATGCACACACAAGAAAATTTTTCTTTTAGGTTTATAGAAAACGAAAGAATGGTGAGAGAGATTCAGAAAGAGGGCTCAGCTTGAATATATTTTGAATAGAGTTTTATATATATTTCTAATGTAGAGAGTACGTCTCCTAAACCCATGTGACTTTACTCGAGAGAAAGTTGGACATGATTGTATGCATCTAGTACACGCATGCACACACAAGAAAAGACGACAGAATGGTGAAAGAGATTTAGAAAGATGGCTCGGGTTGAAGCTACTGTATTCTAGAAGAAGAGTTTGTATAAATCTTTTCTCGGTTAATGAATCTTATTTCATTCGAATTTTTTTACTTTTGATTTTTTTTTTCTCTTTTTTGTAGTTGCGTCAGTTCTAGTTTCTGTTAAGAGAATGGGTTTATCATAAAATTTTGATTTGACGTTTTCGTTGCGCAATCCCAACCATCGGTACCGAAACGAATTGCGGATTTATAAAATCTGATACCGAAAGAAATACCAGATTCCCAACAATGTAAATAATTTCATAATTAAAATATCAAATTTTGACTTGTAGAAAGTTTAAAGAGCTTAGATTGTGTTTGAATGTGTTGATTGCTTATTCATGTAATATCATTGTAAATGACACAAAAACTTTCCAAAATATTCTAGCTCTACTCTACAATTCACATATTAATATTTAATAGCTTATTAATCCACAAATTCATATTTAATAGCTCTAATAATATTAGTAAGTTTTAAATATAGAAAACTTCCTATAAATATCTATTTTTCTATTTTATCTTCACGTCTTTTAAAAAAAATTATTTTGCTCTTCTAAATTTTAGAGTTATAACACTTAATTCAGTCCTATTATAATTTTATTAAATTCTTAAAAATAGTGAAAATATATAAAAAATTTATATTTTCTCCTAACATAATGCGAATATTAGTAATTACTCAGTTATATGGAAGAGTAACGATATTATAATAATACTGAGTTAATTAAGTGCTATAACTTTAAATTCAAAAAAAAATAAAATAAAAATTTTAAAAAGATACAATTGTAAAATATAAAAGTAAATATTAATTTATAAAAAAAAAAACAAAAAATTTGTACTCTAATATATTATTAATAATAAATACATACATTATTAAATTATGTTATTAATGCATTGATTGAAACTGCCCACATTCATTTAATATGATCTAAACTATCAAATCATATCAACCCTACCAGCTCCTCAAGGAAGTGCTCTAAACATGGAATAGAAAATTAGTATTTGTGATGCTAAAGTCCATGGAGGAAGTGGTCATAGTTGGTTGCTTGTGGAATAAACATTTATTATTGTGAGACCATTTCATATATAACCCTAAAAAAAAATTCAATGTGAGAATATTTCTACTCCTTATTGTACTTTGAGCTGCCATCCAAACATATATACAAAAAGTCTCCCTCCTCCTACACATAAAGACAAAAGCATGAGTATTGCTTCCTCTCTCCCTTTGATAGCTCATTATAACCAAATTATGATAATAATAATAATAATGGTTACACCGAGTGCATCTGTATATTCGTGCACCATCACTATAATAAAATTAGATTATAAGAATATATTTTTATGACACTTTTGTATAAATATCTTATCTATATTCTATATATATATATCCAAAATTAAATTATAAGGACATATTTTTGAGACATATTATAATAATGTGTCGCTACACACCCTATCGACTGCACATGTAGTGACACTACTAATAAGTGTCAGTATTTTTTGTTAGCGACACTTTTTTCAGATTTTAAAATACTTAAAATAATGTGTCGCTATACACCCTAGCGACTGCACATATAGCGACACTAATAATAAGTATCGATATTTTTACCAGCGACATTTCTTTTAGATTTTAGAAATACTTAAAAGTATTATAGTATTTAATCGATTCTTTCACATCTTGAACACTGCGCACGAGATGATCACGCATCTAAATCCCTTTTCTATTTTGTCTCTGACTTCAATTTTTATAGTTGTACATTTTGTGACGCTCCTAATAGTCCCATATCGGATGTGGATGGAATTGTGATTGGATTTATATGAGACATGGACACTAGTAATAATAACTGGACTTAAGCATTTTGGGCTGTGGTTTGGGCCCAACGAGTTATTATTGCTAGTGGGCCGGATTGTTACACATTTCGATAGAAATAGCATTCGATTTTTTCACAACTTGAAACCTACTCAGGAGGTGATCATCCATCTAAGTTGCTTTTTCTATTTCGTCTATAATTTTAATTTCTACAATCTAACTCGCCAGTAAAAATAACATTAAATTCTTTTACAACTTGAATCCTGCACGCGCACGGGATGATCATCAATCTAAATTTCAATTTCTACGTACAATTGAACTTTTCAGTAGATATAGCATTCAAATTTTTCACAACTCGAATCCTTATATAAAATGATCCCCCAACGAATGTGTGGCCCAATGTACTTATACTGGATGCATGCATTAAAATGACCCAAATATATTCTCTCTTAAATGAATGGTGGAATCACTCTGTGCTGTGTTGCATGTAATGTCGCGAATAAAAAAGATTGAAGTGGAAGGTATGATAGAGAGTTGTATGGGTCCCTGGTAGGGGTGGCAATTCAGCTCGCTGTTCGCGAGTTAGCTCATGTTCGGCTCGAAATGAGCTTGAAATCGAATCGCTCGTTCAGTAAACGAGCCAAACACGAGCCAAATTTTTCAGCTCTTTTAATAAACGAGCCGAACACGAGCTGGGGTTAGCTCTTTCGTGTTCGGCTCGATAACAGCTCGAATATATATATATATATATATATATATATATATATATATATATATATATATATATATATTACTATTTAGATTTTAAGCCATCAATTTTTTATGAATTTTAATTATTAGATTAAAATTTTAATTTTTTAATATTTTTTAACTTTATACCTAATAGTAGGAATGAAAATCAAACTTGTTGTTCGCGAGCCAGCTCGTGTTCGGCTCATTAATAAACGAGCCGAACACGAGCCGAATTTTTCAGCTCGATATTTAAACAAGCCGATCCCGGCTCCGGCTCGCTCGTGTTCGGCTCGTTGACACCCTAGTCGCTGGTGCACAAATATGGTGGTGCACCCGGTGCATGCAATAATTTCTCTAATAGCATTAATTACCACCTCTCTAGAGGAAAGAGAAACCGTTGGATCTAATCTCCCCCTCTGACTAAATCAGAGGGGATCACATATTTAATTGAAAATTTTAAAACTAAATCACAAATAACTCCTACAAATATCATTATTTATATTTTACAACCCTCAATGACCAAAAACTTATAGATATATAGCATTCTAAATTTATGAGATGTTAGCACTTTGATCCTTACAAATGAAAAGTGCATGCAATTTGCGATTCATTTAGTTGTCTTCGAAAAGCTTAAAATGTCAAAATATTTATAATATTTATATTTGACACTTTTTTTTTTTTTTCTACGACCTTTTATTTATAAAATTATAAAAAATAAAATTATTGTACTATAAAATAACGATATTTTTATATTTTCATATCTAAATTCGAGAATTTTTAATAAATTAAATGAGAAAAATTAATTATGTTAGAAACTGACATGATTCGAATTCAGAATTTTTTATTTTAATACTATATAAAATTATATAAAATAATTATTATATTCTAAAAACTTAAGTTGAGATTCTTATAATTTTATATTTAAATTTGTTGTGATGCTTCTATCTCTAAAAAATTGAAATTATTAGAATAATAATATTTTAATAACTCTTTTATTATTCAACAACACCTATACATTTTAGCTTTATTTTAATTTAGAAAATAACACCATCAACAAACCCCAATAAAGAATCCCTGGGGAGGCTTCTTTGAAGCTCCTTCCTATGGTGGTTTTGGTTCCTTTAAGGTGCAAACTCTAAAGAGAGAAATAGAGAGAGAGAGAGAAAGAGAGAAAGAGAAAGTAGAGATAATAGAGAGAGAAAGAGAAGGGTAGAGAGAGAGAGAGAGAGAGAGAGATAGAGAGAGAGAGAGAGAGAGAGATGGTGGTGGTGAAAACCATGAGCAGGGCTTTATCTCAGAGCCATGTTGGCTTTGCTCTGTTTGGGTTCTTCTTAGTCATTCTCACATATTTCACAGTTTTTGAACAGTTCTCAACCAAGCCCCCTAATGGTAAATCAAGTCTCTCTCTCTCTCTCTCTCTCTCTCTAAAATTTGTTTTGTGCAATCATAGTGTGATTGTAATTCCTTAACAATCACACATATAAATCACTCAAAAAAAAAAAAAAAAAAAAAAGAGAGAGAGAGAGAGAGAGGAAAAATATGTAGTGTTCATTGAATTCTTTGTAATTGTTGGTTCTTCTACATGTTCTATATTTTTGATGTATTTATGCAGCACTTTTGCGAACTTCGCCGGCATTTTCGGTGCAAACGAATCCAAAGGAGCAGGAAACAGATGCCCTGAAGAAGGATGCTGAGAGTAATCTGCAGGAGACACCAACACCTGCTGTGAATTTTCATGAAAAAGTGGACAATAAGGAGACAGGTAATAATAATAATAATAATAATAATATTTTTGAAATCTTGCTTTAATTGTAATCCTAAATGATTAAAATTGTGTTTGGTTTGTAACTTTTTGTACTGCTAATTAATTCTGTTTTAGAGAATGAAAGAAGAGCAGAAGATCACGAGAACCACAAAGATTCTGAAGATGCTGAAAAGAAAGATCAAGTTGATCTAAAGCAATTCGGTATTGCAATTTTCCTTGTCATATATAATTTCAATCCAACAGTAATCCCGAATAACTCATCGAAGAAATATGTTATTAGAGATAAAAATTTTCTTTCCTGATGCGCAATTTTGGCAATTCACGCAGGCGGAGCGGCAGAGAATCTGCAGCAGCAGCAGCAGCAGCAGCAGCAAACAAGCCGCTGTGCGATACTGCCGATCCGCGATCGGACATATGCGACATGGAAGGCGACATTCGGACACACGGGATCTCCTCCTCTATCATGTTTGTCCCTTCGTATTCGGTTTCCGATCAAGAGACCCATGAATGGAAGATCAAACCGTACTCGCGAAAATACATGACTGGGATCAAGGAAGTGAGTGTGAAGCAGCTGAATGGCCCCCAGGAAGGCCCTGCTTGTTCTGTCAGGCAGAACATTCCTGCTGTAGTCTTCTACCTCGGCGGTCACATCGGCAATTACTGGCACGACTTCACTGATGTTATAATTCCGCTGTTTATCGCGGCTCGACAGTTCGACGGAGAGGTCCAATTCCTCGTCACCAACATTCAAGGTTGGTGGATTGGCAAGTACAACATGATCCTCAAGCAACTGTCGCGGTACGAGATTATCGATTTGGATAAGGATTTACAAATTCGATGCTACCCGCGCATGATCGTCGGGATCAGAAGCCACAAAGAGTTCAGCATCGATCCTTCGCGATCACCTAACGGAGTATCCATGGTCGATTTCCGAAAGTTCCTGAGGGTGACATACTCTCTGGAGAGGGACTATCCGATCAGACTGAGTAATCAGAATTTCAGCAACAAGAAGCCAAGGCTGCTGCTCGTCGCGAGGGCGCTCAGTCGGAGGTTCACCAACGTGCAGGAGATTGTGCAGTCTGCAGAGAAGCTAGGATTCGAGGTCGTGATCATCGACGCCAAGTTCAACGTGAACATCGCAGAATTCGCGAAGATCGTCAACTCAGGAGATGTCATGGTTGGTGCTCACGGTGCAGGCTTGACGAACTGCGTTTTTCTGCCGACGAACGCAGTTTTGATCCAAGTAGTCCCCTACGGGAAGCTCGAGCACATGGCGAGGATCGATTTCGGCGAGCCCGCGATCGACATGCAGCTGAATTACATTGAGTACAGCATAAGCGCCGAGGAGAGCACATTGATGGACATGTTTGGAAAGGATCATCCTATCATCAAAGATCCAATGGCAATTCACAACAGTGGATGGGAGAAGGTTGCAGAATTTTACCTGGGAAAGCAGGAAATAAGGCTTGATGTGAATAGATTTGCGCCAACTCTGCTCAAAGCAATTGATCTCCTCAAAGGATAGAGAAGTTCATCAATTTAATTTTTGGCTAAATTACAGAAAACCTTCCTGTCATATCCCGCTTTTCCACCCCCCCCTGTCATTAAAAAGTAGACAATCTGCCCCCTCGTAATTACCGAATTATGCAATAACCCCCGCCGTCAGTTGACCGTCAGTTTTTTTGAAAATATAATTTCATATATCCAAAATACCTTTGAAAAATATTTCTTCAAAAAAAAAAAAAAAAAAAAAAAAAAAAAAAACTTCGGAATAGAAAAGAAAAAAAAAAAAAAAAGGGCATTTTCGTCAATTTACCATTTCCGTTAACGTCGTTGCCCCTAAGACAATTCGGAAATTACGAGGGGGCAGATTGTCGACTTTTTAATGACAGGAGGGTAAAGTGAAAAAGCGAGATATGACAGGAAGGTTTTCTGTAATTTAGCCTTAATTTTTTAGCATTTTGGTTTCCATTTTTCGCTTCATTTTCCTTCTAATTATAGTTACTATTTTTTGTTTATTTAGTATGAGGGGTGGGCGAGATCAATCAATGGAAGAGATTCTTATTGTTGTATAGCCTTCTCAATAAATTAATATCGGATTAAATTAATTAAGTGCTAATTTTTTTAATTAGCAATAATAATAATGTTTTTTTTTTTTTTTTTGGCTTGATGAATTCGAGAACAATTTCATGTTGAAATCGAAGTCGAATTATTCGCTCGGTGATGAGATTTATTTATATTAGTTTTTGGAGCTTTTGCTTATATATCTTCGTTATATACTATCCAAAATTTTTAAAATAATATTGTAAAATATATATATTAGATATTATCTCTAAGTTTTTTTTTTTTTTTTTTTTTTTTTTTTTTTTTGTTTCTGGGATGAAGAGTGTGCGGTCAGAATAATAATGGTCTCTCCTAGAATTTAGTGGGTGGTTAGTGAAATAGTATAATCTAAGAGAAAAAAATGATCAAAAAGGCTGATTTAACGGTGGAAAATTTGGTAGTACTAAATGCTTGATGTTATTAATAGCATAGTAGCCAAACTTATATATATATATATTTGAGTTTCTATATTTTTAAAAATACCAAGTAATTAGTACTGATAGATTTTTATGATTAGAATGATAAGTAAATTTTTTAAGTTAAATTAGTAATTAATAAAATAGAATAATTTAAATAATAAAAATGAGTTAAAAGAGTGAGATTATTTTCTAGAGATAATTACCTGTGTATCCCTGAAATCTGAAGAAATATCTGATTTATCCCTCTTATTTTTTTCTTACCAATATACCCTTCGTACGTTCCACCGTTATTAAAAATATCCCTACCGTTTCCTTTTGTTAAGTTAACTAGGGTTAAACTAGAGTTAAATAATAATCGGAGTTGAAAACTATGAGATATACCTATTTTGTCCCTATCTATCAAAACTATTGAAAATTTTAAGACTATATAAAAAAAAAAAAAAAAAAAAAAAAAAAAAAAAATTGGTTATGGTAGAAGGGTATATTTGAAAGGGCAAAATGATAATTTCACACAGATAATGACAGCTCGAGTATTTCGTACAAATGATAGTTTTAATATTAACCTTAGTAAATCTAAAAATAAAATTTTTTTTAAGAATATATGAAAAATTATTCCTATTTTCTAATTTGAGTAGGCACTCGTCACCTGACAGGAAGTTAGGCAAACTAACTGGCCAAACCAAAAAAGCTGACAGTTTGTGAGATCATGCCGTCTTACTTGTTGGCTGCTCCTCTTTATTAATTAATAAAGATTTGATCTCTTTACATGTTCATGATTTGGCAAAAGGTTCTTTCTTTCCCATGATGAACGCCGATGATTATGATTGTGACAACATTAGTTGAATGCACATCGCACGACTAATCAAATTGAAAAAGTGATCGATCTCTTTGCGTAGAAAAAGTTTGGTATGAGACTTATCAAATTGAAAAAGTGATCGATCTCTTCGCGTAGAAAAAGTTTGGTATGAGATCAAATAGAAAGAATACGACTAAGGCGCTTAAAAATGCTGTCGCCAGAAACTGCCCGATACGTGGCATATAGATTAATTTGTACAGCATCCACGAACTCGTAAAAGATACAAATAAATAATAATAATAATAATAATAATAATAATAATAAATAAATAAATAAATAAATAAATAAAATATTATTCATTCTAAAAAAAAGTTAAATTATTGAAAACTTTTTTATAATATATCAGTATTCCGTTAGTGAGCGGTCAATTTTTTAGATAATATACCGAAAATATCCTTCAAACTTTTTTTCTCCCGATCGCTCCGAGGCCGAGGGATACCGCCGCCGCCGTTGTCGGGAGCCCTCAGCCATCGTCGGCATAGTCGCCGCCCGGACCCTCCCGGCGACGGCGCTCTAGGTCAGGCGCGGCCCGAGACTGGTGGGGCGCCAAGTGGCTGCGCCCCACTCACCGCACCACTACACGCAGCACGCGCGTGGGGAAGCGTTCGCGTGCGTGCTGGCGCAGGTCAGCGCGCGGGGACCCGCTGAGAAACTTCTCGGCGGGGACGGGAACGAGAACGGGGACGGTGGCGGCGGTAGAGTCAGAGGTGAGCACAGGAATAAGAAGGGTATTATCGTTATTTTGCCTATTCCGTTAATCCCGTTGCCCGCCAAATGTAGGCTAAGACGGATGGTAAAGCGAAAAAACGATATATTATAAGAAGTTTTTTTTTGTAATTTAGCTTTCTAAACAATAATAAATTTAAAAATTTGAATTTAAACCTTAATATTTAGAATAGTTATTATATATATATATAAGATATAAGATGAATAAATTTCTTAATCTGACTATAATATATTGGTCGGTGGCTAAATTCAAAAAGCTAAGAGAGTTAAACATACTAGAACTAAAATAGCTATATGATGGATAATCCTTAAAAAATAGCGTAGTTTTCCGCAGATTAATAGTTATTGTGGATGGAGATTGTCCCCTCATAAAATCAGTTAAAATTTGTGAGAGGAATTTTATATTATCTCATAGTGGTGGATGTGAGTTTCTTAATCTGGTTATAGTATTTTGAACGGTTACTAGTCATAATTTAATATTTAAGGACGCTTATTTGTATATTTAATTATGTTTAAAAGCGTCGCAATATAGTTTAGCGTCGCATTACAAAATATCGGTTAAGGCATTGACAAATGAAGAGTTGCCACGTATATACCGACGGTTATCCAAGTATCGGTAAAATATATTCTGATATTTTAACGTGTCATAATTTTTTAAAATTTTAGCGCTTTAGAGTATCAAAAAATTAAAAATAATAATAAAATTTATTATTTAATAAATTAATTAAATATAATAAAAAATTTATATGCCGGCGGTTTTTGAAGCTCCGTATTTTTTATATTATAGAAATACTTGACGACGCTTCTTGGCAGCATGGTCTAAAAAATGTCAAATTAAGAATATTAAGAATGTATTAGAGAGTTAGAATAATTTTAAAATAAAAAAAATTTTGAAAAATTAGGTCGTAACAGCTGTACAACGGGTAGAAAAAATTTGGTATAGTCAAATAAAAAGGGCATGACTACGAATGCAGATGTTGCTGATGCGGGTGACGCGGTGCATGTAGATTAGTTCGTGTCGCATGGACAAGAATTAATATAAAAAATACAAAATATATTATCCAGACTAAAAAAATAATTTCGAAATACTAGAAAATGTTGGTATAGTCAAATAGAAAGGGTGAGGCTACGAGTGCTCCAAAATGCTATTTTCATGAGTTGTTGATACGTCACATCATATATATATATATATATATAGTTCGGTTAGAATACTATCGATAGCACCAAGTAATTGATACTATCAAGTTTTCAGCCGTTGGATGAAAAAATATGTAGTTGAGATTATAGTGGTCTCCTGAAATTTTTACTATTCAACCAACCACCTAGTAAACCATAGGGGACCATTATCATCTTAACCACACATCATTTAATCCAACGGATAAAAATTTGATAGCCACCTAGTAAATCCTAGGAAACCACTTTCATCTTAATCACACATTATTTAATCCAACGGATAAAAATTTAATAGCAAAACTTGATAGTACCAATAGCTTGGTGCGATCGATAATATTCCAGACTAATT
Source organism: Tillandsia fasciculata (assembly GCA_029168755.2). Classification (NCBI taxonomy): domain Eukaryota; kingdom Viridiplantae; phylum Streptophyta; class Magnoliopsida; order Poales; family Bromeliaceae; genus Tillandsia; species Tillandsia fasciculata. The sequence continues at coordinate 22,322,755 of CM054941.1, forward strand.
ATATATATATATATAGAGAGAGAGAGAGAGAGAGAGAGAGTGAAAGCACAAGGTTGGAATACTATTAATAGTATCATACTATTAATATTATCAAGTCATTGGTATTATTAAATTTTTAACCATTGAATTAAAAAATGTGTGATTGAAATGATAGTGGACTCCTTGGATTTAATAGGTGGTTGGGAAAATAATAAAATCTAACGGATGAAAATAATTAAGAGTTAATTAAGGGTAGAAAACTTGATAGCACTAATAACTTGATACTATTAATAGTATAGTAGTCCAACTCTCTCTCTCTCTCTCCCCCCCCTCTCTATATATATATATATAGAGAGAGGAATACTATCTATAGTTTTAAATAAGGCTAAATTACAGAAAACCCCCCTCTAATATCCCGCTTTTCCACTTTACCCTCCTGTCATTTAAAAGTCGACAATCTGCCCCCTCGTAATTACCGAATTGTACAATAACCCCCCCGCCGTCAGTTGACCGTCAGTTGACCGTCAGTTTTTTTGAAAATATAATTTCATATACCCAAAATACCATTGAAAAATATCCCTTAAAAAAAAAAAAAAAAAAAAAAAAAAAAAACTTCGGAATAGAAAAAAAAAAAAAAAAAAAGAGGAGGGCATAATGGTCATTTTACCCCATCCGTTAACGGTGTTACCCCCTAAAGACATTTCTGAAATTACGAGGGGGCAGATTGTCGACTTTTAAATGACAGGGGGGTAAAGTGGAAAAGCGGGATATTAGAGGGGGTTTTCTGTAATTTAGCCTTTAAATAATTAGTGCTATCAAATTTTCAATCTTTGAATGAAAAAAATATGCGACTTAGTTTATAGTGGTCCTTGAAAATTTTTACTATTCAATCAACCATCCGGTAAACCCTAAAGGACCACTATCATCCCAACTATATATTTTTTTAATTTAAAAGTTAAAAAATTATTAACACTAATTATTTGATACTATCGATAATATAAATAACTCCGGATAAAACTAATCATCGAATCCAATGTCTCATTATAAAAAAAATAATTTAAAATAATAAAATTTCTATACTACAATAAAATTAGATTATATCGATATATTTTTATGACATTTTTGAGCAAGTGCCCTATCTATATTCCATCTATATTTATAATTAGATTATAATGATACATTTTTAGGATATATTATAATAATGTGTCGCTATACACCCTAACGACTGTACATATAGCGACACTAATAATAAGTTTCGATATTTTTATCAGTAAATTTTTTTAAAAATATTAAAAATATTTAAAAATAATATTATAATATAATTTTATTATAGTGCTGAGTGAGAGAGAGAGAGAGAGAGAGAGAGAGAGAGAGAGAGAGAGAATCCTAATTGCATAGAGAAACCCAAAGCTGTGCCCATAGTGTGTTGCTAAGTCAACAACCCTATTTGGATTTTAATATAAGCAATGCTGTCAATATACTTTATATTTTATACCTTTTTATTCAAAGCTACTATTTTATTATTTATTATTATTAATTTTTTATTTTTTATATTTTTATTAAAAATTATTTTTAAGTTTTATAAATTCTATGATGGAGGAGTAAGACTAACCATATATATATAGAGAGAGAGAGAGAGAGAGAGAGAGAGAGAGAGAGAGAGAGAGAGAGAGAGAGAGAGAGAGAGAGAGAGAGAGAGAGAGAGAGAGAGAGAGAGAGAGAGGGAGGGAGGGGGAGGGAAGAAATGAATGGTATCCAACAACCAGAAGAGACAAAAAAAAAAAAAGAAAAAAAAAAAGTGCTACTTGTTATTAAAAGGAATATATGATTAGGCATCTTCTAAATTTTTTACTTTTGTCAAATCACACTCTAATTTTATTTTATTATTTTTTTTTAAATAAGTGTTACACTCTAATTTTATTTTATTATTTTTTTTTTAAATAAGTGTTTGGGTAGCAATATTAATATTTTATTTAAAGCGTATGATATATATTTCATTAATTTATTATAAAATTATTTTTTGAATTTTTAATTTTGGCAACTACCAGATCGTTGGCGTTAACTATTTAGAGAAATGGAACCTCGTTAGTGCTAACTATTTAGAAAGATGCAACCAATTTATTATACACTGTATAAATTTATAGCATGCAAGAATTGAATCTGTGATTTCTATCTCTGATATCAGTTGTCGGATCGCTAGTAATAATTATTAATTTCAAAAGCTCGAGTCATTAAATAATATAATCAATTCACTTAAAGTGCACAGACAGAATACTCACGAATTTTGATTGTGACTCGATCCAGCCAGCCTCCCGCCACTTCGAATATAATTTAATCTAATCTGGCCTCCCGCCATTTTGAATGTAACTCGGCTTAACCTAACCACCCACCATAAAGTATAAATATTGATCTCTTTAAGTCAACAATAATTAGTAATATATATATATATATATATATATATATATATATATATATATATATATATATATATATATATATATATATTACTATCATAGCACCAAGTAATTTGTACTATCAAGTTTTCAGCTGTTGGATGAAAAAATATGCGATTGGGATTATGATGCTCCCCTAAGATTTTTACTATTCAACCAACAACCTAGTAAACCCTAGGGGACCACTATTATCTTAACCTCACATCTTTTAATCCAACGGCTAAAAACTTGATAGCACCAATGACTTGGTGCTATCAATAGTATTCCAGCCTAATTATATATATATATATATATAGAGAGAGAGAGAGAGAGAGAGAAAGAGAGCCCAACTATTATTATACTTTTATGAATAAAATATTTTCGTATTTATAAATTTTCTACATTTGAATGAAGGAATGTGCTGCTAAGATTATAGTAGTCCATAAAATTTATACTATTTCGGATAAAATTAATATATAAAATTTAAAGAATAAGTCTAATTTCTCTTTGATTTTTATTATTTTTTTATAATCGAAAAGATAGGTTTTAATGTGTCTTCAAGCCTCACAAGAAAATATGCAAGACATTTGTTTAAAATGGGTGTTTTGTTTAGCATGAATTATTTGATAAAATTTAGTAACTCTGATGGTCAAAATTACTACTTTAGGTACGTATTTGTGAATCGTCGAAAGTTTTAAAAATATGTATATATTTTTTATAACGATTCGACCTACTAATAATAATAGGGTTAATTACATACGACTCTCTATAAATATATCGAATAGCAGATATATCCCTACAAAGTTTAACTTTTCATATTTATTCCTTCAAAAGTCCAACGTTATTCATATATATTCTTCCAGTTTATTATCGTTAGTTCACTGTTTATTTTTTAACAGATTATATGTAAAATGACAGTTTTGCCCTTTTAAAAATATCCTTCCAAAAAATAATGCAAAAATATCTAGAAGGGTAAAAAGGTAAATTTACCTCACTAACTAACCAAAATTAAGTATTTAACCTATGGTTAACTAATTTTTCTAACAAAGATATACGGTAGGGATATATATGAATAACGTTGGATTTTTGAAGGGATAAATAAGAAAAGTTGAATTTTGTAGGGATATATCTACTATTCGATATGTTTACAGGAAGTCGTATGCAATTAACCCATAATAATAGCTCATTGGGTCTAAATCAGTGGCCTAAAATACTTAAATCAAATTATTAACACATTCCAAAATCATCATATTCTGGTATAACCTTCACTTTCGGATGATGATTGACTCCGATACTAAATATAATGATCATACTCACTAGCAATAATAATTCGTTGGGCTTAAACCATCGTCTCAAAATATTTAAACCCAATTATTATTACTGTCACCCATAATCTGTTATATATTTAATCATAATTTTAATTATTAGAGAGTCTTTTTTTTTTTCTTATTTTATGTTATTTTGCACATCCATCATCTTAGTTTCTCACATTCAAATTTCCAAATTTTTTATTTTGCAGCAACTAATTATCACCCTATTCACATTTCACTTTGCAGGGGCCACATATGCTTTATATTGAGAGAGAGAACAAACTCTTAAATTAGCAAATCTTGTGGGGGTTTGTGGACCACTAATTCTACTGAATTTTTAATTATAAAAAAAAATATTTTAAATTTTTATTTACAAAATTATATTATATTTATTATTTTAAAAAAATATTAAATTATTATGTATTTTAACAGTATAAAACTAATTTTATAAATAAATTTTTTTTAAAATTTATTTTTATAATTATAATGTTTTTTATGCCTATTAATAAAAAAAAATAAATTCAACCCTTATTTCAATTTTGGTTGGCTGGTCAAATGGGTTTTTAGATTTCTTCTGCAGATTAATTTGCAGTCCAGGGAGGCAAAGACTTTGCTGCAATTATTGACCTACTTGTCATTACATATATACCCCTACAAGTGCCCCTATTTTAATTTATACCCCAACAAAAGTATCCAATGGGTAGTTTCTTAGCTCTCCCATATTGCAATTTAGTCCTTATACAATTTATTCAAACACTATCACCGGAACTAAACAATAGAAGTAAAGCTGAGCTGGAATGCTATCCATAGCGAATAAATTTCGTCGTCATTCATTTATTTTTAATGATGAAATTTTTAAATCGACAATTGAAATCATTGAATATGATCTAGATTAATAAAAATATCTAAAAAATAAATTTATAATTTTAATAATAAATATTAGTCTTTTATTCGTTTAACGGTGTAAAAAAAATTAAATTAATTGAATTTTAGTTAAAAAATTTTAAACTATTTAAAATAAGATCTATACTCTCGATCTTGATTATAATACTCTTATCATCATTTTTTTAAAGAATATTTATTTTCAGCCGTTTATTTTTATGTCAACTCGATGAATAATAAAAAAATATTAAAAAAAAAATATAAAATTTAATTTGTAGATAATTATATTTACCGGTGCAGATCGTCGTTTTGGAAGCTTCATCATCGAAAATAAATGGATTAATGTTGGCTATTTATTTATGAGTTAAAATAGATTGAACTTTCTATCCCGTAACAACAAGCTCAGGAGACCAATAAGTTGAGTTGGGTGAGTCCAATAAATTGAGTAGGGCTACGGTCCACAATAGATCTAACATTCATGTGGATTGAGTCCAATGGAGACCTGTGAGTATTGTGTTTGCACGCTTTAAATGAATTGATTGCGTATTTCGAAAATAAATGGGTTAATATTGACTATTTATTTAGGCTCAGAAGATTAATAAATTGAGTTGGGTGAGCCCAAAAAATTGAGTGGAGCTACGGTCCATAATTGTGACGCCCCCAATAGTTCCACATCGAATGTGGATGGAATTGTGATTGGGTTAATATGAGACATGGACACTAGTAATAATAACTGGGCTTAAGCATTTTGGGCTGTGGTTTGGGCCCAACAAGTTATTATTGCTAGTGGGCCGGGTCGTTACATTTGGTATCAGAGCCAATAACCAGCCGGAAGTGTGTGGCGAGTCTCGGCTGAGTCTGGGTCTAGATGACAGGGCTAGCGAGACGAGTCTCACATCGCCGTGTGATCTTAAGCTGCTGTGTGTGTGTTTGGGCTGACGAGGACGTCAGGCCTAAACGGGGGGAGTCTGTGACGCCCCCAATAGTCCGGGGGGAGTCTGTGATGCCCCCAATAGTCCCACATCGGATGTGGATGGAATTGTGATTGGGTTTATATGAGACATGGACACTAGTAATAATAACTAGGCTTAAGTATTTTGGGCTGTGGTTTGAGCCCAACGAGTTATTATTACTAGTGGGCCGGGTCGTTACAATAATAGACCTAACGTTCATGTGGATTGAGTCCAATCGATCGAGACATGTGAGTATTGTATCTGCATGTTTTAAGTGAATTAATTGCGTATTTCAAACAGAGATAACGGAGCCTGTTTATTACCGATAATATTCTAGTTTAACTTAGTATAAGTATAATATCAGGATAATACAGGGATTATCCTAAATTGTATGACTTGTTATTAGGGGTATAAATGTAAAATTTCCCTAAATTGTATGACTTGTTATTAGGGGTATAAATGTAAAATTTCCCTCCTAGTTAATAATGGAAGTAGCTGTAGGTTAGGAAAGAACTAGGTGGTCATTTAATTGCCTGGAATGGTGAGCAACGAGGAGGGATTCTTGGAAACAACCAAAAGAGAAAAAGGGCCAATAATAATAATAATAATAATAATAATAATAATTTATATAATTCTAAAAAAGTTTTATTTTATTAAATTTTTTTTTTTAATATTCTATATTTTCAAAATATATTTTTAGAATTCAGTTCTGTTATTAGTAAATTGATAATCAAGAAGTTACTAATTTGCACTTTCAAATATATCATTTTATAGTCATCAATTTTTTTTTTTTTTTTTTTTTTTTTTTTTTTTTTTTTTTTTTTCAAGTTAGTGATAAAAAAAATATTTTAATTTTTTACCTTTATAATTATATCTTTCTACCATCTTATTAATTTTTTTTATTTACCCTCAAATTATGGACAATATAGATATTTTAATTTTTTTAAATTCTAATAAAAATTTAATTTGGATTTAACTCAAGATAATTTAATGGATATAAATAGTGCGGTTATTTTTGATAAATATTATTTTTGATATACATAAAATATACGAACAATATATATAGGAGTATATTTAAATTAATAATAATAAAAAAAAGTAAATAAAATATTTTTAAAGTATTGAAAAGTATATATATATATATATATATATATATATATATATATATATATATATATATATATATATATATATATATGATATTATTCCCACACAAAAAAAAAAAAAAAAAAAAAGCAATGCTACTGGTATAGTGGTGTGTCACGTTAATTTTTTTAATTTTTACTAAAAAAATATTTAAATTTTTGTAAACTTTAAAATGAGGGGTATAAAATTTACATTTTTTTTTAATATACATATAAAAATTTTTAAAAAATAAAGAATAATTCTATCCAGTGGTGAAAACTTCTTCACTGATTATTTTAAAATGGAAATATCTATTGGTACACCCCTTTAAGGGGTGTAGATCCTACACCCCTTAATGGAGTGGCTGGATTAAACAGTGCATCCTAGCACCCTTAATGGATGTGATATTGTCACTCTCTATTTATTTGTGTTTCTTTTTTTAAAATAATTATGAATAAAAAATTTAAAAAAATTTAGAATTTAAATTAAAAAATTAAATGTAAATTAAAAAACTAAATTTGTACAAAATTAAATTAAAATTTTTCCACAAAGTAAAAATTTAAATTATACTAGTGCCAAGAATGTCCCATGAGAGAGAGACATAATCTGAAAATTAAATATATATTTTTACAATTTAATAATTGTAAAAGATAATTTAATTTATAATATTTAAATTTTAAAAATATTTAATTTTATTACAGTTTATATATTTTTATTTTATTTTATAATAAATTTTGAAATAAATAAAATATAAAAAATATTTAAATTTAAAAGAGTACCGGTACACAAGTAAGTGTACCGGTACGCAAGGAAGTGTACCGGTACGCAAGAAAGTGTACCGGTATGGAGAGAAAGAGGGAGTGAGAATAAAAGTTTTTAAAATTCCATTCAATCCTGGCCACCCACGTCGCGGGGTGTATGATATACACCCCGAACATGGGTGTACCCCTAGCAGCGCTCTTTTAAAATAATCAGTAAAATTCACTCCATTCCAAAATAGATGAAATGTAAAATATACACTTGATTTCGAAGGTACAAGATGCATTTCCCTTTTAAGAAATAAAAGGTAAATTATATGTTTGGCCCTCAAACTTTGAGTGTATAATTTTTTATCTTTCAAATTTTAATTTATTATAATTTTTAATTTAGATGGTTTAAATTACTGTAATTTGGTTTTATAGTTCAATTAATTCAACTATATACTTGATATTTCAATGATATGACAGTGATGTGCCATCTTCTTATCACATTTCCGGCTCATTATTACTCGACCGATAATAAATTTAAAAACTTTTTTGCTTATTTACTTCTAACTACTATTCAAAATTTTCAAATTTATTCTAAAATTATCAAATACTCTTGTAAATCTCAAATTCTATTAATAAATCTAATAAAATTAGAAATATTAAAAAAAAAAAAGATAAAGACATTTTGATTAACGAGAAATATATTAAATATTTTTAAAAAATTTAAAAGTATATTTATTATTATTATTATTTTGGAGTATATATAAGTACCCTTTAGGGGTGTATATCTTACATCCCATCCCATCCTGAGATGAGGTGAATTCCAATGTGACGAGTAGAATAATATCTATCCCAGAATAAGGTGGAGTGTAGGATGTATATTTCTAAAGTGGTGTACACTAGCATCCCTCTTAATTTTGAGGATCCAAAAGGCAATTTACTCAAAAAAAAAAAAAAAAAAAAAAAAAAAAACCTTATCATGTGGACCTTCACCTCATTTGACATTTGATGCATTATCACTCCACATCACATACATTTTGGAGTTTCTCTTCTCTCTCAACAGCCATTTCTCAACAACCATTTTCTCTTCCACATGTTGTTCAAAAGAATCAAAACTCTCCCCTTCCACATCTCTCTCTCTCTATCTCTATCTCTAACCCAAAAGTTCAATAATACACCACCACTGGGACAGCTCAGGCTTCAAAATCAGTGCAAATTCAAATAACCATAATAAAAGAATAAGGCAAGCAGGTGTTTGTTTGCTCATCTCTGTTCCTTTCCCTTCTTGTTTTCTCTTTTTGGGCTTCTTCTTCTGGGAGCTTCAGATGCTGCAGTTTGACAGCAACAAACTCCATCTTCAATCTGCAGAAAAATAGAATGGCTTCTGCTGCATACAGCAGAAGATTTAAGCTCACTGCAAGGGAGAGGAAACCAGCAAAGCAAGATGCAAAATCAGTGAAGAGTTTCAGTAAAATTGAGCTGAAAAAGATCGGCATTGGATTGGTTTTAGCATGCCTCTTGGGTTTACTCACCTACGCTTCTATGTCGAAGCTCTTCGACAGCGAAGATCTGCTGAATTTGAGTAAGTTTTCTTTCCTTTTTCTTCTGCTTTTATTCGTGTGCATTTTATTTGATTGGTTTTGCAGCAAATGCTACTGCAATTTCAGTGACAGATGCGGTTTCTGCTGCTCCGATCGACGAAATAGGTAAGATAAGGGCATGGTCTTTTTGAGAATGCTGCTGAATTTTAAAGGTTCAGATGTTCTTAATCAGTGTGTTGTGTAGATATTGGAATGAGAAATGAAACAATTGAGAGCGAATCGGGCTTTGTCCAAGTGGATGATTTTGTGCAGGAGATGGAGATTTCACCCTCTGCAGAATCTGATTCATCATCTCCTGCAGCAGCATCAGGTAATTAATTTCCAAATTTACCTGATTTCGGTGTCTGAAAAAATTAAGGTTTCAGATTCTAATTCTGGGTTTATATTTGCTTGTAGATGAAGATGATATTGCAATTGTGAAGGACTCCTCAAAGATTAACACTTCACAAATAGGTAAAAAAATGCCACTGCATTGTTTGTTTAAAAGAGTAATTTTTCCTATTACCAAATTTGGTGGTGGCATATTTAGTTTACCCCCAAATTAAACCAAAATTGCACAATACTCCAATAATTTACATTCCGAGACTTTGAATTGTTGGCTTAAAGAAGTCAGCATTCTGCCATAGAGCGAAAGGTCAGATCGGACTGAGTCACGTTCGAAATGATGTGAGGTTAGATTGGGGCAAAATCATATTCGAAGTGGCACGAGGCTGGTTGGGCCAAGTCACAATCGAAATTCGTAGGCGCTTTGTCTGTACGCTTTAAGTGAATTAGTTGTATATTTCTAGCAGTTCGATCTTTTGGGATTAATGATTAGCGCTAACGATCCGACATGAAAATTTTAAGAACATTTATCATCTGGGGGCTAAAATCCATATTTTTCTACACTAAGTTTACTCTCACCAACTGTTGCACTTGGAAAAGCGGCCAATTTCGGCATAATTTCAACTTCTGAGTTGGGCCTCTTCATGCAGGTCCAACTGCAGCATGCAGTTAGATTCAAACGCATCAAATCAATCACCGAATTTAGATTTACATGTAGTTACAACTGTAGTGCACTTGCGATCGCGCGTTTACGTACATGTATATTTCCTGCAGTTGAAAATATTGGAACCATTGAGCCTGAGAGTAAGATCACTTGTGATGATAAGAGCATAGATGAGGGGTTTCCGTATGCGAGACCGGTATACTGCGAAATGACCGGAGATGTTCGAATTAGCCCGAAGAATTCCTCGGTGTTCGTTGTGACGTCGTCAGAAGGGATCGAAGACGAGCGTCGGATCTACCCGTATGCTCGAAACGACGACTATCTCCTCCCCAAAGTCCGCGAAGTGATCTTGAAACCGGTAAATGCCGATCATGAAGCACCGCGCTGCACCGCGAATCATGACGTACCCGCGGTGGTCTTCTCGGTCTCTGGTTACACCGGAAACTTCTTCCACGACGTGGCCGACGTGCTGATCCCTCTCTTCATGACTTCGCGGCAGTTCAAAGGAGAAGTGCAGTTCGTCGTCACGAACTACGACAAGCAGTACATGCGCAAGTACGGGCCTGTCATGAAGAAGCTCTCGCGCTACGATGCTATCGACTTCGATACCGACGAAAGCGTTCACTGCTTTCGGCGCGCATTCGTAGGGCTGATAAGAGACAGGGACCTGATCATCAGCCACCATCCGACACGCAATCCGAGGGGCTACTCCATGCCGGACTTCACCGAGTTCCTGCGCGGCGCGTTCTCGCTGAGGAGGGGCGCGCCGTCGGTGCTCGGCGAGCAGCACGGGAAGAGACCGAGAATGCTGATAATCGCGAGGACCGGGACGCGGAAGGTGACGAACATACGCCAATTGGCGGCGATGTCGGAGGAGCTGGGATTCGAGGCGATCGTCTCGGAGGCGCTCGAGGACGTGCGGCGGTTCGCGCAGCTGGTGAACTACTGCGACGTGCTTCTGGCAGTTCACGGTGCGGGGCTGACGAACGAAATCTTTCTGCCGCCGGGTGCGGTGGTGATTCAGATAGTCCCCTGGGGGAAGATGGACTGGATGGCCGAAAACTTTTACGGGAAGCCGGCCCGGGGGATGAAGCTGAAGTACCTGGAGTACTACATTGCGAAAGAGGAGAGTAGTTTGACGAGGAAGTATCCGCGGAACCACATTGTGTTCAGGAACCCCATGGCAATCCATGGGCAGGGTTGGAAAGCTTTGAGTCAGGTGATCATGGCACAGGATGTGAAGATCAACTTGAGGAGGTTTAGGCCTACTCTGTTGGAAGCTATTGACCTTCTCCAAGATTAGTAGATCAATCCTTAGAAACTTAAAACAGATGTTCGCGCATTGCCTTGACCTGACTGCTAGTAAAGTTGGTAGAGACAGTTGCTACTCGTCGGAAAAGGAAGTTACGGTGGCACGGTGACGGTTGTTCTTTTATTGGATTTTAAATTTTTTTTTTTTTTTTTATGTAGAAAATTTGTTGTATTCTTTTTTGTGCATAGATCTTTGTTAATTTCTATTTTCTTTGCGCTTTTGAGTTCAGATTGAATCCTCAAGCGCGCGTTTGCGTTAATATAATTACAAATTGAATTGTAATTCAAGTTTAGTAAGAGTAGAAATATTAGTTGAATGATTTATAATTTTGAGTTTTTTTAGTAAAATTCGACTTATGGATCTTTTATCAAAAACAATATTAGGTAATGATTTGCGGCGAAATATTATATATATATATATATATACTGAAATATTATCAGTAGCAAACAGACTCCATTGACATTCATTTGTTTTCGAGGATGAAGTTTTCAAAATGACGATTGATACTGTTAAATATAGTATAAATTATTTAAATTATCTAAAATTTAAATTTTATATTTTTATAATATTTTTTTCTTGTTTATCAAGTGAACACAAAAATGAACAACTGAAAATAAATATTTTTTAAAAAGTGATAATAGAAGTATTATAATCAAGATCGAGAATATAGATCTTGTTTTAAATAGTTTTTTTTTAAAAAAATAACTAAAATTTAATTAATTTTTATTTTTTTATACCGTTAAACGAGTAAAAGATTCATATTTACTATTAAAATTTACAGCATTTTGATCATTAGGTCTATAATGTCAAAAAGATTTGAAATTTGATCTCTAGATATTTTCAGTAGCTTATCATATTCAACGGTGCTAATCGTTGATTTGAAAGCTCCATCACTGAAAACAAATGGATGACAACGAAACTCGTTTACTACATGATAGCATTCCAGCTCAACTCTTTCTCTCTCTAATATACATACATCAATGCAAATTCCACCAGGTATAAGATAAAAGAACAAATTCTTTATAGAACTTTTTTGATCTCTAAATAACAACTGCAAATTTAGGCCCACAACAGCTGCAGCTGCAGCTGCAGCAGCAGCAGCAACTGCTGCAGCAGCAAAATCTTTTATTGATTCATTTTAAGGCAGTTGATTTACTGCTTCTAGTGCTCATTTAGTATGACTTTTGCTTCTATTTTGAACAACAGTCACCCTCAGCAAAGCTAACAAAGAGAAAAATTAGATACTTCTGCTGTATCAGGAATCAGAAATGAATTCTGAGATGTAAAACAGAAAGATCGTGTATTGTTAGTAATGAGCGTACAAACCACACAAATTTAGATCTCAAAAGCACGACAAATACAAGACACAGATTTACGTAAAAAAAAAAATTATAAAAAAAAAATTACAGACGAAAGAGGAGAATTTCACTATGTCGAAAAAGGCGTACAATCGCTCGATCTTTCTAGGGCGAAAGAAAAGAGATCACTAATCTTAACAGATTTTTTTCTTAGCGGATCTGATTCGTACCGCGGGGGATACAGACATTTATAAAATTTGTCGTCGTATAGCGAAACCGCCGATAAACTGAAATCATAATATTAGAGCGATTTCTAATTTTAAAATCACATCTAATATATATATATATATATATATATATATATATATATATATATATATATATTTATATATATATATTATATATATTACTTCGTCAAAATAGTCCTAGGCATGGATTGAAAAACATGAAGGGTGCAGAAATCAAGTTTGTACAAAGGACTAGTTTTTTTTTTTTTTTTTTTTTTTTTTTTTTTTTTTTTTTTTTTCTAACATTGGCCCAAGAGGTCAATTAATGGATAACCAGGAAACTCGTGGGCACCAAATCCGTGACAAACCCGGAAACAGAAAAGGACATGGCTCTTTTAATTTAGTAACTTCGCATTGATGAAAGGGATGTAAATGAATTCGGATTGGTGGACCTCCCCGTCCTGACCCGCCTCGAAATGGAATGGTCATGTTTTTAATCCGCTCCGATCCGTTAAGAAAATGAGATTGGAAATGATATATAGATCTGTTTCTTTGATCCATTCAAATGTATGGAGTGGTCATGTTTTCTATCCGCTCCGATCCATTAAGAAAATGAGGTTGGAGATGATATATGGATATGTTTATTTTGACCTATTCAGATTCGTCTTGAATGAAGTGATAAATAGAAATAATAAAAAAAATAAAAATAAATTTTTCTGAATGTTTCGATCTGACAAAAAAAAAATATTATTGTGGGTGGTGGAGATCCCTCCCGCCCCGTCCCTAGATCCGTATTTGTTATATTATAGGGACGTTTAGAGATGATTTTTTTAAGGGTTAATTACATAGGGCTTTCTGTAAATATATCGAATAGCAGATATATTTCTACAAAGTTCAACTTTTTATATTTATTCCTTTAAAAATCTAACGTTATTCATATGTATTCCTACCGTCTATCTCTATTAGAAAATTTTAATTAATCATAGGTTAAATACTTAATTTTAATTAGTTAGTAAGGTAAATTTATTTTTTTATCTTTGCAGATATTTTTGTATTATTTTAATAGTTGAGATTTTTAAAAAAATATTTTTGAAAGGGTAAAACTGTCATTTCACATATAGTCGGTTAAAAAATAAATAATGAACTAACGGTAATAAACCGGAGGAATATATATGAATAATTTAGGACTTTTGGAGGAATAAATATAAAAATTTAAACTTTATAAAAATATATTTGCTATTCGATATATTTACGCGAAGCCGTATGTAATTAATTTTTTTTTTAAAACATTGTCTTAAATAACGTCTTTATATTAAAAAAAATTTATAATGTTGGAATCAAATTGGGCAAAATCTGAAAATGATCGGAAACGTTGGTTATCTAAATTTTATCTCTTAAAATTTTTTTTCGTCTAAATATATTCTTCTATTAATAAAATTTAGATAACCACGAGTTCTGCAAATATATCATTCTATTAATAAAATTTAGATAACCAGGAATTAAAAAAACTAATCATAATTAATTAACGAATAAATTGACTTTTTTTTTTTTTTTTTTTTTTTTTTTTTTTTTTTTTTTTTTTTACATATAGTTTGTATTCATGGCAGGGGCAAGATCTACTGCGGTGGCAGCAACGTTGAAAAAATATATGGATAATTTTTTATATATTAAAAAAATATATAATTTTTTATATGGATAATTTTGTAAGGGCAAAATAATTATTTTACGTCTTCTTCCTTACAAAATTAAGGGTGAATCAAACGATATGAATACATATAAACGAACCAAAACTTTTTAAGTGATATATTTGCAAATTATATAAATTTTGAAGTAATAAATTTAGCGAGGGATGGTAAGTGCACACCCCTTTAGGGATGTACATTTTTTTAGAGGTGTATATCCTACACTCCACCCCATTCTGGGTGGATATTATTTTACTCGTCACATCGTGTGATGAGTAAAATTTATTTCATCTCAAAATAAAATGGGGTGTACGATATACACATCTAAACGGGTGTATACTTATATATACCCTATTAGTAAGTGGATTAAACGATTCTATTTAGGAAATAAAAAATAAAAAATAAATAAATAATAATAAATTCCTATATTTTATCCTAATAAATAGGACATTGACTTGTCCTTTTTCTGTATTCTTATCTTGCAAGGAGTGCCAAGCATGTTCTATGGGGTAAGAAATGCAAGGAGAGTCCCTTTACTATCCTAAATTGCTACTTGGTCCCTGCACTTAATATTTGGATCCTTGAACATAAAAAATGAAACATGATTTGTTATAAAAATAACTTTTTTTATTCCTTTATTGTGAATAATTAGCTTATTTTAGTTTAATTATTATTTTAAATAATTTTTTTTAAAAAAATTTTTAATGATCAGAAATTAAAAATATACTATATAAAAAGATTACTTTAATGTCAAATCCATATTTTATTATGTGGGGACTATTATATGTACCTTTATTTATTTATTTATATATTTTTTAAAAAAATTTATTATGTACCAGTTACACCATATCATTTATAACCAATCAATCATATATATATTTTTAGAGAAAAGTATAAATAAAATATTTTCTAAAAATCTTAATGAAATGAGTGAACCTAATTAAAAATAATAATTTGATTGGTTGATAAGCACCACATTAACAACATAATTGTTGCATTTTCCATATTTTCATACTCCAATATGCAAAAGTTCATAATTTCTCTATCAATTTTACAATAATTTCTAATCAATTTTGGTATTGAATTATTTTTTAAAATTTTTCAAAAAAAATAGTATATTATTCATTTTAAAAAAATTACTAAAAATATAAAGTAATTAGGCTTCGAATTAACACCGACTTGCGAAAAACAACAAGGCCAAGGAGCAAAAAAAAAAAAAAAAAAAAAAAAAAAAAAAAAAAAAAATCCTGATAAATGCTAAGTGGTCATTCAAAATTGGGTGTACATCTTACACCTCAAGATGGAGTAAATTTCGTCCATCACTTCGAAGTGATGGGTGGAGAAGCTATCACTCTTAAATGGATGGAGTGTAAGAAATATATCCAATTTTGAATGTTGAGGTAGCATCTCTAAAAAAAAACCCTTCCTACAACCATGTGATGTAGAATCCAAAATAAATAAATAAATAAATAAATAAAACCTGATAAATACTAAGTGTACATCCAAAATTGGGTGTACATCTTACACCCTAAGATAGGGTAAATTTTATTCATCACTTCAAAGTGATGGATGGAAAAACTACCATCCTTAAATGGATGGAGTGTAAGATCTATATCCAATTTTGAATATTGAGGTAGCATCTCTCAAAAAAAAAAAACCCTTTCTACAACCATGTGATGTAGAATCCAAAAAAAGTAAAAAAAAATTAAAAAAAAAATAAAATAGGGCACAATAAATTAACCAAAAAGAGAATGAAAAACATATAATAGAGAATAGTGAACTTGTACCACTTGTCCCACTTTTCAAATAAGCCCAACACACACATCATGAGAGGTCAAACAAAACAGATGCTTCTCCCCCTTGATAACCACTTCCTCCTCCTCATCAATTAATCAATCTCTTTAATCAGCTTGTAGAGTAAAATAACAATTGCAAGTTTTTCATTTGAGTGATCAGCATCCTTGTTCCACAATGAAGAAGGGAGATAGGGCTAAGTTGCTTCGAAACCTCCGAATCGAGACGCAGAAATTCCGACTTCGCGCGATCGTAATCGGCTTTTTCCTGATCACATTGGCCTTGATTGTGGTTCCAAAGCCTGATACATTTCTTTTCTCCAAATGTATATATATGTATATATATGCTCTACATGTCACAATTTTATAGTAGTACATTAATTGTTATATATGTATGCTCTAGTTTTTCTCTTCTGATTGGTGTAACAGTGATGAGTTTGAAGAGAATAGTGTTGGATGATGTTGATCAAGTCCCGCGCGAATTCGGTATGTTTCTCATGATCTCTAAATGAAATTTGAAGTTCTTAATATCTAAATAAATAGCTATTATTTACCAAGTCTTTTTCAATGTTGCAGGTGACATCAGTGAAGGTGAGAAACAAAGTGAAGAGGTCCCAAATGTTGGAATCGCTTCTCCGACGAATTCGAATCACGCAAACGACGATGATACGAATCGAAAGGAACGTATCGTAAATTTTGATCAACCAGCAGGTAATTAATTGACCAATTAATTTGCATCAAGCATATATTTTTCATGTTTGAGTTTTAGTATTCAAATTTAAGGAGCTAATACTTTTCCACATACATATTTGCAGCTAATGGGAGTGAAATTAGAGTGACAAGTGAGGGCACAAATGGTTTCTCCAAGCATTCAGGTATTGTGAGATGCTCTTATGTTTTTAAAAAATAATGATAAATTTATAATGCAATTTACATATATTTTTTTCATATTGTTATCAGGTAGTAAGGAGATAAGCAAAATGGAAGGAGAGATTAGGGCTTTGATTGGTGCAACTGAGAAAAAAGAGACAACTGATTCCAACAAATTATGTATGTGTATATGTTAGTAGGAAATTTTCTAAATTATGCTTAAATATTAGGGTAAGTTAATTTCAAATTCCACTCCATGCATTTTATCCAAAGTGATCAATTACCACCCACATTATCAATTGCTTCAGTATTAAAGGCTCAAAAGTACTTTGAAAAGATTATTACATTGGTTACACTTAAAGGAAAAGAATCACATGAATTAAAAAAAAAATTGTTTGATAAAGAATATATTTGGACTTTCACTTTGATATATGTTCAGTTGAAGTGTCCATATTGTATGCCGGTTCGTTATTACGAAGCGCAAAATCAAAATTTGATAAATAAACCAAACTTTTAGACCTATTGATTTGAGTCTCGATAGAATGCAAGCTAGGTTGAAATTGAAGCATTTGAAAACTTAAAGTTGAAATATTAAAAGCACCATTCTCTAAAAAAAAAAAGCTTAAGTTTTTGGAGAACAACGTACGGTTGTTTTATATAATTTCACATGGTATCAGAATAAGAAGTTCTGAGTTCAAATTCCGTCAGACTCCTAGCATAATTAATTTTTTTTTTTATTTAATTCAAATCCACGTCTTGAGTCTATAAAAAGTATCTAATTCAAATTCACGTCTTCAGCCTATAAAAAGTATCGAGTATCGATCTAATTCAAATTCATGTATTGAGTCTATAAAAAGTATTGCGTATCGAGTTCAGATGTGAAGAGAAAATTTCTAAATTCAAATCCACGTCTTGAGTCTATAAAAAATATCGAGTATCGACTTCAGATGTGAGGAGTGTTGAAATATTAAAAATATCGTTTTCTAAAAACTTAAGTATTTGAAGTATAACGATTGTTTCATATAATTTTACACTTAAAGCTCGCATATATTTTGTTTAGTGATGCCCAATACTTTCTCTTGATGTGTAGATACTGCTAGAGCGAAGAAACGGAGGACAAAACCATTGTGTGATTTCTCATCACCGAGAGCAAATGTTTGCGACATGAAAGGGGATGTAAGGATTCATGCCAATTCTTCGTCGATCATATATGTCAAACCTGCTCGCTCCACGAGGAAAAGATCGTGGACAATTCGGCCGTATGCTCGAAAAGGAAATGAGCATTGCCTACAAATTGTTCGAAAACTTGTTGTTAGGTCAAGCAAAGATGCGCCTCGATGCACCAAGAACCACAACTCCACGGGCCTCATCTTTGCGATCAAAGGGTACACCGGAAACCTCTTCCACGACTTCACCGACGTGCTTGTCCCCCTCTTCACGACCGCTCGGCAATTTGATCGCGATGTGCAATTCCTCATGACTGGAATTCACGTTTGGTGGGTCGATAAGTATCGAAAAGTTCTAGAAGCTCTCACGCGACACCCTTTTATCGATTTCGATATGGATGATCAAGTTCATTGCTTTAGTCATGTGATCGTCGGTCTCCGAGCCTACGAAGAATTCATTATCAATCCGTCGCTAGCTCCTAACAACTATTCGATGGTCGACTTCAATCGATTCATGCGTTCAACTTACTCGTTGGGACGAGAGTCGACGACTAACCTAGTAGGGGATGGTAGTAAGAAGCCAAGGCTTCTGATCATAGCTAGGAAGATAGTAAGGAAGTTCACAAACATGGTTGAAATTATTCGAATGGCGGAAGAGCTAGGGTTCGAAGTAGTGATTGACGAAGTCGACGTCGGTGACGACATGGAGAAATTCGCAAAGATCGTGAACTCATGCGATGTGGTGATGGGCGTGCACGGCGCGGGGCTCACAAATTCGGTGTTCCTCCCTCCAAACGCGGTTTTGATTCAAATCGTTCCGTGGGGCGGGCTAGAGTGGATTGCTAACTTGGATTTTGGAGATCCATCAAGATCTATGGGACTAAAGTACATACAATATAGCATTTCAATAGAAGAGAGTAGTTTAATAGAGAAGTATCCTAGAGACCATGTGGTGTTTACAAATCCCTATTTGATACACAAGAAAGGGTTTGAAGAAGTTAGCAAGGTATTTTTGTGGGACCAAAATGTGAAGCTTAATGTGTGGAGATTTAGAGGTGTGCTTGTGGAGGCACTAAGTCATCTCACCAAATTGAGTAGATAAGAAGAACTAATATTTTTTTTCCTTTCAAAAATAATAGTTGGTTATTAACCTTGTTATTATATCACAAGAGTGATGATGTGATCTATGATGTAAAATTTTGTTTTTAGGTGATGAACACCATGTTTGGATCCATATATATATATATATATATATATATATATATATATATATATATATATATATATATATATATATATATATATATAAAACAATTTGGATAGTTCAAGTAAGATGAATAAAAGTGAAATGAGTAATAGTTGAATTAATTTGCACTTACCTGTTTGGAATGTATGGAGTTAAATTTAAATCAATTAGTTTTTAATGTGAAAATGAGAAAGGATTTGATTTTGTAACTAACTTTTTGATCATTAAATATTTACGATTCAGTAAAAATTAGCGGAATAGTAACAGTTAAAGAATGAAAAATTTCACAGTAAATATTATTCATATATTATTAATCCTCTACGATTTCAACTTTTTTTTCTGTCTCTTTCTGAGAATATATATATATAGAGAGAGAGAATTAGACTAGAATACTATCGATAGCACCAAGTCATTGGTGCTATCAAGTTTTTAGTCGTTGGATGAAAAAATATGCGGTTGTGATTATAGTGGGCCCCTAGGGTTTACTAGGTGGTTGGTTGAATAGTAAAAATCTTAGGGGACCACTATAATCCCAACCGCATATCTTTTCATCCAACGGCTGAAAACTTGATAGCACCAATATTTGGTGCTATCGATAGTATTCTAGCCGGACTCTCTCTCTCTCTCTCTCTCTCTCTCTCTCTCTCTCTCTCTCTCTCTCTCTATATATATATATATATATATATATATATATTGTAGCGATCCGGTCCATCAGTAATAATAATTCGGTCCACTAGTAATAATAACTTGTTGGGCCCAAACCACAGCCCAAAATACTTAAGCCCATTTATTATTACTAGTGTCCAATGTCCTCTTATATATCCAAAGACATTCACATTCTCATCTGATGTGGAACTATTGGATCCGTTTGGGTCCGTTTAGGCCTAACGTTCTCGTCAGCCCAAACACATACAGCTCAAGATCACCAGGCGATATCATCTAGACTCAGCCTCAGCCGAAACTCGTAACACACTTCCGGCTGATTATTGGCTCTGATACCAATTGTAGCGATCCGGCCCACTAGCAATAATAACTCGTTGGGCCCAAACCACAGTCCAAAATACTTAAGCCCAGTTATTATTACTAGTACATTCACATTCGCATCCGATGTGGGACTATTGGGTGTCGGGTGATTTTTTTTAAAATATTATGATTTATTATTGAGAGAGAATATTCAGAGGTTAAGGGCTTAAGCCTCATCTGTACTCTTAAAAAAAAAAAAAGAAAAAAAAAAAGAGAGTATTTTGTATAATATATACATAATTTTTAACATACACAGGTAAAACCATAGAAACAGAAACACGAACAAATATATATATATATATATATATATATATATATATCTATATATATATATATATATATATATATATATATATATATAAAGTGCATATTGGGGTTCGAATCTCAAACCATAAAAGTTTTGAATAACAACTAACTGATCTAAATAGTGATTACTAATTTTACATTAAATTATTTTATTAAATTATTCATTTACAAAATATTTTTGGAGGGATGTTTGGTTTCTCAAAAAAGTGTGAATTTTTTTTTTCTAAATTTTTATAAACGATGTTTTTTTTTTTTTTTTTTTTTTTTTTTCATCTATTTGGTTTAAAGAAAAATAAACACTTTAGAAATCAAATTTTTATATTTTATGAAAAACTAATATTTTTATTTTTTATTTTTTTAAATAAAAAATACTACTTTTTTTATAAAATATGAAAAATAAAATTTCATAAAAATTTATTTTTCTTGGAACCAAATAGATTAAAACCTGAAAAAATAATTTTTTAGAAAATATTTTTTTTTAAAAAAATTATTATTTTATAGATATTAACTAATTTATATATTTTTATAACGATTCATATCGTTAAATATAATGTAGAGATATACGAAACAAATTTATAATAAACTTTGGACTTAAATTATCTCATAATCAATTAAAAGGTTTGTAATTAAATAAAAATGACACATTTGTTCCTTTATTAATAGAGAAAAAATAACACATTTTTTCTATATAAATATTTTATAATTTTGGACATTCTATATTTTCAAGCTACTTGATGCATTAAAAATAATTTTAAAAAAAATTATAAAATCCAAATTTTTTATGTACAGCTTTAATTACAGATTTTTTAATTATATTTAATGATATAATTTATTCATTTAAATACCCAATTATAAATACATCAACTTGTGCATAAAATCAAACATCAAGCTATATCATTTTGCACCAACACCAAAATATTTATATAATGATGAGTGATTTTAGTAGTTAATTAAATCAACAATTTAATGAACGAAGGGCCTATTTTAAAAGCGTCAATAGTGGAGGGGGTCTTCGTACAATTTTGCCAAAGTAAAATTAATTATTAACTCCCCAGAGCATTGAATAGGCACAACAAGAAAAGAATATAAAAAAACCCCACCGACGTTACAAGAATAAATGATCAATTAATTTATGTTATTGTTGCATGTGACGATGATACATAATTAAATTTGACTTAAACTAAAAAAAAAAAAAAAAAAAAAAACACCAGTAGTCCTCTAGGCCTTATTTTGGTTCGTATAGAATTGAAAATAAAAAAAATATTTTTTTTATTCTTTCAAACGCATCAGGAATTGGTATAGTTTCTTCAAATACAACTAGAATAAGCGAGAATTACTGTTCTCACTCTTTCCAACCACCCTCTTATTTTTTCCTTAAATATTCTTTCACGTCTACCGAGGCACCATCTCCCACCTCATTATTATATAATAAAATTTGAGAGTAAAAAAATAATTTATCCTAATTAAAATTTTTTATTCTTCTTATTCCTCATTCTCATACCAAACACAAAATCTCTTATTCCTGGAACCATTCCAAATACTTTTTTACACTAGTTCCGTATTTTATACTTATTCCTAAAATAAGACTTTTTTACACTAGTTTCGTATTTTATACTTATTCCTGGAATAACTAGTTATGTCTTATTCCGTATTTTATATTAATGGACTTTATATTTATTTATATATATTTTTGTATTTTTTTTGCTATTTTCCCATGTAATAAATAAGAACCGTAGGCAAGGTCACAAGCCACACATGAGATGTTCCCTAGCCAATGTTGGAGAACACCATTGCATACACCATGTCTATACACCGGAGTCTCGAAAATATAAAAATTTAATTAATTTATGTTAATATATATTTTTGTGTCTCATTCAATCTAAAAGCTCGAGCCTTTTAAATTCTGGTCTACTATTCATATATAAATTCTTAACATCAATTAATTTTGGTTAAACTCAATTTTTAATTTGCTTTTTTTTTTTGTATTACAATGAGTTATTTTTTTCAGGTCTTATTTAAAACATGCGTGTCAAATTTTTTTTATGAGTCGCTATAAATCTAACTTATTAGAGTTCATGCGCTTTAATATGTGCTACTCGGGAATTCATATTGTGACGCCCAATTTTTCATAAAGTCATCCATTCTAGAACTACTCTAGTGCACGCTTAACTCTATTAATTTTTTGGATCTTGCTACCACCCAAAATGTTATAGTCGGATTAAGATATTTAGTCATATTATATCATTTATATATAGGACTAATTATCCAAATTCCGGGGGTGTCATATTTTTTCCCCCTTTAACCCCTGACGTCCTCATCAGATTCAAAGACACTCACAAGCACCAGGCGATGCGAGACTCGATCGTCTCGCTAGCCTTAGCCGACCTTGTAGGGAGCTACATTCTATCCACAACGGTCATTAGCGGGGAAGCCTCGCTCTACCCGCTATATAATCCTGGCTCAATCGAGATTCATCTCATATTTCCGGCTGGTGAATGGCTCTGAAACCAACTGTGACGCCCAAACTTCCCAGAAAATCATCCATCCTAGAACTACTCTAGCCCTGGCACGCTTAACTCTCTTAACCTCTTGGGTCTTGCTACCATCAAAAATGCTATAGCCGGATTAAAAAATTTAGTTCTATTATATCATTTATATATAGGACTAATTCAAATTTCGAAGGTGTCACACATATAATCTTATACATTTGATTTGTGCCTTCAAGCTCAACTGCGGTCTAACTCGTGTCTCTGGGGCTCAAATCTTTTTGAGTGCAACAAATTGATCATCATATCACATCATATGATCACCATATTGTTGCTTGTGTGGGGGAAGGTTTTGTTATCAAATGTTTGATATGTGGACTTTGATCATCCATATGTGAGCCATGTTGAGTCAACTAGTTAGGTTGGTCCCTTGTCCTATTCCCCTTTTTTATTTATTCTCTGCACTACTCCACTTTGATATGGTTAGCGAAATTGAGCTTTGTTAGGATTTGATTAGATTTGTAACTGAATCCTAGTTGAATTAAGATAATATTTAAATCTTAAAGAGATAAGTTTGTTAAGATTTAAATATTAATTAGAATAAAAATCTATTTAGACTAGGATTTTGATAGCTTTTGATGTAAATATAGCACATGTGTTATTATTTTAATGGGGTGTTAAGGAGGATAAACCTACGGTGGTGGTAATACCCATGGAGGTGGTGGGGGCTAGGATTTAGCCACATCCATGTAGTGGTATCTACACCCACGGTGGTGATAACACCCAAGGAGGTGGTGGGGGCTAGGATTTAGTCACACCCATAGTCTTCTAGGTTTATAGAAGACGAGAGAAGGGAGTCTTCTAGGTTTATAGAAGAAGAGAGAAGGGTGAGAGAGATTCAGGAGGAGGGCTCGGGTTGAAGCTACTCTATTGCAGAAGAAAAGAGGAGTCGGTGTAATTCTTTTCTTGGTTAATGAATCTTATTTCATCCGCATATTTTTGTTTTGGTTTTCGTCTCTTTGTGGTTGTGCTAATTCCAGTTATGTTGAGAGGACGGATTTTTGGTAAAAATCCGATTTGACGTTTCCGCTGCGGAATCCCAACACTAGGCGGTACCGGTGTGGATTGCGGTACCGGAGCGGGTTGCGGATTCAGAGAATCTGGTACCGGGACGAGTACCGGATTTTTCCAACAAGCTTCGGTTTGGCTTTAGTGCTTGGTTGATTTCTTGATGGCTGGTAGGAAAAATTTTTAACTTTGGGAAACAAGGGAAAACATTGGTGTCTATCTTCGCTTATTACTTGCGGCATAGAAAAGAATAGGAGCTGCTGTGCTTCTTTACTTATCACATTGACCTGGGTATTATGGGATTTGTAGGACTTTGAGCCGTGCTTCCTTGTCCTTCACCTATTGTTATCTGCTTGTGGCTTAGGGTTCGGATTTGGTGTGCATTCCCTGTGATGGCGAGTGCTGCATTACTCCTTCAGGCTTCTTTTGTTTTAGCAATTTTTTAGCTGTTCGTTTTCTTTGGGATACCACTCGCCTAACATTTGCGGTTTGTTCTCTTTTGTCGGTTCGGGCGCTGGGCACTCTTCTTGTATTTTTGTTTAGTATTGAGTCTTGTATTTCAGTTCCTTCCTGTACTTTTCAAATAGAGTAAATTCCTGTTTAATCAAAAAATAATAACTACTAATAAGTTAGGGTGGTGAGGTGTCAATTTGCATGGGAGATTGGGTCTTAGTCAAACAACAGGGTTCCAATGCACCATCTAATAGAGACAAATTGGTGGTCTTTTTTAGACCAGTTCTAAAAAAAGCATCTATAACAAATATATCGATATTTCAAAAAAAATATAGCAATATAAATATTTTATTATATTAAATTAATTTATTAAATAATATATATATATTTTTTTATATTTTAAAGTGTCAGAATTTTAAAAATTTTAATATTTTAAAACGTCAGAATGTATGTTGGACTTAAATTTTCGGAACGACGAAAAATAGATTCAAAAAATAACTGATGCGGAAAAATAGAAAAGGAAAGAACACACCGATATAACGTGGTTCGGCCAACGACCTACGTCCACGGGCGAAGACGAAGCAAATACTTTATTAATGTCGAGAAACGGAGTACAAAGAAGATCTCACAAGAAAATATATAATCGACGAGCGTTACCGCATACGGTACGTTCTTAGCACGTCCGAACAAAATATCATTGCTTAGCTCTGACCCTTATTGCGGCCGCACCTTTTAATTAATTAGAGCATGCTTCTAATTAACTTTTTCCTCTGTAATGCGGAGGGCTCGGCTGGTGCATACGGCTCCTCCACAAAGATGCCTACTTAATTAATTCGAGCTTCCTGGTTCGGCTCTCTCTCTCCCCGCTATACGCACCGCGCGGCGTACGGATGGATGACCCAAATTAATTAATTACGCATAGCTATACACGCATCACCTTCTCTCCGACTCCTTAGCATGCATATATAATGCATGAATCTAAATAATAATTTGATTAGGATTAATTTTCTAATTATAATTCATATATGCCAACTTAAATTTAAATTATATCTTATCTTAATTAGATTAAGATTTAACTTAAATTTGGATAACTACAAATCTAAATCAAATAATAACAATGTAAACGCTTGGTATAAACGTCGGTGTATATATATATATATATATATATATATATATATATATATATATATATATATATATATATATATATATAGTGATTTTTTATTTACTGACAGTTTAATCGGCGTTTTTAAATACGACACTAAATTATATTAAAATATTTTTAAATATTATTAAATATAAAAAAAATATTTTAAAACTATTAATTTTGTTGTAGTATTTGTGAGTACTGTTTAGGGTTTAAACATACCATGTCTAAAATAATGATATGGGACTATACAGTTAGCTGTCTTAAAATATTATTTTTTTAATATTTTAAAGTGTCAAAATTTTAAAAAAATTTAATATTTTAAAACATCAAAAGGTAAACGCTTGGTATATATAAGCGTTGGTATATATATAGTGATTTTTTATTTACTGACTGTTTAATCGACGTTTTTAAATATGACACTAAATTATATTAAAATATTTTTAAATATTGTTAAATATAAAAAAAAATATTTTAAACTATTAATTTTGTTGTAGCATTTGTGACTGTTTAGGGTTTAAACATACCATGTCTAAAATAATGATATGGGACTATATACTTAGCTGTTTTTAGTTGCATGCATGCATGGTTCCGACTTCCTCAAAAGCCTAAGTGAGAGAGAACAATAAAGTAAAGAAAAGTATGAACACAATTTGGAATATATTAGCATTTTTTAATAACTTGTGTTAATTAGGATGCATAGATGATAATTGAGTTCGATTCAATAGTTATTATATAATCTAATTAAATTAAATTTAATTTTACTTTTAATTTAAAAAATTAATTAGAAATATATTTTAATCATACTAAGACAGCAATCATAAATCGATTGAGCTTAATTTTTTATTTATCTATTATTAAAGTGTTGAAACTTTTTATAAATATACGAGCGATTCTCATAAAAATATGAACAAACATATCCTCCTTTAACATATTATTTCTATAATAAGATATCTTGAGTTCTTAAAAAATTCTTTTTCTCTAAACTTTACAATGATTGTTCTCTATGGCAATATGATGTGTTGTAGGTAGGGGTGGCAATCCAGCTCGCTGTTCGTGAGCCAGCTCGTGTTCGGCTCGAAATAAGCTCGAGATCGAATCGCTCGTTTAGTAAATGAGCCGAACACGAGCCAAATTTTTCAGCTCGTTTAATAAACGAGCCGAACTCGAGCTGGGGTCAGCTCGCTCGTATTCGGCTCGATAATAGCTCGAATATATGAGCCAAATTTTTCAGCTCGTTTAATAAACGAGCCGAACACGAGCTGGGGTCAGCTCGCTCGTATTCGGCTCGATAATAGCTCGAATATATATATATATATATATATATATATATATATATATATATATATATAAACTTTACTATTTATCAATTTTTTATGAATTTTAATTGTTAGATTAAAATTTTAATTTTTAATTTTTTTTTAACTGTATACCTAATAGTAGGAATGAAAATCAAATTTGTTGTTCGCGAGCCAGCTCGTATTCGGCTCGTTAATAAACGAGCCAAACACGAATCGAATTTTTCAACTCGATATTTAAATGAGCCAGCTCGTGTTCAGCTCGTTTATTAAACGGGCCGAACACGAGCCGATCCCAGCTCCCTCGTGTTCGGCCTGTTGACACCTCCTAGTTGTAGGGCATCTTCTAACTCACACTAAAACTTTATTATCTCTATTGATTCATTTAAGTAGTGCATGGGTTACTATAACAAATATTAATAGGACATTATACAATTCTAAATAAAGAATTAAAGATTTGATGGTGGACCATGCATGTGTTCTTTTTCTACTTTGTCTCCTCAAAAGCCCTGAAAGGAAGAGAGAGGAATCTTGGCATTGGACAGCAATAGAGAAAAGAAAAGCTAAGTGATTAAAAAGTATATTGAAGTTGATAAAAATATTGGATCATTGTTACTAATTATTAATTTAAAAAACTTAAGTTATTAAAAATTAATAATTTATTAAACAAATATAATATTTTTGTAATTCGGTCTAATTAGCCTCGTGTTACTTTAAATATGATTTGGTCTAACCAGACCTCTCGCCATTTAGAATGTGACTCGTCTCAACTTGATCTTTCGCCACGGTGTAAAATACTGATACTTTTAAACTACCAAAAGATATAGTTATCTTTAAAAAATTCTTTTCTTCTGAACTTTACAATAATTATTCTCTTTATCTAATGATGTTGTAGGGTATCTTCTAATTCACACTAAAACTTTATTAATGTTATTGAATCATTTTAGTTGTGCATGGCTCTTCGTATAACAACTATTAGGACATTATATAATTCTAAAGAGAGATTTGATATTAAGAAAACAAAAATTTAGAAAATTACACTTTTATATATATATATATATATATATATATATATATATATATATATATATATATATATATATATATATATATTATAGCCAGACACTTTTAAATATTTCTAAAAGCCTAAAAAAAATACCGCTGATAAAAATACCGACAATTATTATTAGTGTTGTTATATGTGTAGTCGCTAGGGTGTATAGCGTGTTTCCCAAAAATATGTTTCTATAACCTAATTTTGAATATAGATATAATATAAATAAGACATTTGTACAAAAATATTACAAAAATATATTTTTTTAATTTAATTTTATTTGTAGTATATATATATATATATATATTATATATATATATATATATATATATATATATATATATATATATACACACACACACGATGATATATTGATAAGGGGACAGCAAAGACAACCCATGCATGGAATATTATTAATATATAAATAAATAAGGACAATATATACTATGGAAATCCAATGCTTTATAATTAAACCCCACTATTTTAAATAGTTTTAAAATTGGACATAAGGAAGAAGACAATAAGATGGTCATGATCTCCATGTCATGAGATCAGTGTGCCACATACTTTAAAGCTGCTAAAAAGCAAAATCCCTTGTCCATTTCTCAAGGTATTCAAAAAATGGATCTTAATAATTAAGAGCATTTTGACAATACATGGCACTTCTTTTCATAATTATCACACTAGTGGACCAAACTAAAAAAGATTTTCTAGTTGTTAATTAATATACAACTATAGAAATGCCTTTTTTTTTTTTTTTTTTTTTTTTTTTTTTTTTTTTTTTTTGTCCATTTCTATTTGTAACTAAACTTTGGCCTATTAATTTGGATTCAATTTAAAAGTTTATGTGACGCCCCCAATAGTCCCACATCGGATATAGATGAAATTCTCATTAGATTTATAGGAGACATAGATACTAGTAATAATAACTGGGCTTAAGTATTTTGGGCTGTGGTTTGGACCCAACAAGTTATTATTGCTAGTGGGCCGGATCGTTACATTTGGTATCAGAGACAATAACCAGCCGGAAGTGTGTTACGAGTCTCGGCTGAGCCTGGGTCTAGATGACAAGGCTAGCGAGACGAGTCTCACATCGCCTGGTAATCTTGGGCTGCTGTGTGCGTGTGTTTGGGCCGACGAGAACGTCAGGCCTAAACGGGGGGAGTCTGTGACGCTCCCAATAGTCTCACATCGGATGTGGATGGAATTGTCATTGGATTTATAGGAGACATGGATACTAGTAATAATAACTGGGCTTAAGCATTTTGGGCTGTGGTTTGGGCCCAACGAGTTATTATTGCTAGTGGGCCGGGTCGTTACAGTTTAATTATAATTCCCAACTTAATTAAAAATAGTGTAAATTTTGGATTCATTACTTGTTATTTATTCTACTTAGATATATGTTGTCATGTGGTGTGTCCATATTGGCCGGTTCTAATTTGACTTAATCTACATAAAATGTGAATTAGAATTTATTCTTTTGTGTTAAGAATAATATTAAAATTTATCCTTATAAGTTAATGATAAGGTTAGGATATATCCTTATAGGTTATTATATATATTTTTTATTAGTTAAAAATATATCTTAACTCATATCTTAACCTATATTCTCATATTCTATGTGAGAAATTGTGACACCCTAATAATCCCACATCGGATGGGATTGGATTAATTTGTGATTGGGTATATATGAGACATTGACACTAGTAATAATAACTGGACTTAAATATTTTGGTTTGTAGTTTGGACTCAACGAGTTATTATTGCTAGTGGGTCGGATTGTTATATTTGGTATCAGACGTCCCCAATAGTACCACATCGAATGTGGATGGAATTGTGATTGGATTTATAAGAGACATGGGCACTAATAATAATAACTGGGCTTTGGGATTGGATTTATAAGAGACACCAAATCGGATGTGGATGGAATTGTGATTGGATTTATAAGAGACATGGACACTAGTAATAATAACTAGGCTTTGGGCTGACGAGAACGTCAAGCCTAAACGGGGGGAGTCTGTGACACCCCAATAGTCCCACATCAGATGGGAGTGTGGATGTCTTTGGGTATATATAAGACATGGACACTAGTAATAATAACTAGGCTTAAATATTTTGGATTGTGGTTTGGACTCAATGAGTTATTATTGCTAGTGGGCCGGATCGTTAAATTTAGTATCAGAGTCAATAACCAGTCTGAAGTGTGTTACGAGTCTCAGGTGAGCCTAGGTCTAGATGACAAGGCTAGCGAAACAAGTGTCACATTGCCTGGTGATCTTCGGCTGTGTATGCGTTTGGGCTGACGAGGACGTCAGGCCTAAACGGGGAGAGTTTGTGACACCCCAATAATCGCACATCGGATGGGATTGAATTTGTGATTGGGTATATATGAGATATGGACACTAGTAATAATAACTGGGTTTAAGCATTTTGGTTTGTGGTTTGAGCCCAACGAGTTATTATTGCTAGTGGGTCGGGTCGTTACAAAAACAAAATATTTTAAGGGATACTAATAATGTATAAATAGAACAGAAAAAATGCAAATGCTAAACAAGAAGTAATTTCCCTTATTTTCTCTCTACGTTCTCTCTAGATTTCCACCTACGTTTCCGGACTTTTAGAGTGTGGATATAGAAGAGAACTCTGGTAGCCCTCTTCGCATCCGATCTGATTTGCGTATCCGATTCGCAACCCGTAGGGGATACATAGAAAATCAAGAATAATCAAGATAAGGACGATCCAAGAAGACTAGTAAAACAAGCTATCAGATCCGATTTTGATTTCTGAATACGTTGACTATCCAGTTTGTAAGTTTCTACTACTCTCTAATTCCAACAATAAAAATAAATATATGATGAATTCAAATTTTAAAACGAAACATAATTAAAATAAATTTTATGTATTTTTACTTGTTATTTTATAATTATACAGGTATATAGATATAGCTAGCCTACACATACACTATATTTATGATGTGTGACAACATGATTCAAACTGAAAACTTATAATCCTTTATTTTATTAAATCCTTGATTTTAGAGGTAATAAGTGTCTTACAACTGGCCTTGTCCAAAATAATATTACAATTTCCAAGTACACATTTGTCCTTTCATGAAGTTGGCCATTTTCCTACTTAAGATATTTCCATGTCCTTTCCTTTTTTTTTTTTTCTTTCTTTTTATTTTGTGAAGTTCATTGATCAATTCCAGGATCTTCTAGAGGACAAATGAGGTGCCTACCTACCAATTAATGTCATAGTTAGTTGAAATTCCAATATCCTTTGAAATATTATTTTTGACACATAATTAATTATTAGTAGCCTTAGAAAACCTTTAATTTGACAAATATATAATTTTCACATAAAATGAAACTAGATCCAAATTAATCAGGGACATTTTATTGAACAGCTTCCACAAATTCAAAAGTGCATTAAAGGTTAATTTGAAGGTTTAATTTAAATCGCTCATCACACCTTAATAATGATACTGTTAATTAATAACCAGGCTTAATAAACTACAAATCATTTTGAATTAGCAATTAAATTTTTATAAAATTTTTTAATTTGTTTGATTTGAGTTCGTCAGCGATATTTTAATTTTAAAATATACTAACTAAACTGTAAAGATAAATTATATATTTAAAATTTTAATTTAGAATTTTTATATATATATATATATATTTTTTTTTCTCTTACCAACTTGTTTTGTTTTCTTTCTGAAATATATTACAATTACCGACACGTGGGAATTAAACTTTGGCTTATCTAATTATGAGTTGGCGTTACTTGTTTGTTCCAAAGCAACTTAGTCTTTGTGCTTTAAATTTTATATAAATATATATAAAATTTTGCTGCTATGAAATTTTATACCGTTAAATTTACTTTTTAAATTATTTTTATTTTTTAAATTATACTATTTCATCAATCACTCATTAAATTTTACGGAATCACTATCATCCTAACCGATAGTATTTTTTAATCTAAGGACTAAAAACGTAATAATCACCAATGTCTTAATGTCTTAATACTATCGATAATATATATATATACACACACACACACGCGCGACAACTATATTTCTAAAAGGACCAAATAATTTATATTTGTAAGTATTCTATCGTTATATCTATCCCTTTAATTAATTTCATCCCTTAGATGTTACTATTCTACTAACCACCTACTAAACTCAAGGGGCCCATTATCATCTTAACCGCACATTTCTTCATCCAAGGGCAAAAAATCTACAAGCACTAATAACTTGTATTTTTAAAAACATAGGAGCTCAAATATATAGTTAAGCTATTATATTTGTATAAGCACGAAAATTTTTGTGCTTATAAGTCGTTTTCGATATTAGGACTTTCGAATCGACGATCGGCTTCGTAAGAGTTGATCGAGAGTATTTGAAGTATCTAAGAAATAAATTTGACGACTTTTTGATATCTTTTGCCTAGTGATAGAAAAGACTTAAAATCAATAATTAAAATGGTCGTGGTAAGCCATTTGTAAATTTAATAGTGTAGAAATATTCAAATCACATAAAATTTTGAAAAAACTTTTATTACACTATAGAAAAGAAAATCAATCTTTTTGATCTAAAATTTTAGTGTCATATCATCACATTTTATGATATTTTTATTTTCAGCCGTTAATTTTGAGTCATTTTGATCGATCACTAGGCAAATGATATTAAAAATTTATAAAATTTATTTTAAAGTATTTTTAATAGTTTAAATCAAGTCTAACGAAGCCGATAATCGATCGATTTGGAAGTCTTAATATCAAAGATGACTTATAAGCACGAAGATGAGCTTCATACTCTTAAAAATATACAAGCCCCACTCATATATATATATATATATATATATATATATATATATATATATATATATATATATATATTAGAGCTTATATGCTTTTAAAAGCACTTGCATATTCATATTTGTGAAATGTTTATCATTGAATTTATATTGAGATTTGTATTTTGTACTTTTTATTTCTCTCTATTTAGTTGACTTTATAAAAATACAAATCTCAATACAAATTCAATGGTAAAAAATTCACAAGCAAAAATTGGCTTGTACCTTTAAAAGTATATAAGCTCTACTATATATATATATATATATATATATATATATATATATATATAGTTCGGCTTCTATACTATTAATAGTACCAAGTTATTCGTGCTATTAAGTTTTCTACCCTTAGATCAACCACTTTAATCATTTTCACCCGTTAGATTTTACTATTTTTTCAACCACCTATTAAACCCAAGGGGCCCACTATCATCTCAACTACACATCTTTTAATTAAAGGATTAAAAATTTAATAGCACCAATGAATACTATTAATAGTATACCAGCCTAGCTCTATATATATATATATATATATATATATATATATATATATATATATATATATATATATATATAATTGAGCTATTATACTTTTAAAAGTACAAAGTGATTTGTGCTTGTAGGTTTTTAGCCATTGGATAAAAGGATGTGTGGTTAGGATAATAGTGGACCCCTTGGGTTTAGTGGTTGGTTGGTGGAATAGTATGATCTAAGAGGTGAAATTAATCAACGGGGGAGATCTAACGGGTGAGATCTACCGATGGAATATATATATATATATATATATATATATATATATATATATATATATATATATATATATATATATATATATATATATAGAGTCCGGCTACTATGCTTACACAAGTACCAAGCAATTGGTACTTGTAAGTTTTCTACCGTTAGATCTACCCCTTTCACTAATTTCACTCATGTTGAAATCAAAATTTTCACCACTCGAGGAGACGACATGTGGCGTATACCTTTGGCTAAAAGATATTAGTCGACGGAAGAATGAGTCACCAAAGAAGGGTCCATGTCTTGATCCGGACCGATCTCAGTCGCATAAGAATGCAAGACGCGACGAATGTCATCAGCTGAAGACATTAGCCGATAGGAGAAGCAGTTGACGAAAAGATTATCGCCTCAATTAGAAGTGATTTCGGCCAAAGAAGGATATCAAAAATCACTCCGGTCAAACGACAAAGAAGGCAGAGTTAGAGTCAGCCTTCGACTGATCAAGTAGGACTCCGAAGCGGCAAGCGGCGTCCAGCATTGGAAAGTGCCGAAGATCACACTTCGGCACGATAATAAGTGGATGAACTTGGACGGAAGAACGGCTACAATCCTGTTGAGGAAGTTTCGACTCAAAAGGAAATAGTTAAGAATTTCACGATAACTCTCCCCAAATCACGCCGGTATTTCAAAATCCGCGCTTGTACGTAAGGTTCGGGAGTGTATAAATACTCAAACCATCGAAGAATAAGGGGTCCTGCAACTTCGTAAGCCAGGACCACCCCCCTGCTTTTCATATCTTTCATATCTGCATTTACCGCATTTTTTAGGAGTAGGCTTACTTATAATTTCTTCCCTTTCCTCCTCCTTGTATCCCCTTTTCAATCAATACAAAGTTCTAATCGACTCATCAGCCGTGTCAAATTATTATCTTTACTATCTGGTTCAGCTACTCTAGGCCGGACTCATTCTCTCTCTATCTTAATATTCCAATTCGGCTAATCTAAGCCGAATAGTCGCGAGAGTTTAAGTGAGCAGATCACTCCTTGGCCCGATCACTTGATCCATTGGCATAGGGAGCATCATATTCAGAGGGTCAACCGAACCAACGGAGCCGGTCGACGACCGACGTTTTCGGCCCCAGTAATCTTTTTGCACGCCCAGTGGGACTCTTAGGTAACTCTTACCTTCTTCTGTCATAGATATGTTAGAGATTCCGGAGACCAGTGGAAGATCGGCACCTAAGGAGTCGACCCTGGCTCAATTGTTCGGACAAATCACCCGAATGTTGGATAATATCGAGAGGACCCAAGCGTCCCTCGAGAAAAACAACCGGGCAATGGACGTCCGGCTCGACTCTATGTTGGCCACAATAGCGGCCCCAAACAAAAGTACGGCTCGATTTAGGCAAGCGATGGCCTATGTAGAACCGTACAGCGGAGGATATGTCTCCACAGTACCCCAGCAAGTGCCGACGCAATCATTCGCGATGGCGCCAACAATGCCAACGGTGCAACCACAAGTTGCACCGCCGACGGCTACTTATCAGGCGGCGTAGCTATTGAGGGCAATACAGTCGCAAGTCATTCCGTACGAGATGGGGATTTGGCCGATGGGGCAGAATATCGGCCATCAATCAGAGAGTTACTGGGGGATTCCTCTGCCTGACCTACTGCCGTTCATCCGGCCTTTGGCTTGGAGCAGGACCAATGGGCAGGTTCCACTTCAGGGACCGATCCAACAACAGGCAGGCCCACATAGGCCGCCACCCCACCCAGTACAGCCGGCGGCCCAGGTTTCTCAAGCCGGGCTCACAGAAGTGGCTAGGGGCAGTTATGTCGGGCAGGTCCTACCGCAAGAACCGCCCCAACTTCAGGCTGGCCTATACAGGCCGCCACCACCTCCAGCGCAGGCGGCGACTCCGGTACCTCAGGGTGGGCTTACCGAAATGGCTCGGGGCAGGAACGACGGGCAGATCCTTTCTCAGGGACCTTCTCAACAACAGGCTGGCCATTACGAGTCGCCATCTCCACCGGCGCAACCGACGGACCCAGCACTTCTCGTGGGGCTCGCAGAAGTATAAGCCAATGTGGAGAAAGTCATCCACAACACTGCTTGCCCGAAAACCAAGCCAGCGACGTGACCAATACAAAGATCTCCGCACCTCGCGCAAGTAAACATGGTCGGCCCCAAAGGGAAGAAGCCGATGCAGGGACTCGAGTCCCCCGAGAGGAAAAAATCAGCTCGGAGTGTGCTTCGGCTTTGCATCTGCTACAAGGCCGAAATGATGGGGGAAGATTGGGATTCCCTCCTCACTAACATGCCCGAGAGGGCAAAAAGGTGGTTTGCCTTCATTAGCGAAGGCGCGCATCACCACGACCATGGGCCGAACCCTGATTCGGCCGAAGGGTCGAGCAAGCAGTCCTCTGGAGAAGAGGACAAGACAGAAGAACAAGACCCGCCCATCCAGAGGGTCTTGTGGAAATCCTATGACCGTGTTAGGCCAAGGCCGACCTCAGTCGGCCACGGGAGGGCCACGAGCCCCACAGCAGCAGCAGGGTCCCTATCGCGGCTTCGAGAAAAGTTGAAGCCAATGGGCACCCCAAAGACTTTACGGCCAACGTGCCGAAGGGAGACTGGCGTACGGACCTTCGCCAAGCCCGAAAGCGATCGGGCCCCACCGGAGGCTCGGATAGGTAGGGTACAACAGAACCCACTCAGTCGCTCTTGATATGGGCCAACGCCACGACCTCCGTACCGCGGGATGCCGGGGGCAGGAGAGGCTCCTTCGTTCCCCAATGTGGATTTTTCTTGGCTCACCAAGGGAGATGTCGAGGCCTTGGGCGTTCAGCTGGCGCCGAAACTCAGGGTACAGTCATGGCCTAAGCTATGGCAAAGAAAGAAGATCCTCAGGGGGCACCTACGAAAGATAGACGCACCGGTAGACGGGACGTTGGAGCAATGGTTCACTACAAGAGGACCGGCCCGATGGCAAGGGTTGGTCGTATCAAAGACGTAGAAGCATCGTATGCAGCGGACGGAGGTCGATGCCCGCGATAATGGCGTTAAGGCTCATTGGCCGCGACCAAACCCGGGAGGGGGAGCGACCCGTGCATCGGCACCTAGTTGCGCCGATGCGGCATGCCAATGAGACAAGAAGCTCTGATGCGCCGCCTCAGAAAATACCGACACTTCAGTCGGTGGTGACTAAGCCAACGGACGAAACCGTCCGGCTGGAGCTGGATACTCGTCTGAAGGCTCTAGAGGCCATAGTGAGGCACGGCTAGGAAGCGCTGGAAGGACAAAAGGAGGTCGAGGCCCCGGCCGAGCAAGAACTCGGCAAAGGGGCTTGACATGGGAGATGACCTCTAAGAGATGACGAAGATGCCCGACACCATCTTCGGCCAAAGTAGAGGCCGAAGGGAAAAAGCCACGGATCGACACTATGTCAGTTGACGAAAGTCGAGCACGAGTCAACATGGTTTACGTCCTGCTAGCGTCGTTCAGAGCGACAGCGTTCCAAGAGGACGTCGATAAGCAAACCTTCGACAATAAGGGTTTGCCCATAGCCGAGCTCCAGCTGATAGACCTGAAAGTGGAGGCCGACATAGTGGTGTTCGAAAAACCATCGGCTTTTCAAACTCGATTCATAAGGCCATTATACATCTAGGCCTTAATAGAAGGACGACCAATGTGCCGCGTAATGGTGGACAGTGGGGCAATGGTCAACGTCATGCCCACCGCATTCTTGAAAAGTTCGGTAAGAGCAAAGAGGAGCTCAAGCAGACTAACACTACGATGACCGACTTCACCGGAGGCGGTCAGGCGGCGAGGGAGGTCCTAACGACCGAAATAACGGTTGGTTCCAAAACTCTGAGGACCGCGTTCTTCGTAGTGGATGCTGTGAGCCACTACAACCTATTGTTAGGGTGTGACTGGATTCAAGCCAACGAATGCATTCCCTCTACACTCCACAAAAAGCTTGTCCAGTGGGTGGGGGATAAGGTGGAGGAGATATCAACCGAAGGAAGGCCACAACTGGTGAACATGAGTATTGAGTCGATCGAACATGTCAATTGGGCCGATGAAGATCCGGACTAGATCTCGTTTGTCCAGGTAACCGAGAAAGGAGTACAAGTGAAACTCCTCGCGAAACCAGCTGAATGACAGCAAACAACGGACCCCCGTCGTGGATTAAGTGGCATATTGCAGGCCAGCAAGCGAGGCCGCAATGGGGCCTCCGAAACAAGGGGGGCACAATAAGCTGGCGGCGGCCATTATGCTATGGGCCGAGGACTCAGCCAACAAGGTCGAGGAAGAAATTAAGAAAAAACTTTGCATTCAATGAATGCACGCCAAGATTTAGACTCAACTTCGACAACCACCCGAATGACACGTCAGGCGATTGCCGAGGGGACATTGTTGAAACCAAAATTTTTACTACTCGAGGAGACGACATGTGGCGTATACCTTCGGCTAAAGGACATCAGCCGACGGAAGAATGAGTCACCAAAGAAGGGTCTGTGTCCTGATCCGGACCGATCTCAGTCGCGTAAGAATGCAGGACGCGACAAATC
Organism: Tillandsia fasciculata; assembly: GCA_029168755.2. Lineage (NCBI taxonomy): Eukaryota > Viridiplantae > Streptophyta > Magnoliopsida > Poales > Bromeliaceae > Tillandsia > Tillandsia fasciculata. The sequence goes on from CM054941.1 coordinate 22,361,368, forward strand.
CTATCGGCTAAAGGCATCAGCCGATAGGAGAAATAGCCGACGAGAAGATTATCGCCTCAATCAGGAGTGATTTTGGCCAAAGAAGGACATCAAAAATCGCTCCGGTTAAACAACAAAAAAGGCGGAGTCAGAGTCAGCCTTCGACTGATCAAGCCGAAGAAGGAAAGTTCTAGAAAGAAAGGGTAAGAGATTCGGGGCGCGAATCTCGCAACAGACTCCGAAGCGGCAAGCTGCGTCCAGCATTGGAAAGCGTTGAAGATCACGTTTCGACACGATAATTAGGGGATGAACTTGGACGGAAGAACGACTACAATCCTATTGGGGAAGTTTTGACTCAAAAGAAAGTAGTTGGGAATTTCATGATAACTTTCTACAAATCACGTCGGTATTTCAAAAGCGGCGCCTGTACGCATGATTTGAGAGTGTATAAATGCCCGAACCATCGAAGAAAAAAGGGTCCTGCAACCTCGTAAGTCAGAACCACCCTGCTACTTTTCATATCTTTCATATATGCATTTACCGTATTTTCTAGGAGTATGCTTACTTATAATTTCTTCCTTTTCCTCATCCTTATATCCCTTTGCAATCAATACAAAGTTCTAATCTGCTCATCAACCATGTCAAATTATTGTGTCTAGTATCTGGTTCGGCTACTCTAGGCCGGACTCAACCTCTCTCTATCTCCATATCCCGATTCAGCTAATCTAACCGGACGGTCGCGAGAGTTTAAGTGAGAAGAACCCGGCCGAGCAGATCCCTCCTTGGCACGATCACTTGATCTATTGGCATGCGGCACATCACATTCAGAGGGTCAACCAAACCAATGGGGTCGATCGACGACCGACGTTTTCGGCCCCAACAATCCCTTAGATCATTCTATTCCACTAATCACTCACTTAACCCAAGGGGCCCACTATCATTCTAACCACACATCTTTTCATTCAATGGCTAAAATCTACAAATACCAATAACTTTATACTTTTAAAAGCATAGCAGCTCAATTATATATATATATATATATATATATATATATATATATATATATATATATAGAGAGAGAGAGAGAGAGAGAGAGAGAGAGAGAGAGAGAGAGAGAGAGAGAGAGAGAGAGTCCGGTTAGAATACTATCGATAGTACTAAACAATTGGTGCTATTAAGTTTTCAACCATTAGATGAAAAGATATGCGGTTGGGATTATAGTGGTCCTCTAAGATTTTTACTTTTCAACCAACCACCTAATAAACCCTAGGGGACCACTATCATCCTAACCACACATCCTTTAATTCAAAAACTAAAAACTTGATAGCACCAATAACTTAATTCCATCGATAATATTCCAAACTAATTATATATATATATATATATATATATATATATATATATATATATATATATATTTGCACATCTTATTCTTTTTAAATTAATTAATAAGCGCACGACCCTTTCAATAAAGAAACTTGGTCATTCTCATTGCACCCAATCAAGTGCGCCCTTTCGACATCAAGGAAAATGAAAGGCCATTTTCCAAATAATGGAGTTCTCCCTTTTCCTTTTTCTTTTTCTTTTTTTCCTTTTCTCTTTTTTTTTTTTTATTTAATTTAATTTTTTTTTTTTTTTTGGGGGCTCTACGTACGTTTCCATGAAAACATGGAAATTTTCCGTTAATTGCGCCCCCTTTTCTTGTGAATTGCGTTTATTTCCATGTGCATTTGATTGGATATTAAAATGATATAATTAAGCTTTTTCATTGGACATAAAATTCTATTAAATTTATTATCTAAACATCAATTAGGTTTAATGCATTTGTCGATAATAATTTCTAACTTAAGTTATCATGCATCATTATTCGTGAATATATATAATTTTCCATTCATGTTTAAAAAAAAAAAAATCTTAAAATTACCACCTTAACAATAATAATAATTATTATAATAATAAGGTTAGAATATAGAAAATCTCCAATAAATATTTATTTTTCTTTTTTTTTTTCTGATTTTCAAAAGTATATATTTTATTCCTTAAAATATCAAGCTGATGCATTTAGTCCCTCTCCATCAGATTTTATCACTATTTTATTTACTTTTTATAATTTATACTAAAAATATCTTTAAAACTAATAAAAATATATTAATTTTTTTATAAAATAAATAATGATAATTTACATATAGAAATTTCATTCTCTTTATTAACACCGTGATTTTCTAAAATTATTTTTAAATTTTTTTAAAAAAATTATAATTTTTTAAAATTTAGAAAAAAAAATAATAAAACGTATAATTACAAAATAATTTTCTATATTTTAGCCTAATTAATAATAGTGATGGTGATATTAATGATCTCAGGGTGATTACAAAAGTAGTTGGTGAGTGGACCACGAGTGGACCAGGTCTATACAATAGTTGTTACTAAAAGGATATTATTTTTTTTTTGTTGATTTTTAATTTGAACCCATATATATATATATATATATATATATATATATATATATATATATATATATATATATAATATATATATATATATATATATATATATATTATCCAATAATTTGAGATTCATGAGATGGCTTGTCGATTTTAAGCCTTTTAGTTTAATTTTGGTTTAGTGTTAAAATTTTACACAAATATATTTTCCCATGATCATGTGAAATATTTTCTAATTGAACATTATATTAATTAAATAAAAAAGGATTGCAACCTATCTTTAGTGGTACTGTAACACTTTAATAATTTTACATCGGATAAAAATTAAATTATAATTAAAAATATAATGATCAGAAACTAGATTAATAATAATTGAACTTAAATGGTTGGATCGTTGACGCTAACTATTAATACCGAAATCTCGAGCTATTAGAAATATGTAATCAGTCCACTTAAAGCGTACAGACAGTGCCTACGGGTCTCGATCAGATTCAATTTGCTTGGATGTTACATCTATTATTGGGTGTATTGCCATTAGGTTTATTATGGACCGCAATGCTACTCAACTTATTAATTTTTTGGATCTATTGTCAGATGGCAGGAAGTTTGACTTATTTTTAAGTTATAAATAAATAGCCAACAATCCTCCTCCCAACACCTGCACCATGTGGGAATCATACTCGTGTCATTGGCTCTAATACCATTTGTTGGATCGTTTGCATTAATCATTAATTTCAAAAACTTGAACAGTTAGAAATACGTAACCAATTCCCTTAAAGCATATAGATACAGTGCTCATGGGTCTCGACCAGACTCAACCTATCTGGACATTTCAACTCATCTAGACATTAGGTTTGTTGTTGGATCTCTTGCCATTAGCTCTATTCTGGACCGCAGCCCCACTCAACTTATTGTGCTCATCTAACTCAACTTATTAATCTCATGGGCCTATTGTTACAGGATAAAAAATTAGACCAATTTTAACCCATAAATAAATAACCAACAGTTTTGACCAATAAAGATTTAATCGATACATATAGAATTAGTTTGCCAGTCGAAAACGTAAAATAAATTTTATATTGCGTAATAATTTTGGGCTATAGGAAGTGTGAAACGAATCGGATTGCTCAATGAGTTTAGATTAGAAAATGTGACATGATGAGGAAGTGTGAGATTATTCCCGCATCGCATGATAATTTTGAATTAACGAAAGTGTGGGATTATATATTCTCGCATCGCATGATAATTTTGGACTAACGAAAGTGTGAGATTATATATTCTCGCATCGCCAAATAATATTTGAACTAAATGATGAGACTATACGAGAATATTAAAATTTACTCTAATAATAATAATCAAACCTACAGAATTATTAGTATTAATGGACAAGGTTTTACTAGACCTCACAATTTCTATCCGTCTCTGCGGGTATCTATAGGTTATCCGCAAATCCGTAGGTATGAGTATTAATCCTTTTTTACTTAAAAAATTATGGGTAAAACGGATGGGCACCTATTTAGTCGTGGGCATTTTGGGCAACCCGCAGATACGCACGAGTACCCCATAAATTTTTTAATTAAAAATATATATTATTTTTATTTATATATTCTTAAAAATTCTAATTCTAACTTCTTTCTGTAACTTTTTTTTTTTTTTTTTTCGTTGTTGCTACAATCTCATACTGCGTCGCCTCCCTACATCCTTTTGTTCTATGATAATTAATTATTCAAAAATTTAAAATATAGATGAACATGATAACAAGAATCTTATGGTGTCATTATTAAAAATTGATCAAAGTTCGAAATTTAAAAAATCAACTACTAAAGTTATAGTTATGAATTGAGTTTTTGTAATTTATTTATATGATATATGATTCTATAATTATGAAAATTTTATTAATTTTGTATCACAAAATTTTAGAACGATAAAATATTTTTACATTACATAATTTATATTGCTTAAAAATTATGTTATACTTTTAAAAATTATGTATTTTATATTTTACATTCAAAAAGTATAAAAGAAAAAAAAAAAATACGGATAACTTGCATACCCGCGTGTCCGCCCGCGGGTGGATATGAGTAAAAATGTTGGCTATCCAAAAATTTACAGATAAATTTTATTTATATTCATATAACCTATAAATATAATAATCTGTTTCCGAATTATCCTATCTGTTCGTTTGCCGATCATTTAAGATCCTAAGGTCAAATCTTTCTTTATCATGTTTAAAGTTCTCATTTGGCAAAAGAGAAAAAAAAAAAAAAAAATTATGATGTGGAGTTCCTAGACCTTTCTCAATTCACCCTCTCTTTATTCCACTGAGAAGGTAAAGAAGATAATGTTTTTCACAATTTTTTTTTTTTTTCTTTGTTTTCTTTAGGCTAAATTACAGAAAAAAATTTTATAATATTTCGTTTTTTCATTTTGCCCTCCTGTCTTTTAAAAGTTTATATTTTATCCCTTCGTAATTACCGAAATATGCATTTACTTCCCGCCGTCACCATTCCGTGAGTGAACCGTCAATTTTTTAAAAAATATTATTAGATATATCCAAAATACCTTTCAAAAATGGCGGGAAATAAGCTAAAACCCATTCTCTCTCCAATATAAGGTAAGGGCATTTTCGTCAATTTACCTCCTCCGTTAACGCCGTTGCCCCCTAAAGACAATTCGGTAATTACGATGGGACAAAATATAGCTTTTTAAAAGAAAGTTGAACAAAGTGAAAAAGCGAGATATTACAGGAAGGTTTTCTGTTATTTAGCTCTTTCTTTATTATTATTATTATTATTATTATTATTATTTTTTTTTTTTTTTTTTTTTTGTTGTGGTCCATAATTTGAAAGGGTCACCAAACAATGCACTCAATCAGATTCATCCAATTAAAGGAGACAAAAGTAACTTGACTTGGCCAAATTATTCCATTCTCATTTAAGTTCTCATTCTTTGATTAGTTTGCATGTAAGAAGAGTACAACTCTTTTAAGAAAGTAATATTCCAATTTCACTAGGTATTAAAAAAAAAAAAAAAAAAAAAAATCTCTCCAAATGTAAAAATCTCTTCTAAATTAAATATTATGTGCTTTAAATTTTTGATGAACGCACAAATAAAAATAAAAATGATGTTTATAAAGTAAACAAATCACAAATATACTAAATAAAAAAATTTTATTTTAAAAAAAAAATTTATAGAGAAAGAATGTCACACCCCGGACGATCCGCAGCCGCCAATGATGAGATTGCTCTGAGGCCGGCACGGCGGTGAGGATGATGGTTCTCGATGTGGGTGAAATGTGGGATAAGAACGGTGAACCGGCACGGCGGTGAGGATGATGGTTCTCGATGTGGGTGAAATGTGGGATAAGAACGGTGAATTGAGCAGAGAGAAGAGGGGATAGTATGAGGGGAAGGAGAGAAGAGAAGAGAAGAGAAGAGAAGAGAAGAGAGAGAGAGATGGGAGAATTGGGGAGAAAGTAATTAGTGATTTTCCATATCCCTGTAGTTTTACTCTTCCTAGTACATATAGTTGCCCCTGAGGGCTCTTGTGCAATCGCTGCACTACATGGTTGTATTTACTAATTTATTTAGCTACTAACTAGTCCTAATGGGCTGGATGGGCTTCCCTCCCAGGCTGGCCCTCTCTCCACCGGGTTCACCCGCAGGCCCGGCCTGTAGCTCCCACGGCCCATTCTCCCCCTCCTACTCCTCTTAACCTCTCCTCCTACCTGACAACTACCCACTTACTTCACTTCACAGCTGGATCCTATCTTCCCCCCTTTCCCTTTGTCTCCCCTTCTCTTCCTCCCTTCGTTACACTCCTCCCCCATTCAATACGATCCTTGCCCTCAAGGATCGAACTGGGGAAACTGCGTCTTGAGCGCCCAGTAGTCTTCCCAGGTGGTCCGATCCTCCGGCAGGTTGCTCCAACTCACCAAGACTTGCGTCACCGCCTTGCCTCCGCGCCGCGCCAATCGCCGATCCAAGATTTTGTTGGGTTCCGCTTGCGGCTGTCCCTCTCTGTCGGTCGCTGGGGGATCGGGGGAAACGGGTTGCCCTTCTGGGGGGCTCCTCTTCAACAGGGAGATGTGGAACACGGGGTGCACCCTCGACCCTTCCGGGAGCTGTAGCCGGTACGCGACGGGCCCGATCCTCTCCAAAACCTCGAATGGCCCGTAGAAGCGGGAAGTGAGCTTCAAGTTGCATCTTTTCGCCACGGTGGTTTGTCGGTAAGGTTGTATCTTTAAAAATACCCGATCTCCTAGCTGGAACTCCCGGTCGGCCCTGCGCCTGTCGGCGTTTTGCTTCATCCGGTTTTGCGCCTTCAGAAGGTTCTCCCTCAAGTCTCTGGTTACCCTCTCTCTTTCTTCGCCCCACTCTTGCACTCCCTCTGATACTCCCTTGTCGAGGTTTGCGATCATGTAGTTGGGTGGTGCCCTTCCGTAAAGCGCCTGGTAGGGCGTCATTCCGAGGGAGGCGTGGAAGGAGGTGTTGTACCACCATTCCGCGTGTGTGATCCACTTGTGCCAGGTCTGTGGCCGCTGGAAGCATAGGCAACGCAGATAAGTTTCGAGGCAGCGGTTTAGTCTCTCCGTCTGCCCGTCGGTTTGGGGGTGGTAGGCCGAGCTCATATGGAGCTTCGTTCCCAGCATCCCAAACAACTCCTTTCACACTCCACTCGTAAAAATAGGGTCACGGTCGGATATGATCCTTTCCGGCAACCCATGAAGTCTGTAAATTGAGTCGAAGAACGCTCGGGCCACCTCTGTAACCGTGAAGGGGTGCGCCAGGGAGATGAAATGCCCATACTTCGTGAACCGATCGATCACCACCATTATAGCGTTCTTGCCCTCGGATCTGGGAAGGCCCTCAATGAAGTCCATGCTGACTTCCTGCCACATGTGTCGAGGGATGGGCAAGGGTTGTAGTAGCCCGGTGTACGGTTGGTTGTCGTCCTTATTTCGGATACATGTGGTACAATTCCTCACCACCTCCTCTACTTGCTTCTTGAGCCCGGGCCAGAAAAATACTTGCTTGATTCTTCGGTAAGTATTCTGCTGCCCGGAGTGTCCCCCCAGGGCTGAGTCGTGCATCTGGTGGATGAGCCTTTCCCTTAGGTCTCCCTCGGCTCCAATATATAACCTCCCTTTATACCTTAGTAAGCCTTGCCCGTAGGTGTAGAGTGGGGTGCTCTCAGGTTGCAAAAGGAGTTGGGTGATGAGTGCCTGGCTATGTTTATCCCCTTCATAGCTTTCCACAATCTCTGTCGCCCACTCTGGAATAGCCACTGAGATGGCCTTACTGCTCCCCTCCTCCACTCCCCTGCGTGACAGAGCATCGGCTGCCTTGTTCTCCCTTCCTTTCTTATACTGTATGGCGTAGTCGAGTCCCATCAATTTAAGCATCCCGCGTTGTTGAATGGCCGTTGTGATCCTCTGCTCCAACAAGTGTTTGAGGCTCTCATGGTCGGTTTTTATGAAGAACTTCCTTGGGCTTAGGTAGTGTCTCCATTTGCTTACCGCCAACAAGATTGCGAGGAACTCCTTCTCGTATGTGGACAGCCCTAAATTCTTCTTGCTGATCGCCTTGCTAAGGTACGCGATCGGCCTTCCATCTTGAGTCAGTACAGCCCCGATCCCCTGATCGCAGGCGTCCACCTCGACCACAAACGGCTTTCTGTAGTCCGGCATGGCGAGCACCGGGGCCCGAGTCATCAATAGCTTAAGATGCTCGAAGGCCTCGTTCGCAGCCGGGTTCCACGCAAAGCTGTTTTTCTTGAGGAGCTCTGTCAGGGGCTTGCTAATTGCCCCGTATCCTCGTATGAATCTTCGGTAATAACCCGTAAGCCCCAGGAACCCCCGCAGTTCCCTGAGTGTGGTTGGGGTAGGCCACTGTTGCATTGCTTCGATCTTATCTGGATCCGTGGCAATTCCTTCGTGTGTGATGATGTGCCCGAGATACTCCACCCTCTCTTGCCCAAAAAAACACTTGGTCTTCTTGGCAAAGAATTGGTTCGCTCTCAGGGTTTGTAGCACCGTTTCTAAGTGTTTGGCATGGCCCTCCAAGGTGTCGCTGTAGATCAAAATATCGTCAAAGAATATGAGAACGTATTTTCGGAGGAACGGTGCGAATACCTCATTCATGGTGGCTTGAAACGTCGCCGGGGCATTCGTAAGCCCGAAGGGCATGACGCGAAATTCGTAGTGGCCCACGTGCGTTTTGAAGGCGGTCTTTGGGATGTCGGCCGGGTTCATGCGGATTTGATGGTAGCCCGATCTCAAATCGATCTTGGAGAAGAACCTGGATCCCCCCAACTCGTCCAATAACTCTTCAATTATGGGAATCGGGTACTTGTCCTTAATGGTGATCTTGTTTAACTGTCGGTAGTCTACACAAAACCTCCAGCTACCATCCTTCTTCTTAACGAGCAACACCGGGGATGCATACGGTCCATGGCTTGGTCTGATGAATGAGGTACTGAGCATCTCCTTAATTAATCTTTCCATCTCATTCTTTTGTTCAGGAGAGTACCTATATGGCCGTATGTTCACTGGTGACGCTCCACTCTGTAGGGGTATCCGATGATCTTGAGCTCTCGCGGGAGGCAATCCCCGTGGCTCCGCGAAGACATCCTCAAACTTCTGCAGCACCACTTGTATCTGTCTCGGGATGTTGCTTGGTCCGCTCTCCTTTATACTGCTCAGCTGAGCTATGGCGCAGCAACTACCCTCCAGGTAATCCTGCTGCCACTGTTTAGCTGTAATACACTTGACCATTGCCTTCTCGGGAAGCCCCTTGAGCTCGATCTTCCTGCCCTCCTTGGTGATGGCGACAGTGTGGTGGTCGTAGTCGAAGGTAATCGGCCCGTGGGTTTTAAGCCAATCGATCCCCAGAATTATGCTCGACCCTTCTAGCCGTATCACTCGCAAATCCGAAGTGTAGGGCTCCCCCTGCATCTTCCACAGAAATCCCGGGCACTTGAGTTTGCTTAACACCTTCTGGCCGTTTGCGACTGTCACCATCAAGGGAGTGGTAGGTGTGATGGCTGCTTTGACATCCTTGGCCGTATTGATGTCGATGAAGCTGTGTGTGCTCCCGGTGTCCACCAAGATGACCAGGCCCTTATCCTTGGCCTCCCCATGTATCTTAATGGTCTCTTGTGGGTTTTCGGCACTTAGCGCGTGTACTGACAACCCAGTTTCTTCTTCTTCACCTTCCTCTGGCTCTCCCCATTCGTCTGCTTCTCTCAGGCTCTCTTCATCATACACTTCCACCACCTCGTCCATGGCCCTCATGGTGTGCACCCCTGGGGTCTTGCACTGGTGCCCGAAAGAATATTTGTCGCCGCACTTGAAACATAACCCCGCGGCCCTTCGTTGCTCGATGAGTTGCCTGTTAGGGTACCCTTTCTCCACACTAACTCTGCTCGGGTAGCTCCTGGTTGTGTCCCCGGCTCTGTTTTGCCCTGCTGGGCCTGCCCACTTCTGGGGATTGGTGGCTGCTGCTCCTCCTTGGGACTTAAACCAAGCTTTGTTTTTCCTCATAATAGCCAGGAGGTTCTGTTCTTGTAGTCGGGCAAGCTCGAAGGCTTGAGTCAGTGAGCTGGGGTTCAGCATCTTGACGGCGGCCCTCACCTCCTCCTTGAGGCCGCTTAGAAAGCTCGACAGGAAGTATTCGGCGGTGAATTGGGACTTAGTGCCCAGAAGTCTCGATCGCAATTCCTCGAACTGTTCTTGATACTCCTCGACCGTTCCTTGCTGCATTAACTTGTTGAATTCCTCGACTACATCCTTCATCCCATTGGATTCGAAACGTTGGCACACGTCTCGCGCGAAGGCTTCCCAGGTGACAACCCCATGCTCGGTAAGATATCCATGGAACCAAGTGTCCACCCTTGGGTCCAAGTGAAGTGTGGCTAACTCTAACTTCTGTGTGTCCTTGATATTATAAACTTCGAAATATCTTTCACACCTTCTCACCCAGGTTCTTGGGCTTTCTCCAGCAAAAGTGGGAAAATCCAGTCGTGGGAAGGGTAGAGCAAGGTTGGTTCTACTATGCAATTGGTATGTACTAACATCTTCTTTGTTTGCTGGCACAGAGGGAGTGGGTAGAATACCTCTCTCATCGTGACTGGATGAGCCGACGGTGCCTCTCGATGCAGTGGGTTGTTGCAGATTTGTCAAAAGCTCCATAAGCTGCTCCAGTTTTTTTGTTGTGTGCGCCGAGTCTCGGCGTAGTGCTTCATAATGGTTTAACTCCTCCATTTGCATTGCTTCCATTCTCTCACTAAGCTCCTCCAATTTTTGGTGACTCTCGGCGGACAGATCCTGCAGTCTCTGTTCAAGGGACTGGACATGCTCGTCGAGTACCCGCAACCGTGTGCCCTCGGCCATGGCGGCTGCCGACTTGCTGGTAAACTTGTGGCGGTTCCCCTTGCTAGCCCCGATGGTGAGAATTGGGCTTGACTCTTCGGTCGCTTGTGGGTTAATTTGTGGTTGCTCGTGGCTCTGTTTGATTGCTTAAACCTTGCTCCCTGGTGGCTTAAGGGATTGTTGCCTTCGATTGGTTGCCTGTGTGTTGCCTTCGGCTATTCAGCAGCTTGCTGCCTCCGATCAGTTGCCTTCAGCTGGTGGTATATGATGGCGCGCCGATCCTTAGGGTCGTGCCGCTCTGATACCAAATTGTCACACCCCGGACGATCCGCAGCCGCCAATGATGAGATTGCTCTGAGGCCGGCACGGCGGTGAGGATGATGGTTCTCGATGTGGGTGAAATGTGGGATAAGAACGGTGAATTGAGCAGAGAGAAGAGGGGATAGTATGAGGGGAAGGGAGAGAAGAGAAGAGAAGAGAAGAGAAGAGAAGAGAGAGAGAGATGGGAGAATTGGGGAGAAAGTAATTAGTGATTTTCCATATCCCTGTAGTTTTACTCTTCCTAGTACATATAGTTGCCCCTGAGGGCTCTTGTGCAATCGCTGCACTACATGGTTGTATTTACTAATTTATTTAGCTACTAACTAGTCCTAATGGGCTGGATGGGCTTCCCTCCCAGGCTGGCCCTCTCTCCACCGGGTTCACCCGCAGGCCCGGCCTGTAGCTCCCACGGCCCATTCTCCCCCTCCTACTCCTCTTAACCTCTCCTCCTACCTGACAACTACCCACTTACTTCACTTCACAGCTGGATCCTATCTTCCCCCCTTTCCCTTTGTCTCCCCTTCTCTTCCTCCCTTCGTTACAAAGAATACGGACGAAAAATAATAATACTTCTCTATCTAATAAAAAAAAAAAAAAGTCGTTAAGTACATTACACAAAAATATTCCTTAATATATTTTTTCTTATCGAATTCTCTATAACGAAATTAGATTATAGAAATACATTTTTGTAATACTTTTATATAAGTGTTTCATTTATATTTAAAATTAAATTATAGAGATATATTTTTAGGACACATCCCAGTAATGTATCGCTATACATCCTAGCGATTGCACATATAGTGACACTAATAATAAGTGTCGATATTTTACTAGCAATATTTTTAAATATTAGATTTTAGAGAGTTAAAAATATTACTATCGTATAATTTTGTTATAGTAATTATTCCATCACTGACATCTATTTCTTCTTTCTCTTTCTTTTTCAAAATTTAACATACTGTAAAATAGGGGTGTCAACGAGCCGAATACAAGCTGGCTCGTTTAAATATCGAGCTGAAAAAATCGACTCGTGTTCGGCTCGTTTATTAACGAGCCGAACACGAGCTGGCTCGCGAACAACAAGTTTGATTTTCATTCCTACTATTAGGTGTAAAATTTAAAAAAAAAATTAAAAATTAAAATTGTAATCTAATAATTAAATTCACAAAAAATTGATAGTTTAAAATCTAAATAGTAATATATAAATATATTCGAATTGTTATCAAGCCGAACACGAGCGAGCTGACCGCAGCTCGTGTTCGGCTCGTTTATTAAACGAGCTGAAAAATTCGGCTCGTGTTCGGTTCATTTACTAAACGAGCGATTCGATCTCGAGCCGAACACGAGCTGGCTCGCGAACAGCGAGCTGAACTGCCACCCCTACTGTAAAACTATCAACGAATCAGAAGAATAAAATAAAAAAACGATAATCAAATTTCAAGACACATCTAACAACGAGCACCAGCAAAATTTCAAAATCCAATCATCTGCTTGTTGGCATTGTGTATACTGAAACTTACTATTAAATTTACACTTCACACTCACTCTTTATTCTCCAATATACCAAATCAAATGAAATTTGAGATCTGAATCATCAAAAACCCAAAAAAAAGTTTTAAAAAGTTTTTTTTTTTTTTTTTAAAAAAAGAAAAGTAAAAGAGGGAGCTCATGGTCCAATTAACCACCACCACCACCACCACCACCACCACCACACCAACCACTCCTATATAATTAATATATAATTTATTCTAGTGCATGTGACTATGGGGTAGGAGCTTAAGAGCCTCCAACAATGTCTTTTTGAGCCTACCCAAATGAGGCCTCACATTTTGCTTGTCCAAATAAGCTGTTTTAATGGCATCCCACCCTTGCTTGTGGATGGAGCATGGGTTCTTCAAAACTGGGTGATCTTTGGGGTATTGCTCCCTCAATGTGGTCTCATCCAACTTAATCTTGTACTCCATGTAGTTGATTTCCATCTCCTTAGATGCATTCCCAAATGTACCCATTGTTAGCCACTCTAGCCCCCCATATGGCACCACCTGCGTGCGTCAGAACCGATACATAAAAATATTAAAAATACCATTCTCTAACGGCAAAATTTTAGTAAAAATGCTTCCTAATGAAGTGTCACGTGTTAGTTTTATATCTATATATTCAATAATAATTAAACATGATTGAAAATTCATTTTGAATCAGCTGTTCAACCTTTCAAAATTTTGATTCAACCGTTGTCTATTTACTTCAAAATTTCAATGCATCACTTATCTTTTTAGATTTAAATTGTATACTTCGCATAATTTTCACAATTACAAATGTTATTAATCAAATTTTAATCAAATAAATTAAAAAATTAAAATTTTTAAAACTTAAATAGTCAAGTCACCTCATGATTTATATTTTCATCGTATCGTATTTTGTCCGATCGTTGGCGCTAATCATTAATTCCAAAAGCTCGAGCTATTAGAAATACGCAACCAATTCACTTAAAGCGTACAGACACAACATTCACGGGTCTCGACCGGACTCAACCCATCTGAACGTTGGATCTATTGTTGGGCCTCTTGTCGTTAGGTCTATTGTGGACCGCAGCCCTACTCAACTTATTGGGCTCATTCAACTCAACTTATTAGTCTCCTGAACTCATCATTGAAAACGGATCGAAAAAACGGAGGCATATATACCTGGATGAGCACGGCCCCGGCGGGGAGGAACACCATGTTGGTGAGCCCTGCGCCGTGCACGCCGAACATAACGTCGGCGGAGTTGACGAGCCGCGCGAACTTGCCGACGTCGGTGTTCATGTCGGGCTCGCTGACCCGCACGTCGAATCCGAGGCCCGTCGCCATCTCCACCATCGCCCGCTCGTTCAGGAACGTCCGCGTGTTCTTCCGCGATATGATCAGCAGCCGCGGCTTCCGCCGCACGTCCCACCGGTCCCCTCCCGCCACCGCCACCGCCGCCCTCTCCAATCCGAACGCCTCTCTCAGAACCTGCGCGCAACATAAATATTAAAAACACCGTTCTCTAACACTTACTTACTTGACATGGTATCAGAGCGAGAGCTAGAGCTGAACCTTTCGAAAATCGATCACTGAGTACCCGCCGGGGGTCTTGGTGGAGTTGACGCCGAGCTCCTTGTGGAAGGCGGGGCCGGCGACGAGGCGGGGGAAGCAGCGGACTTGGGAGTCGGAGTCGACGTCGACGATGTCGAAATTCGTCAACTGTTTAAGAATTTTTTCGAATTTTTGGATCCACCACGGCTTAACGTCGGCGACGAGGAACTGCACGTCGCCGCGAAATTGATAAGCGGAGATGAAAACGGGGACGAGAACGTCGGTGTAGTCGTGGAAGAGGTTGCCCGTGAACCCGCCGAGGGAGAACAAAAAGGCGGGAACGGAGGAGTTCACGGTGCAAGAGGGCGGGGGCGGGGGCGGGAGAGGAGGGGATTGGTCGGAGGGGAAGGGGAGGAGGGCCCACTCGCTGACGTGGCGGAACGCGACTGGGTCGTGCTTGCGGGCGTAGGGCTTGATGCGCTGCGCCCGGTCCAGCGGGCGCACGTGGATGGTTTTCGATTGGGCCACGACGCGCACGTCGCCACGTGCGTCGCACGTGTCCGAGCGGCGACTCGACTCGTAGCACGTGCGCTCGCCCGTGTCCCCCGCAGCTACCGCATTGTTCTTAATTTCGGTTTTTATTTTTTTTGAGTCCTCGTACTCTGTGAGAGAAATTTTTTTAAAAAAATTAAATTAAAATTTTAATTTAAAATTTGTAGGTTTATTTATTTATTTATTTATTTTTTTTGTAGCATTGCTAATAATTTTTGTACAGATTTTTTATAAATTTTTTGGAGAAGGGATTGAGATTTTTTTGGGTGGAGAAAATGAGGATATATAATTAGAGATAATTCAGAAAAAATTGTATGAGTTATTTGTAAATTTTTTTTTTCGTTTTATTGGAAATTAGTTTAGATTTTGTAGTATTAGTAACAATTTTTTGCACCCATTTCGCCAAGTTTGGGAACTTCAATATTTTGGAAAAAGAAAAGAAGATAATTTACAAAAGGGAGTTAATTTGTAGAATTTTATTTTTGGGGATTTATTTGGTGTAGAAATGAAGTATTTTTTGGGGAAATTAATTTTGGGAAATTTATAACACAATTAGCAAATTTCACAACAATTTTTTAAAATTTTTGGAAAAATTTAAATGCATTTGATGTATTAAGCCAAATCATGATGCAATTGAGGTAGAAATAGTAGAGCATTTGTTAACAAAAATGTTTTTTTTTTTATATAAGAAAAATATATTGTTGTTCATGTACAAGGAGAGGAAAAATTAATTAATTAATTAATTAATTAATTAATGAAGATCACTAACCTTTTGTTGCTGATTCAGAAATTTTTCTCTCATCATCATCATTATGACCATCATTAAACTCTCCTTCATCTCTCCCTCAAATTTCAAAGGCACTTTTGATTTTCTCCTCTATATATATATATATATATATATATATATATATATATATATATGATGATGATGATGATGATGATGATGATGATGATGATGATAAGTGATTCTCATAATATTAGAATAAGAATTAGTAAATGAAATAGAGAGAGAGAGAGAGAGAGAGAGAGGGGGGGGGGGGGGGGGGGGGGGGGGGGGGGGGGGGTGGAGGGGGGGGAGGGGGTGTATGTGTGTGTATGAGGGGAATTGCATACCATAAGGAGTGGAGCAAAAGCGAGCCTTGATGAAGGAGAGGGCACAAAGGGAGAGGAGCATGGATGCTATGATGATCACATTCCCTACTCTTCTTGACTCACCACCCCTTCCATAGTTCCTTTGGGACTTCATCCTTGGGCCTTCTCTCTCTCTCTCTCTCTCTCTCTCTCTAGATCTTTCTCTCCCCCTTTGTTTGTTTTCTCTCTCTCTCTCTCTCTCTCCCTCCCTTTGAGTCCCTCTTTGCTCTCTCTCCCCCTCTTTCTGTCTAGATCTTTCTCTCACCCTTTCATTTCTTTATCTTTCCTCCTTTCTTTAGTCTCTATCATTGTTTTAAGCTACCACCTCAACCCTTTGAATCTTATAACAAAGTAAGGACTATCATTAATTGGGGGGTATGTGGGGGTAGCAGCCTAAGTTGGCCAAGTTTGGTGTTCTCATTTCATGATTGACTATAAGTGACAACAACTACCAAACCATATACCAAGAGTACATACATGATACATGTAACCACTGTAGGTTACTTCTTATCAGCCGTCCCTAGTACAAATGGCAAAGACCTTGATGGTTGATATTTAAGATCTGAGTTCGAAATCTTGTTGTTTCATATTTTTAACTAAGTTTATTTAAAGGCTAAATTACAGAAAATCCTCCTCTAATATCCCGCTTTTCCACTTTACCCCCTGTCATTTAAAAGTTGACAATCTGCCCCCTCGTAATTACCGAATTGTGCAATAACCCCCCGCCGTCAGTTGACCGTTAGTTGACCGTCAGTTTTTTTAAAAATATAATTTCATATACCCAAAATACCCTTGGAAAATATCCCTTAAAAAAAAAAAAAAAAAAAAAAAAAAAAGAAAAACTTCGGAATAGAAAAAAAAAAAAAAAAAAAGAGGAGGGCATAATGGTCATTTTACCCCATCTGTTAACGGTGTTGCCCCCTAAAGACATTTCTGAAATTACGCGGGGGCAGATTGTCGACTTTTAAATGACAGGGGGTAAAGTGGAAAAGCGGGATATTAGAGGGGGGTTTTCTGTAATTTAGCCTTATTTAAAAAATAAACGAAACGTGTAGCATACTATCTTTCTCTCAAAAAAAAAAAAAAAAAAAAAACTTTTTATCCTTAAACTAATAAATAGTTTCTTATACTATCTTTCTAAATTATTATAATTATATTTCATAATTTAATTTAGTTGGCATTTCTCAATATGTAGTTAATTAAATTAGATTACAATAATAATTTAAAAAGTTTAAATAAAAAATTATAATAAATTAAAATTTAAATACTAAAATATCATGCCGCTTATGATTTATCTAAATACAATATATATATATATATATATATTAACAATCTTTTATATTTCTAAAAAAAAAAATTACAATACAAAAAAATTAACATGCAGTTAAAGTCGTTTTTTTTTATATTTAATAATACTTAAAAACATCCCAACATAATCTAACGTGGTATTTAAAAATGTCGATTAAAATATCGATAAATAAAAAATCATTACATATATATATATATATCAATAAAAATACCAAGCGCCAGTTAAAACATCGGTAAATAAAGAGTGTCATGTCTATACCAACGCTTATAACAAGCGTCGATAAAATATATTCTGGCGTAAAGTGTCGGAAAATTAAAATTAATAGTAAAATTTATCATTTCATAAATTAGTTTGATATAATAGAAAGTTTATATAATGGCATTTTTGAAGCATCAGTATTTGCTATATTATAGATACACTTGGAACACTACAACAAAATTAGGTTATAGCGATATATTTTTATGACACTTTTTTTGCAAGTGTCTTATTTATATTTGATCTATATTCAAAATTAGCTTATAGGGACACATTTTTAGAACACATTATAGTAATGTGTCACCATACACCCTAACAACTGCACATATAGCGACACCAATAATAAGTGTCGGTATTTTTTTCAGCAATATTTTTTTAAAATTTTAGAAACACTTAATAATATCGATATAATATAGTTTTGTTGTAGTGGAAACGTTTTTTTCAACCGTCGTCTAAAAAACATACTTATATTAAAAAAAAATTATAGTGTTAAAAAATTTCAAATTTACCACAACCTTAATTTTGTTTTATCTATGCACCTTGAGATCAGTTTCAATAAACATATATACATACATTATGCTAGCTTACTGATTTGTCCAAATGTGTCTGTTTGCAACTAGGGGTGGCAATTAATCCAGCTCGCTATTCGCGAGTCAGCTCGTGTTCGGCTCGAAATGAGCTTGAGATCGAATCGCTCGTTTAGTAAATGAGCCGAACACGAGCCGAATTTTTCAGCTCGTTTAATAAACGAGCCGAACACGAGCTAAGGTCAGCTCGCTCGTGTTCGGCTCGTTAACAGCTCGAATATATATATTATTTAGATTTTAGACTATCATTTTTTTGTGAATTTTAATTATTAGATTAAAATTTTAATTTTTTAATTTTCTTTCAACTTTACACCTAATAGTAGGAATGAAAATCAGACTTATTGTTCGTGAGCCAGCTCGTGTTCGGCTCGTTTATTAACGAACCGAACACAAGCCGAATTTTTTAGCTCGATATTTAAACGAGCCAGCTCGTGTTCCGCCCGTTAACACCCCTATTTGCACCACCAACAACAACAACAACAATAATAATTTCATTTTTTTTAATTAATTGGACTACTTGATATGTTTTAGCAACAAATGGGCTATAATTTTTTAAAATCAATTTATTTCCAAACAATGAGATTTTAAAAATATTTAAAAACTTTTTTATTTCTCTTTTCATTTATTGGAATTTATAGATGGTATAATCGCACAGTAGCTATGTTCTATAAAATGATCTGCATAAACAAATTATTAGCTGATGAGAATCATAACCGCGGAAATCAACAACATTTTTGTTATAGGGTGATCGACGGTAGAGATGTCAACGGATGCGGATCTCCAAAATTTTATCCGAACTCGAATTTCAATGGAAAGAATTTATCTGATGTTAAACGAATATGAATTCGGATATGGATATAAAAAATAAAAATCCAACGAATTTGAATTTAGATATGAATTTTGACTATATCCGATCCGAACCTGAATTGATTTTACGTTATATAATATATGTATATATAAATATTTGATATTATATTTAAATTTATATTTTAAAAATTTAGATTTAATGTAATATATTTTGAAATAATGTGAAGAGAAAAAGAAAAATAATTGTTTCGGATTTAGATTTTCGGATTCGGGTTCGGATTCGGATTTTAAATTTTTTGGTTGAGTTCGAATTTGAATATGAATTTTTAAAATTTGTCGGATTCAAATTTGGACTCGGGTTTTGGGTTTAGTAGTTGGATTCGGATTCGAATTTTTAAAAATCCGTCTCGAATTCGAACCGTTGACATCGGTGGCAAATACATAACTATTTGGGATACCCTATAAAATTTCTAAAGCTACTTAATTATGCCATTGATTTAGGATTAACACTCTAATGGGGGTTATAATTACTCTTTTGGTGTGCAATAATATAATTAAAAGATGTGTCCTGCTTTTGGAATTAATCTCAAAGCAAAAGTTGTAACGATCCAGCCCACTAGCAATAATAATTCGTTAGGCTCAAACCGCAGCCCAAAATGATTAAGCTCAGTTATTAAATGTGGGATTATTGGGGGCGTCATTCTCGTCAGCCCAAACACACACACAGCAGCTCAAGATCATCAGGCGATGTAAGACTTGTCTCGCTAGCCCTGTCATCTGGATTCAGATTCGGCCGAGACTCATCACACACTTCCGGCTGGTTATTAGCTCTGATACTAAATGTAACGACCGAGCCCACTAACAATAATAACTCGTTGGGCCCAAACCACGGCCCAAGATGTTTAAGTCCAGTTATTATTACTAGTGTCCATGTCTCATATAAATCCAATCACAATTTCATTCACATCCGATGTAAAATTATTGGGGGTGTCACAAAAATGCAAGCGTGAAGGTACATCAATTCATTGCACACCTCTTTGTACAATGAAATTTTGAACTGTAAAATTGATTTAATATGAGAGCCATGGACAGCTCAACTTATTTTACAAGTGCACAATTTTTTAGTACTCTACCTTGCAAATGGGACCCCAAAATATGTCTTACTGTCCTGTTTAGATGTATGAATATTTATTGGATTACGTAAAGTTATTTTTTGAGTCAATTTTACGGTTAAAATAATAAAAATTTGAGGTTTCTAAATATTGAGTATCAGTACTATAGAGTACTTTAGGAGTTTCGCAAAATTTGAAATTGTGCAAAACTGCTTTAATTTTGTACTGTGTACTGGTACTCAAATATGAGTACCGATACTCAGCCATTTTTTTGTACTGTGCACTGATACTCAAAATTGAGTATTGGTACGTACTCAACTTCACGGCAGGTTGAATATGGTGGATCTGACTCTAAATTAATTTAATCTTGTTCTTAGATATTATGGACGAATTCCGGCGGAAAATGAATTTTTGAAAATCCTTTGAAAACACTTTAAAAAAGTGAATCGAAAACTCGGATTGATAATAAAAATCGTTTTCTAATAGAATTAAGATTTTAGAATTATATTAACTCTTATAATTCATCATTTTCATATGAAAGCTTTATTGTAGACGCTATAATTGAGAAGAAAACGTGGAGAGCTCCTCAGTGAGTTTGTTATAATCCAATTTTACTCCTTATATTTTTGTATCGTGAATTAATCAAAAAATGTGTTGAGGTGGTATTGCCCGTGGACGTAGGTCGACACATTATTGGCCGAATCATGTAAATCTTGTATTCTTGTGTTCTCTTGTTTGTTTTATTATTTTGTTAATTTCGTGCTTATTTTCTACAATTGTTTTGGTTATTTTCATCTACGAAAGGTCTTATTTTTATTGCGTTTGTGTACTCTGTGGGTTTGAGGTGTGCTCAGTAATTCCATGACCGGCCCTCTTCATATTTTGTTCGGTATATCTCCTTAATTTACTCAACAAATTTATACATTTGGTTGGTAAAAAATATGATCAAATATTTAAAATAAAATATTATATTCGAACTTTAAATTATTCTTTCAAAATAAAATAAATTATTTTGCAGGTGAAATATATTATTTTATTAAATTATAAATAGTAACAATTTTAAATATATAAAAAAAATAAACTCCTTACTTACCATCATATTAAAAAATCTTAATAAATTAAAAAATCTTAATAAAAAATAAATTATCATCGTATAACTTATGCTGAAATTCAAACAGAACGCCCTACAATTATGGGAATTGAAGCATCACTCTTCATGCAAAATTTATAAAAAATAAGAAATTTCTGTGAAATCACCAATCACTAAGGCTGCGTTTGGTTCAGGTATAAGCAAAAATTGGTTATTCCGGAAATAGGTATAAGTTCAGGTACAAGCAAGAATTATAGTAATTTTGTGTTTGGTTGAGTATAAAGGTTGTACCGGGATAAGAAAAATTATGTTTGGTAAGTTAAAAAGGAATAAGAATAATAAAGGGGATTAAAATTTATAAAATAAAATAAAAAAATTTAAAATTTTATAAATTTAAATATTTTATAATTTAAAAAATTTTAATTAAAAAAAATTAGCAACAGGTGGAACAGCTGTTCTACCCTTATACCGGAATAACCTGGTATGGGGGGAACAGCTGTTCCCCCATACTTAAATTCTGTTTGGGTATAAAGGGAGGAATAACCCCCTTATTCTCCTTATACCGGCGGCCAAACGAGGCCTAAATTGTTCGGTAAATATCTTCCATCAAAGGAATAGATTCTTAATCCAAATAACGATTTAAACATGAATTGGGTATATTTGTCAATGCATAAGGATTTGAAAAAAAAAAAAAAAAAAAAAAAAAAGAAAAAAGGGGGACATTTCCATAAGAACTCAAAATTCTTAAGTTCTTACTTAGTTTACCTAACTAGCCTACTAAAATATTCCCTACTACTAGAATCTTAAACAATGAAATGTGTACGCAAACAAAAACTAGAAGATCTTATGGGCCCGTTTGGTAACGGATTAAGACAGAACTAGCTAATCCAGGGATAAGTATAAAATACGGAACTAATGTAAAAAAGCGTTTGGGATGATTCCAGGGATAACAGATTTTGTGTTTGGTATGATAATGAAGAATAAGATGAATAAAGAGTATTAGTTGGGGTAAATTACCTTTCTACCCTCAACTTTATTAGGTAATAATGAAGTGAAAGAGAATGTCTCGGTAGACGTGAGAGGGTATTTAAGAAAAAAATAAAAGGGTGATTGGGAAGAGTAAGAACAGTAATTCCAGCTTATTCTAATTGTATTGGAACAAGCTATACCGGTTGATTCCAGGTAC
Source organism: Tillandsia fasciculata (assembly GCA_029168755.2). NCBI lineage: Eukaryota > Viridiplantae > Streptophyta > Magnoliopsida > Poales > Bromeliaceae > Tillandsia > Tillandsia fasciculata. The sequence goes on from CM054941.1 coordinate 22,383,568, forward strand.
GTTTGGAAGAACAATAGGGATATGTTTATGCTGAAGTGACAGATGTCAAAACGAGTTTATATGAAAATATATAATTAGTATTTCTTCAAATAATTCTGTTCGATCAAATAACACTTTTACGGTGTATATATATATTGAATATATTATGTACTTATAAACCACTTATCCAACTTAATTATTTTGACTTAATTAAAGGGAGAAAATATGTGATTATAGATATTAATTAACATGTCCTACTTTAGATACTAATAGAACAAATAACCCACGTGTATTGTAAGTTTATAAAGTGAAGGGGAATCGGCCGTGGAATTATCGAGCACATCTCAATCCACACAGCACATGAGTGCAGTGAAAACAGAATTTTTTGTAGATGAAAGTAGACGAGAACGATCGTAAAAAATAAGCACGAAAATAACTAAATAAATAAATCGAATAAGAGATACAAGGACACAAGATTTACGTCGTCTGACCAATAATATTGTGTCGACTTACATCCACAGATAAGACCAGCTCAATGCATTCTTTGATTAATCCACGACACAAAAGTATAAAAAGTAAATTTGAATTACAAAAAATTTTCTCTCAGAAGCTCTTTACGTTTTTCTCTTAATTAGAATTTTTTCAATGAAGCTCAAAATTTTGAAAAATAAATTACAAGAGTCAACATAAGTTTAAAAAATCTAATTCTAATAGGAAACGATCTCCACCGTCCTTCCGAATCTCCGATTCACTTCTAGTCGTCGATCTCCTTTTAAGAATCCTTTTTAAAATGTTCCTGAATCATCCCTAATCTTTTGAAACATAATTGGAACAAATTAGAGTCAAATCTAACATATTCAATCCGTCGCGGAGTTGAGTACCGGTACTTCATAGAAAAAATAATTTTTCACAGTTTCGAATTTTGAGAAACTTCTGAGGTACTCTATAGTACCGATATACAAACTTCAAATTTCGATACCCAATATCTAAAAATCCCAAATTTTAACGTTTTTACCGTGATGCCGATTCGAAATATGATTTTACATAATCCAATATAAAGAACTTAGTGATACATAATAAAAAAGAAACAAATCAATACATATAAATACTATATTAAAGTGGCTTAGCTTGTGATAATTGTTTGGAACTCCCTAGTCATTAACTATGTCATATGTGACTATGTCTTTGTTGTTGGACACACAAGCTTAATGAAGACAAAGTGATCTTATTTCCCTCTAATAATATATTATTTAAGTTTTACTTTGGTCCTATTATTAATAGTAAATGTGTGTTATTTAATTAATCCATTGAACACACAATGTAAACATCATCAATGAGTGCTCATGCCAAGTGGAACATTATTTAATTTAACTAATAACCAAACTTACTATAACAAAATTATGTTATAGCGATATTTTTTAATATTTTTCAAGTCTAAAAAAGTATTGCTGGCAAAAATACCGACACTTCTTGTTAGTGTTGCTATATTTGCCGTCGCTAGGGTATATAGCGGCACATTTTTATAACGTATCCCAAAAATGTGTCCCTATAATCTAATTTTAGATATAGATGGAATATAGATAGGACACTTATACAAAAGTGTCATAAACATATGTCCCTATAACCCAATTTCGTTGTAGTGACTTGAATCAATTTTCTTAATTCTCTAGTACAACATTTTGACTCAATTTTTTTTTTTTTAATTAAAATTTTTAGTAGAAATGGGGGTTGTGAAAGTTTAATTGAGATCTTAATTAAGCAAAGTTTTTAAATAGTTAGACCGAATATTTGTGAACTAATCTTTAAAAATAGTGGCATGATGTAAGGAGACATAGTCCCTTTGTTTTGCAATCAATATGTGATCCAATGTATTTAATTTTCAATAAAATTAAACGATTGGAGTTATCATCGAATAGTTCTATTAAAGCAACACTTCTGTATCAAATATACAAATACTATAACAAAATTAGGCTATAGCGACACTTTTAAATATTTCTAAAATCTAAAAAAAATGTTGCTGACAAAAATACCGACACTTATTGTAAGTGTTGCTATATGTGCCGTCGCTAGGGTGTATAGCGGCATATTTTTGTAATGTGTCCCAAAAATGTGTCCATATAATCTAATTTTGGATATAGATGGAATATAGATAGAACGCTTATACAAAAATGTTACAAACATATGTCCCTATAACCTAATTTTGTTGCAATGAAATACCTAAAGAACATCAGTATCACTGCACGCTAACTCTTCCTTCTCCCCCGTCCGATTTTTCTATTATGTCCGATTTTTCTACTATGTCGCTTGCAACTCCTACATGTCATTTACTTCTTGATTGATTGCCTAATCATACCAAACTTATATTTTCATTATTAAGACATAATTAGCACGAAGTTGATCTACACTTCTTGATCACTTGAAAAGAAGGTGCTCCTTTTTAAAACTTTCATATATATTGCTACAATACAAAGTCGCTAGTTACTTTCAATCAAAATAAATTGTTCGATCTTTTCCGAATTGTTCGACTTAAACATTTAGCATCACTCGAGCGAGAATCAATCCTCAGCCCCAGATATTTTTCTTTTTCGTGACTTTGCTTTCATGTCATTTATTTCTGATGACCCAATTATACCAAACTTATGTAACTATACCAAACTTTTATGTTCATCATGTGATGTGACATGTAAGGAATTTTACTTGAATGTTCATTGGCCACCTCAAGGTATATATGCCCTAAGTTCATAGTATTAATGTATCCTTTGTGATTTGGCTTGTGTGTTCATTGGCTCTAGCTAGGGTTTATTAGTGGGGTTTGGAATCAAAAGGAGAGGGCCCCTTGGTTGTTGGTGGTAGGTCATCCATCTCCAATACTGTTCAAATGGTTATCATGCTACATACACATCAGGAGGTGAGGTGGCCTTCTTTAGTAGGAATTAGTCCCTGGACCTTGGTCCATATATATCGTAGACTGCTCCGTCTGTGTGGTTTCACACTGCAACAAAACTATGTTATAGCGACACTTTTAAATATTTCTAAATTTTTTTTAAAAAAAGTGTCGCTGGCAAAAATACCGATACTTATTATTAGTGTTGCTATATGTGCCGTCGCTAGGGTGTATAGCGACACATTTTTGTAAAGTGTCCCAAAAATATATCCTTATAACTTAATTTTGAATATAAATGAAATATAGATAGGAGACTTATACAAAAGTGTCACAAACATGTGTCCCTATAAACTAATTTTGTTGTAATGTCACTATAATAAAATTATATTATAGTGACACTTTTAAGCATTTCTAAAATCTGAAAAAAAATGTCGTTAGCAAAAATAGCGATACTTCTTATTAGTGTCGTTATATGTGCAGTCGTTAGGGTGTATAGCGATACATTATTATAATATGTTTCAAAAATATATCTCTATAATGTAATTTTGAATATAAATAGAATATAGATAGAACACTTGCACAAAAATATCATCAAAATATATTTCTATAATTTAATTTTGTTGTAGTATTTTTTAAGAAAGAGAGTTAAAAAAAAAAAAAAAAACATACTATCTGCTTTGTTTTTTTTTTTTTAAATTAATTTATCTGAAAATATAAAATAATTAGACTTTGAACTAGACACCGCGAGTGCCGGCCATCAAATTTATTGCCATCTGCTTTAGGGACGTACGATCGTTCTGTCTATCATTTTATTAAAACATTTTGTGGGACAACCCCACATTATGTGAAGGCATGGAGGCTTGGATTCGAATCTGGAATTAAAGAGATTGATGCGAGAAATTTGTTGTGCGATTGGAAAGTAAACAATTAATTTACTTAAAAATATACGTTATTTTTACTATAAAAAAAAAAAAGATTAATTACATATATGTCCCTCTAAATACATCGAATTATAAATATATTCCTACAAAATTTAACTTTTCATATTTATCCCTTCAAAAATCTACCGTTATTCAAATATGCCCCTATCGTCCATCTCTGTTAAAAAAATTGATTTAACCCTAGGTTAAATACTTAACCTTGGTTAGATTAAAAATTGAATTTACATATTTACCCTTTCCATATTATACCTAAAAAAAAAAAAAAAAAAAAAAAAAAAAAAAAAAAAAAAAAGAAGGAAAAAAAAAGGATTATTTTGATGACAGAATTTTATGATTTTTGGAGAGGGGCATTTTTATAACAAGTATAATGATATTGCTTTTGGAGAGATATATTTGTAAGGGGGTAAAAAAGTCATTTCACATCGAATCTGTTAAAAAATAAACAGATTCCAAACGGGGATTAACCAGAGGGGCATATTTGAAGAACTTTGAATTTTTGAAGGAATAAATATGAAAAGTTGAATTTTGCAGGGATATATTTGCAATTCGAGATATTTGGAGGGACATGTATGCAATTAACCCTAAAAATAAAGACTAAATTATAGAAAATTTTTCTGTAATATTTTATTTTTTTTATTTTATTTTTTTATTTTTTAAAACTCTATATTTTGTCCTCTCGTAATTATCGCATTTACCCCCGCCGTCAACCGTTAATTTTTTTAAAATATTATTAGATATACCCAAAATAACCTTCAAAAATGACGAAAAATAAACTAAAACTCATTCTCTCTAATAAGGTCTGTTGCCCCCTAAAGACAATTCGGTAATTATGAGGGGGCAAAATGTAGGCTTTTAGGACAAAGTGAAAAAACAAAATATTACAGAAAAATTTTCGGTAATTTAGCCAAAAATAAAAGACTTGAAAGTTTAGAAGTTAAAATATGAAGGCCTGTTTAAATACATGAATATTTTATTTTAAAATTTTATTTTATTTATCCAAAAAAAACTTGTGGTATTCATTAGGGAGGCATTGAATTGATGTTAAAAATAGAAAGATATTTTGGGTCTTCAAGCCATTTCTTCAAAATAAAGTAAACTATAATATTCTACTAAATTATGAATATTAAAATATTTTAAAAAGTAAAAATTCAAAATCATTACTTTCAATCATACAACAAATTTTTTATTCCGAATAAGTTATTTCTAGATAATTTATACTAATATCCAAACAAAGGCAAATGTCTAAAATAATACAGTATATTCGACCTTTAAATTATTTTTTCAAAATAAGATAAATCACTCTGTGGCTATAATATGCTATTCTCAAATCATAAATATTAAGACCTTTCAAAAAAAGTAAAAATCAATGATTCACTTATTATAGTTTTCTTCCTATAGTTTTGAAAATATAATTTTAAAATAAATGTTATATATATTTTTCAAAATTAGGAACTAAGAAATAGTTTATAAAGTTCAAGGCTTCAAGTGTTTGGTTGAAAAAGCATGGGAATGAACAGATAGTATCCTGATACCTGAGTTCGAAGTCTAATTGCTTCACATTTCTAGCTAAATTTATTTCAAAAATAAACGAAACGGATAGCATGCTACATTTCTTTCAAAAAAAAAAAAAATGAATAGATAGTATCATGACAGTGCAAGGACTATATGTTCCATTCATTTTACCCAATATATCTAAATATAACTATTAAATACAACTTGTACAATATCTAAAGGGCAATGCTACACATACACCCCAAAATGGGGTGTATGATGCACACTCCACCCATCCAAGGATGGGGCTTCCTTCACTGATCACTTCGATGTGACCAGTGAAATTCACCCCACCCTTGGATGGGTAGGGTGTAAGATGTACACCCCCTTAGGAGTGTACAAAAAGCATTTCCCATATCTAAAAGATCTATATAAAAAAATGATAAATTTTAAATACTTATTTCGTATGCAACGAGCAGTATTTTTCTGAAAAATTTAACGTGAAGAAATTTTTGAAAACTACTTAGCTAACGCTTATAGTCAATACTTTCTTTCAGAACTTACAGCTTTTCAATAAATTTAAAATATAAACTTAATTAATTATAAATGGGAGGAAATTAAATAACGCTTGCAGTTTAAGGAGACTTCGAATTTAAATTTTTTTTTTCTAATATTATTTTATATAAAATAAAATAAATATTATTTTCCAAGATAATGATGTCTATATATTTTATATTCAATATAATTTTCAATGCATATAATTAAGGTTGAAAAATAGTTTGCATTACTAACTTCTTCATGTGTGTGACATGGTGGGCCAAAACCACACAATAATATGTCTGCCAATAAACAAATTAGGGTTTTTTCCAAGGTGCATATGTGTCATGCCCTGGAGTCGAAACTGCGATTCGAGCTCGCCAACAAATTCGCCATCCATATGAAAAATTCTGTATAGCCGCAGCGTCTAACCTGCAAAAGATAGTACTACAGCTATACAAATATCAGAGCGGGCATAAAGTGCTGTAAAAATAAAATCCAAGCACTGTACATCCAGAAATAAAGTACAATGTCCATCTCTCAAATATGAATAACCATCATACATCATCCTCTCTACAGCATCTCTACACCCAAAAGGGAGGTAAACTACAACAATAATATATCAGTCTCTCACAAATACAGGAAATCTCTCAAAAGAGTAAAATATATAATATTCAGCTGACTGTACTAATTAAAAATCTCTAATCAGGGAGTACAGCTACACTCCTCGAGCAGGTAAGGATCTAGCTCGTGACTCCCTCGCCTCGAACAATGACCGAAGGATCAACAATTCCCGCAGAAGACTCTGCAAAACAAAGGAGAGAAAAGAAAAGAGAGGGGAGAACCCCCCAACGGGTGTGAGAACTACTTGTAAACCAGTAGCCCTCCGTGGGTAAATCCTCAAACTCCGACGTACCCACCAAGTCTACCAGAGGCTAGAAAGGAGGTAAAGTGGGAAAACTGAATAAGTCCGCTGATAAGAAAAACTGCCACTAATATGTCTCTAATGCGGTACTGAGTAATAACGACTGTATGCATGCATCAGTAAATAATATCTGCCAAAATAACCCAATCAAATGGACCGGTATAAAACTCGGTACTGCCTGCATACTGCCTGCTCTGTCGTCACCATCGGTCACGTCAGCCTACGCGTAATGTCGATGTGACATCAAACCTAAGAACTCAGTAACTGACCGGCACCTACCCGGTCCTGCCTCACACTCCGGAGTGGTACTCGAGGGAAGCTACCCGCACGAGAAAGTAATCAGCCAAAAATATCTCAGTACAGTAGGGCTTAGTCACGACTATGCTCAAAGTAGAAAACTTCATCTACTAACAAAACCCAGATCCCCAATCCGATGCAAAAAACAACACCCGGTCAATCGCCCAATATCCGCGGTTGTCGCAACACTCCACAAGCCCACAATCTGGTACAATAACTGACATCCAGTCAACCACCCAGTATCCGCGGTTGCTACAACACCCTACAAGCCCACAATCTGATACAATAATCGACATTCGGTCAACCGCCCAATGTCCACGGGTGCCGCAACACCCCACAAGTCCATAATCTGGTACAACAATCCCAGACTCAACAATCTCGACTACACTATGCCAAACCCCTGCTCGCAACCCGAGCAAAATGAAACCCATGTCTAAGTAAAAGGAGAAGAAATAAATAAACATATTTTCTCCTAAGTCAAGTCCCAATATGATAGTGTAGCAGTAAAAGATGTAGCAGTAAAAGATGGCCTATCTAAATATCCATACAACCATGCATTTGTCCTCATAAAAGATAAAAAGAAGTGTATCAAATAGTAGCTCCACATAAGTATAACCAACATGCCAAAATCACTAACCAACTACACATATCCATAATCTATGATCCATAATAAATCATCAAAGTGTACTAGTTTCACATAGATAGGCTAAAAAATAACCGGAATAATTCATTCATGCATGATCTACAAAGGGGTGGCGAAACAATAAATGGTGTGCCGGGGGTCACTCTAATAGCCCTAGTGAGTAAGCCGTAAAAAGAAGTGCTCAACAACCCACCTGAAACGCGCAGATCCGGAATCCGATCAGATAGACAAGTTGACGCGCGCGCTCCCGCAGCTCCTACGGTCCCAACAAATCCAAGATCTCTGAAAAACTCCTCTCGGATCAGCAATGGCGAGCGCAACTGTGCAGTGCGGTCCAATAACCGATAAACAAAATTCGGCGAGCCAGTCAGGATTAAATAGGGATTAATCTGCATATTATCTTCAGCCGGGGTCAAAAGAGTAAATACTCATCGTGATCTAAAATAAAAGTCCCAACTTTTCCTTTCTCCACGAAACGCCACACGGTCCCCGAAAACAGTGAAAAGAGCTGACCGCAGTACAAAATAACAGTCCCAAAATTCAGTGTTTGCTGTTTTTCTCATCAGTCCAGAAAAACAGTAATTTTCACTCTAGAGATGCTCTCAGAAAAATCCAAGAAAATACAGCTGTGTTCTTTGCGAAGCGTAGATGCGAAACGAGTCTTGAAACTCCCAATTCCGATAACCGTAGGCTGAGAAAAAGTAAAAATACTCCACCGCTGTCCAAAACATTGTCGCAGTAAAAGTGGTCAAAAGATGCCTCAAAAATTCTACCAAAAACTCAAAATGGAGCAAAGTGATCAACACGAAAATCGAAAGCCTATCTCTCGTGATCGTGCCGAACCAAAAATCGGCTAAAATCTCCCGCATATCAGCACAGAGGAGCCTGCGGACAAAGCGTCGACGAAAAGAGTCACAATCGGAGAAGCATCGAAGCGCACCGCGTCGGGGAAAACGTCGATGCTGCGGCCTCCAAAAAAATAAAGACTCCTTTGAAAGATGGTGAACAACTGGAAAAGTGCCTCCGCTAAAGGGGGCTCCAAGAGGTTTCCAAAAAAACCCGAAATGAGAGGAAACCAAGGCCTATTTATAGGAGAAAATTCCAAAAAAAAAAACACCAGGCTTTGGGGTACGTTTTTAGGCACCTGAAACCCTCGAGTGCCGAACACGTGACACCATGCGGTGTGCCCGGATTGATCCGGGAGTGCCATGTGTCCTACCACATGCGGTTGGCCACGCCACGCGGCCCACCTGCGTGCGCGGGTGGTTGGCGCTCGCCACTCAGGCGGCGCCACGTGGCAGCGCCATGCCGCCCCCCGCCCGCCTCGGCTGCCACGTCCACCTGCCCCACCTGCCCCCGCCTACCCTGCACAGTGCGTCGCCCAATCCTCATGCGCCACGCGTCCCGAACGCCGGCTCACTGCACCCGGTGCACGCGACCTGGGCCGTGGACCTGCCCGCAGTCAGATTAGGCCCGTTGAGCGCAGTAAGCTTAGTTTGACTATTTTTGTGCACTGAGTCCGTTTTTGACATCCGAATTCACCAGAAAAATTTCAAATAGCCATTTTCGAACGTTTTTTCGCGCTGAATCCAACCGCGATCATCGTTTTGCGCAAAATCACATCTATCACTTGACGAAAACACCCAAATAGGTATTCTTGATCTATTTTTTGCGTCGGGTCCATTTCTTGAGTCTGATTTGCGCACAGTCAACTCTAACCATCAACAAGGGCCTCCACAAGCTGCTAATCATGCCGAAACTCCTCCACAGGGATTCGGGTCCTCACAATATGGGCCTGCTGCTAAAGATAAAAGAGAAATTGGTACTGGCCCACTTATATTCACCTTGATTCATGTGAGAGTAGCACAAATGTCACATGAGGGGCATAAAAAGTTTGAGCTATCAGAGAACAGTACCTATATATATATTTTTATATTAACATTTTTTTGTATATTTGGACTCGCGTTTAGATTTGAAATTTTTTAATATACTCATAACGTGAGAATACTCTTGATATGACTCGAACTCAATGCCTTCTGCTCGAATATCATATTAAATTATATAAAATAATCATTGTATTCTAAAAATTTAAGCATTGTATTTTAAAATTTAAACTGTTAAAAAATAGTATTTATATATTTTTATATTAAGATATGGGGAATTAGGGACAAAGTTGGAGATGGCATCATCTTTTGCCCTCATTCTTACCACACAAAAAGTATCAAATAATTAGGAGAGAGGGAGAGAGAGAGATAAAGAGAGAGAGAGAGAGAGAGGGGGGGAGAGAGAGTAATTTAGAGAAATGGTATTTATATATACAGCACAGCTTATATATTTTCAAAAGTATAAATTTATTTATATTTATCAATTTTTTTATTATAAGATTTGTATTATAATCTGTATTATTGTAAAAGCATTTAAGGAGAGAAAAAGAAGGTACAATTGTATAAATTTTAATACAAATTTTATACTAAAAAATTTATAAATATGAATGAACTTGTGCTTTTGAGAGTATATAAGCTCTACTCTTTATTTATATATATATATATATATATATATATATATATATATATATATATATATATATATATATATATATATATATATATATATAGAGAGAGAGAGAGAGAGAGAGCGCTAGGCTGGAATACTATTAATAGTACCAAGTCATTGGTACTATTAAGTTTTTAACCGTTGAATTAAGAGATATGCGGTTGAGATGATGTGGGCCCCTTGGATTTAATAGGTCGTTGGAAAAATAGTAAAATCTAACGGGTGAAAATAATTAAAGGGCTTGATCTAACGGTAGAAAACTTGATAGCACCAATTGTTTGATAGTATCGATAGTATACTAGCCGGACTCCAAATTAAGATGGTTGGATTTTGTTACGTGGGAGGTGAGGGGCTTCTAATCTTTTTTTTTTTCTCACCTCTGAAATTTTATTGTAAAATAATTTTTTGTTGAAGTTTTATATGGTGTTTTTCCATTTTTTATTGTGTGGTGTTTTGATATTTTTGGTGAAGTGAATTAAATTAATATATAAAATTATTTAAAATTATTATTATAAGCTTTTTATTTTTTTATTCTTATTTTTTACCGTGGTTATGTAATTTTGAACGTATAGAAAATTTGAATTTTCAGTTTCTACATATTAGAGAAAAATATGTGCTCGGATTGGAGCTGTTTGTACTTTTCTTTTCAAGGACATGGATTAGGACCAATTTAAACTCCGCTCCGGATGTGTAGAATGAAAATCAAACAAGTCTTTCTTTTTTTAGAAATAAATTAAACAAGTGTTGAGACCAGAATTTTTGCTACTTGAGGAAGTGACATGTGGCGTTTACCATCGGCTAAAGGTATCAGTCGACGGGGGTTTGAGTCAGCAAAGAGGGATTCGCGTCTCGATGGAGACCGGTCTCGATCGCGGAAGAGAACAGCTCACGACGCATGTCATCGGTCGAAAACATCAGCCGATGAAGGAAGAGGAATCAGCACCGATCTCAGGCACGCAATAATACGGCACGCGACATAAGCTATCTTCTAACAGCATCAGCCGATAGGAGAAACAACCGACGAGGAGGATCAATGCCTCATCCAGAACTAACTTCGACTGCCACCAGACATCGAACCGTCCCGATCAGACAATGAAGTAGGCGGAGTCGGAATCAACTTTCGATTGATTAAGCTAGAGAAGGAATGTCACGCCCCGGGGGTTTGTTTTAGCGGAAACGGTTCGTTTTTTTTTTTTTTTTTTTTTTTTTTTTTTTTTTTTTTTTTTTTTTTTTTTTTTTTTTTTGTTTTTTTAAAGAAACTTCCAGAGGGCCGCCCCAGGATCTCTCTGCAAACGGACAGAGACCCCCTGTATGTGCACGGACGTAGCATTTAGTACATCCCCCAAACATTCACAACCATTCAATCACAACGGTTACTAACATACAACTAGCATTCAAGTTTGTTAAAGCGTATGGCCGATTAATTTGAAAAAGGATAAATCCAGAGATTTAAAAGAGCACCCACCCGGCGCTTATGTTTTGAAAACGAGTTTCACAATCCGCATAAATCCACAAGGTTTTGAAAACGGTGCCCACACGACACCCAAGTTTTGAAATCCATTTCGCAATCCATAAATCCACAGGGTTTTGAAACCAGTGCCCACGCGACACTTAGATTTTAAAAACGGTTTTCGAAATCTTTTCTTTGGTTTGGTTTTCTTTTTCAATCGGCCAACAGAAGTGAAGGAAAAGTAACGCATACGAAGATAGCTAAATGCAATCCATACCGACATCCATGCCGACCCCACGAGGGTATCGAGAACCTCACACATAACTACAAAGTAAATGAAATGCAAGGAATAAAAGAGAAAATACAATCCAGGGTCCCCAGCGACCCAGCTGCTCCTGCCCCGTCCTCACCGCCGCCTACCACTCCCCCCGCCTGAACCCTGTCACGAAGTGGGAAGTCAGTGACTAATAATAACAGAACGGGAAAATATAATAAACAAACCGTGAAGACAACCGGAGCAACCACCCTCTCAAGAGGGGAAACGGCAACCTGTACGCCTGTAACCTGTAATACCTGGCCACGTCGGACGACTAAACCGACGGCCGTACCGTACCTGCAATATCCGACCACGTCGGACAACTAAACCGACGGGTCGCACCGTACCTGCAATACCCGACCACGTCGGACAACTAAACCGACGGGTCGCACCGCTCGCACCTCGGCGCCTCAACCCCACAACTAATAAGGGGCCCCACTACGTCACCTCGTGGGTATACACGGGTCATAGACCACTTTTCCGGAAAAGCGCACCCTTTGCGGTGGCCAAACCGCGGGTGCGCGTGCTGCAGCCTCGAGCCAAGTAACCATAACCACCATCATGTTAGCATCATAATATATAACAAGAGTAAAACGGCAACATGTATAATTAAGAGTAAAACAGTAACACGTGTGATCGAAGGTAACCCGCTAACATGTATAATCGAAAACAGGGCGATAATATGTGTGCTAGAAGTAACCCGCTAACATGCATACTCAACAATAAATACCACAAAGAACACCACGTTAGCACAATTAAATATTTATTTTAAACAAGATACAATTGCCGAAAACCCGACGCCGAATCCCAAAACAGAACCCACAATAATGAACCAAGTACCCAAGACGAACCCAACCATAATGAACCAAGCACCCAAAACGTAACCAACAATAATGAGCCGAGTACACACCACACGATAATCATGACAGTAACGAAAATGGGCATAAAGGGGTTCTAAGGATGTACCCACCTGAAACGCGAAGAAGGTGTGCGGAAACCTCAGTTAAAACGCTCCCACCTTGTGCCCGAAAAGAACTACAGTAAGAAGCATCGTTAATAACATCATCGCGGTCAAAAATACTCAAAAACGGGGCGAAACGGGCCAAAAACGGAGTTTCTGGGCTTCCGGGTTGGGGGCTGGTGCACGGGCAGAAGCGTGGACCGGGTCCACAGCACGGAGGATGCGCGGCGTGGACCGGGCTCACCTGGGCGCGTGCACCAAGCATCTTGGGCCCGGGCCGGTGCACGCGCAGGGCGTGCACCGGGCTCACCCCCCACGGTCTCTGCGGCATGCGCCGGGTGCACGCTAGAGGCGTGCACCGCGGTAAACGGGCCGGGCCGGTGCACGCGCCGGCGCGCACCGGGCTCACCCCTACGGGCCGCGACGACGCGCACCGGGTGCACGCTGGAGGCGTGCACCGCGGTGCGCGGGCCGGGCTGGCGCACGCGACCGTGCGCCCGGTTCCGCGCCTTCGGGCTGTGGGACGTGCGCCGGGCGCACGCCACTCCTGTGGACCGCGTGGCTGAAGGCAGGCCGGAAATGAACAGTAACCCTAATTTGTGCCCCTTTTTCGGCTCCGGCTGCGACCACACGACTCCGGTGGCTTCGGCGACGACCTCGAGACCAAGTTAACGGCGGCGGCGGCCTCCCGTTTGACAACGGCGGCGGCGGCCTCCCGTTCAACACCAAACCCGCGTCGCCCGCGACATCCAAACCACCACCGTCACCACCCGAAACGCTAACCCTAGAAAATAAAAGCAACGACGCTAACCTTGGATTCCCTGGAGGAGGAGGAAGAAGGTGGGTCGCCCGTTCCTCGCTCGATCAATCTCGCAGAAAGGCCTCTCCCCATCTCTCCGTCCGCCCACGGTTGAAAAAAGAGGAAAAAGAATTGGGGTTCCCCCTTTCTCTTTCTTAAAAAGAGCCGCCTTAAACCCTAGCCGTCAAGAGAAAAACCCAAGGAGGAAAAACCCTACGGCCCCCGGTTTTAAAGAAACCCTAAAAATAACCGGAACAAAACCGACGGCTAAGATTGTCTCGTAAAGCGTGTCAATCGCTCGCACGAATCCCGGAGCGCCTAAAAGGGGTCCAAACTTCAAATTTAAATTCTGGGAGATCCCGGGGTCGGAATTCAAATCCGATCGCGCCACCGTTCACCGTTTTGCGAGCTCTACCACCTAAAAGTACCCGCAAACTCCGACGATCAGCCCGAAAATTCTCGAATTTCGACCCCTCCCCTTACCTGCCGAAAATATTAATTTAGGACCCAAAACGAAAAACCGAAAGGTCGAGGTACCACCCAAAGGATAAAATAACCCACGGACATAACAAGATGAAAAGTCTGATCGCCTCGAAAAGCGTGTCGGCCACCTAGCACGGATTCCGATGCACCAGTTAAAAGCAAACGCTTTGACCCCCATTCCGGGAGATCCGCAAATCGGAATCCGAATCCGTTCGCTTTGCCGTCCTCCGTTCTTCGAGCTCAATCGCAGAAAAATGCTCGCGGTCCAGGCCAGCCCATTGCAGAAAACACAGAAAAGTATTCCTAACAGTCCCGTCAGAAATAAAAGGGAGGCATACCAGGGCAAGGGGACGCCAGGACTCTACATCACTCACCACTTAAAAGAAGTTTCGTCCTCGAAACTTAATCCTGGTCCGCAACGAGTAAATCTCGGTAGCACTCCCTCTTCTCTGACGCCAGTTCCCAAGTCGCTTCACATTCTTCCTGGTTGCTCCACTGCACCTTCCCATAGGGGATTGTCCGGTTGCGCGGTCCTTTTTATCCTCACGTGCTAAGATCCGCACCGGTGTTCCGTCGGAGCTCAAGTCCTCTCTAAGCTCGAAAACAGTGACCATCCATCACCCAAATCAAGTAAGCAGGTTCAGAGCACATCTTCGAGAGTCCGGCTCATTCGCTCCGGCTGTCCGCCGGTCTGGGGGTGAAAACGCCGTGCTGAAGTGTGGTTTAGTCTCTAGAGCTCGTTGCAGACTTGCCAAAGGTTCGACACCAGCCGAGTGTCTCTAGTCCACCAAAAATTTTGCTTGAGGTCCTTGTACATCTTCGTGTCACCTGGATGCGCCGCAAAAAAAAAACAAATCCTTCTATGTGAACAAAACTTAAGACTTTGGCGATCCGAAAACACATCACAACGAACTCCAAAAGGTGGTGTCTCCAAAGCTTTAAAACGAAGACGACTGCTGCCAGCTCCGGATCGTATGTCGGGCAGTTCCGTTCACATTCTTTGTGTTTCCCGTTGCTGACACAATGTGCCCCAAAGAGTCCACTTCGCGAAGTCATAACCCACATTCTTAAATTTAGCAAACAGCTTCTGGTCCCTGAGATTCCGGAGAAGAATTCGTAAGTGCTCCTCGCCGTCGATTAGAGAGGTCGTCAATCCCGGACTTGTTCTTCGCTGTAACTTTGCTTATCTCCCTACAGTCGATGCGTAGGCGTAGGCTTCCGTTCTTCTTTCGCACGAAGCGCACGGGTGCACCCCAAGGTGACACACCCGGTCTGATGAACCCTTTATTCAGGAAAAAAAACTCCCTGTTGTGCCTTAGATTCCCTCAGTTCCGCGAAAGCCATTCCGCAAGGCGCCTAAATGATAGGTTGCGCGTCTGGTAGGAGCTCCAAAGATAGGGTGACCTCTCGCCCGGGGGTATTCCCGGCAATTCAGTCAGGAGGATGGCAGAAGAAACCCCTACCATGGGGGTGTCAGTGAACGACGTAAAGGGTCGAGTCGCTAGGCTCACTGAAACCAAAAAGCTATACATCTGCCGGATACCACGTGAACCAGTCCCTGCCCAGCACCTCGTCGTATTCCTGCCTCCCGACTCGAAATTCCCAGTCACGACGACACCGGTCCGCACGCCACCCCAGCCGGCGCTGAGCAGTCAGCAACCAGGTCTCGCGATGCTTCGAGGTGCCCCAGTCATACCGCCCAACCCGTACCAATGATCCTTTAAAAGTCCAAAACATCCAACCCGACGACGAGGAAAACAAGCCACACCACGCCCTTACCAGGCTCCGAGAGGTGCCCACCAAACAGGCGGGTTCACTAACTACCATAACTTCTCCCCTGAAGACAACGAACTCACCTGTCACCAACACGGGCTGCTCCCCTCCGTCGCCGACGCTGGATACTTCCACCCATCACCACCACGAGCCACAAGCTGGGAGCATAACCACCATCCCGGACCACTCGCTCCGACTACCCGTCCTACCGAGGCGACGGTCGAAACTAACGTTAGGTTTCAGCTCTAAGACCTACCACCAAGTCTACCCCACAAAAAGGGGCCGCGTACAGGGCCTCCCAGCCGAAGATGACCGGAGCCAGGACTCCGAGTAGTCGCCAGATTCCCCCCCCTTGACTTACACCTGCCCCGAAAGATCACCATCCACAGCGCTCCCAAACCAAACCTCAAGGCTATAACTTAGTCATGGGAAGCTGGCGACAAAACCCACAAGGTAAGGTCCTACTTCCGTCCTGGCACCGACGGGGTGCGACGCTCTAATTTGCCACTAACTCTCGGTCCCAAACCGTTGCCCCACCAAGCACCGGGCATCTAATCGAGCGGTAAACTTCCAGACCGACAGCGACACTCCCAACTAAAAGAAAATCTAAGCTCTAGGTCCGTTCAGCAAAGACCCCCAGGTACTGAAGACTATCTATCTGAAATCTAAAGGGTCGGAAGAAGGCAAACAACGAAAACAGCGAGAAGAATCGTGTCAAGAGTTGCCTAGGTTCACTAAACGCACTCGAGGGATCACACGCCAACCCACCCGCAGGACAACCGAACTGACGCACTTGTGCAGAAAACGGAAACCCAACCCAGAGCTTTTCCACCACAACCCCACCAAAAGGAGCCACCCGTGAACCCATCACGACGATCTCTGCAAGCGTCGCAGTGTCTACGGTGAAAGGCCGAACTATGGGTAGCAATTATAGGGGAAGAATCCGCATTCCCACCTGTACCTTGCCCATAGTGCAAAAGGAATCGACCGACTACCCGCTGTAACTCAACACCAGATGACCCAGGAGGTACAAGTTTAGCCCAAACAGCTATCCGGTTACCCACGGCCGACAGACGGCCAACAAAACAACAACTACCGGTGGGTTGTGCTACCACCCGAGCCCCATCGAGAAAAGAAACTCAATAGTCCCCGCACTCTCGCATCTGTTGCCGCAGGAGCTAGTTTTCCGCGGCCGTCGACGTCGTCGTATCTGCCTCCGCGTCCCCGGCCGATGATCTGGTACGGGCCATATCTGTACACACATAACAAGAGTCAGCTCTAGACTTCACCTACAAAACGACGAACCTCCTAGCGAGAGAAAAGGACTCGAACTTTTCCCACCCCTCGATCACTCGCGTTCTACCTTCCTATGCCCTACCCATTTCATTCACCTGTAGGCAAGTGAGGTATCCCAACGGATGTCGGCACTAACTGTTGTGATTGAAAGAACTTCTCTGATACCATCTTAATCTGTCACGCCCCGGGGGTTTGTTTTAGCGGAAACGGTTCGTTTTTTTTTTTTTTTTTTTTTTCAAAAGAAGACTTCTCTTCCCCGGCGCGTGCCCAGACCCGCCGCACATACAGGATCTCTCTGCAAACGGACAGAGTCTCCCCTGTATGTGCACGGCGTAGCATTTAGTACATCCCCCAAACATTCACAACCATTCAATCACAACGGTTACTAACATACAACTAGCATTCAAGTTTGTTAAAGCGTATGGCCGATTAATTTGAAAAGGATAAATCCACAGATTTAAAAGAGCACCCACCCGGCGCTTATGTTTTGAAAACGAGTTTCACAATCCGCATAAATCCACAAGGTTTTGAAAACGGTGCCCACACGACACCCAAGTTTTGAAATCCATTTCGCAATCCATAAATCCACAGGGTTTTGAAACCAGTGCCCACGCGACACTTAGATTTTAAAAACGGTTTTCGAAATCTTTTCTTTGGTTTGGTTTTCTTTTTCAATCGGCCAACAGAAGTGAAAGGAAAAGTAACGCATACGAAGATAGCTAAATGCAATCCATACCGACATCCATGCCGACCCCACGAGGGTATCGAGAACCTCACACATAACTACAAAGTAAATGAAATGCAAGGAATAAAAGAGAAAATACAATCCAGGGTCCCCAGCGACCCAGCTGCTCCTGCCCCGTCCTCACCGCCGCCTACCACTCCCCCCGCCTGAACCCTGTCACGAAGTGGGAAGTCAGTGACTAATAATAACAGAACGGGAAAATATAATAAACAAACCGTGAAGACAACCGGAGCAACCACCCTCTCAAGAGGGGAAACGGCAACCTGTACGCCTGTAACCTGTAATACCTGGCCACGTCGGACGACTAAACCGACGGCCGTACCGTACCTGCAATATCCGACCACGTCGGACAACTAAACCGACGGGTCGCACCGTACCTGCAATACCCGACCACGTCGGACAACTAAACCGACGGGTCGCACCGCTCGCACCTCGGCGCCTCAACCCCACAACTAATAAGGGGCCCCACTACGTCACCTCGTGGGTATACACGGGTCATAGACCACTTTTCCGGAAAAGCGCACCCTTTGCGGTGGCCAAACCGCGGGTGCGCGTGCTGCAGCCTCGAGCCAAGTAACCATAACCACCATCATGTTAGCATCATAATATATAACAAGAGTAAAACGGCAACATGTATAATTAAGAGTAAAACAGTAACACGTGTGATCGAAGGTAACCCGCTAACATGTATAATCGAAAACAGGGCGATAATATGTGTGCTAGAAGTAACCCGCTAACATGCATACTCAACAATAAATACCACAAAGAACACCACGTTAGCACAATTAAATATTTATTTTAAACAAGATACAATTGCCGAAAACCCGACGCCGAATCCCAAAACAGAACCCACAATAATGAACCAAGTACCCAAGACGAACCCAACCATAATGAACCAAGCACCCAAAACGTAACCAACAATAATGAGCCGAGTACACACCACACGATAATCATGACAGTAACGAAAATGGGCATAAAGGGGTTCTAAGGATGTACCCACCTGAAACGCGAAGAAGGTGTGCGGAAACCTCAGTTAAAACGCTCCCACCTTGTGCCCGAAAAGAACTACAGTAAGAAGCATCGTTAATAACATCATCGCGGTCAAAAATACTCAAAAACGGGGCGAAACGGGCCAAAAACGGAGTTTCTGGGCTTCCGGGTTGGGGGCTGGTGCACGGGCAGAAGCGTGGACCGGGTCCACAGCACGGAGGATGCGCGGCGTGGACCGGGCTCACCTGGGCGCGTGCACCAAGCATCTTGGGCCCGGGCCGGTGCACGCGCAGGGCGTGCACCGGGCTCACCCCCCACGGTCTCTGCGGCATGCGCCGGGTGCACGCTAGAGGCGTGCACCGCGGTAAACGGGCCGGGCCGGTGCACGCGCCGGCGCGCACCGGGCTCACCCCTACGGGCCGCGACGACGCGCACCGGGTGCACGCTGGAGGCGTGCACCGCGGTGCGCGGGCCGGGCTGGCGCACGCGACCGTGCGCCCGGTTCCGCGCCTTCGGGCTGTGGGACGTGCGCCGGGCGCACGCCACTCCTGTGGACCGCGTGGCTGAAGGCAGGCCGGAAATGAACAGTAACCCTAATTTGTGCCCCTTTTTCGGCTCCGGCTGCGACCACACGACTCCGGTGGCTTCGGCGACGACCTCGAGACCAAGTTAACGGCGGCGGCGGCCTCCCGTTTGACAACGGCGGCGGCGGCCTCCCGTTCAACACCAAACCCGCGTCGCCCGCGACATCCAAACCACCACCGTCACCACCCGAAACGCTAACCCTAGAAAATAAAAGCAACGACGCTAACCTTGGATTCCCTGGAGGAGGAGGAAGAAGGTGGGTCGCCCGTTCCTCGCTCGATCAATCTCGCAGAAAGGCCTCTCCCCATCTCTCCGTCCGCCCACGGTTGAAAAAAGAGGAAAAAGAATTGGGGTTCCCCCTTTCTCTTTCTTAAAAAGAGCCGCCTTAAACCCTAGCCGTCAAGAGAAAAACCCAAGGAGGAAAAACCCTACGGCCCCCGGTTTTAAAGAAACCCTAAAAATAACCGGAACAAAACCGACGGCTAAGATTGTCTCGTAAAGCGTGTCAATCGCTCGCACGAATCCCGGAGCGCCTAAAAGGGGTCCAAACTTCAAATTTAAATTCTGGGAGATCCCGGGGTCGGAATTCAAATCCGATCGCGCCACCGTTCACCGTTTTGCGAGCTCTACCACCTAAAAGTACCCGCAAACTCCGACGATCAGCCCGAAAATTCTCGAATTTCGACCCCTCCCCTTACCTGCCGAAAGTATTAATTTAGGACCCAAAACGAACAACCGAAAGGTCGAGGTACCACCCAAAGGATAAAATAACCCACGGACATAACAAGATGAAAAGTCTGATCGCCTCGAAAAGCGTGTCGGCCACCTAGCACGGATTCCGATGCACCAGTTAAAAGCAAACGCTTTGACCCCCATTCCGGGAGATCCGCAAATCGGAATCCGAATCCGTTCGCTTTGCCGTCCTCCGTTCTTCGAGCTCAATCGCAGAAAAATGCTCGCGGTCCAGGCCAGCCCATTGCAGAAAACACAGAAAAGTATTCCTAACAGTCCCGTCAGAAATAAAAGGGAGGCATACCAGGGCAAGGGGACGCCAGGACTCTACAAGGAAAGACCCATTTCTTGTTTCAAACCGATCTTCGGTGCGTAACAATAAAGACACAAGACGCGACGGATGCCATCGGTTGAAGGCGTCAGCTGATAGGAGAGTCAGCCAACAAGAGAAGCGGTCAACATGAGGGTTATCGTCCTATCCGAGGCCGTCTCTCAACCGAAAACAGATACGAGACCGCCTCAGTCAAGCAACGAAAGAGACGAAATCAATGTCAATTCTCACCTGCTCGAAGCTGCGAAAGGAAAGATCTTGAACAGAATGGTGCGAGATTTGGGCGCAAATCCCGCAATTAACCCGGAAAGGCAAGCAACGCCCAGCGGCGAAAAGCACCGAGAATCACGCTTTGGCGCAACGAATGAGATGAACTTAAACAGAAAACGGCTACTATCCTATTAAGGATAATCGACTCAAAAGGAAGTCATTAAGGATTTCACGATGATTCTCCCCGAATCACGCCGATAATTCAAATCGGCGCCTAATAACTTGGTTCGAAATGTGTATAAATACCCAAGCCATCGAAGAAAAAGGGGTCCGGCAACCTCGTAAGCCCGGTACCACCCTAACTTCATATCTTAGGAGTAGGTTAACTTAAGTTTTATCGCTTTCCTTTACTGCTTTCTTTACTACTTTTTTAGGAGTAGGCTTAATTGTAATATCTATCCCTACCTTCTTCGTTATATTCCCTTCCCAAGCAATATAAAGGTTTAATCGGTCAATCAACCGTGTCTTTTTTATATTCTGTTTTTTAAAGCTATAATCGGCTCTTTAACAGTATCTTTATCATTATCTCTTTCACCCGATTCGGCTACTCTAAGTCGAAACCGGCGATCCCTCTCAATCTCCGTAAATCTACTCGGCTATCCTAAGCCGAGTGGTCGTGAGAGTTACCAGAGGAGAACCCGGCCGAGCGGATTCTTTCTCGGCCCGATCGCTTGATCTATTGGCATGCGGCGCACTTGACATCTCTGAGGGTCACTCCTGGGGGCCGATCGCGCGCAGCCACTTTTTGGCCCCAACAACAAGAAATGTGAAATCACTAGGTGGTTTTGAACTTGAAATCTCGAATAACAACCATCAAGTTTTTACCTATCTGCGCTAGGTACTACAAGAAAATTGACATTTAAGAACATTTTTTTATATTTAATGATACTTAAAAGTCTTCCAAAATAGTCTAGCATAATATTTGAAAACGTTAGTTAAAGCGTCTGTAAATGAAGAGTTGTCACATATATACTGACGCTTATTTTCAGTAGGATAAAATATATTCTGACACTTTAAAGCGTCTAAGTTGTTTAAAATACTAACACTTTATAACATTAAAAAATTAACAATAATAATAAATTATATTATTTAATAAAAAAAATTAATATAATAGAGAATTCATACGATGATATTTTTCGAAGAGTCGGTACTTTCTGTATTATAGGGACGCTTCACCCAAGTATTGTTTAAAAGGCGTCTTTATATGAAAAAAAAAAAAAAAATTTGTAGTGCACAGTTGATATTATTCCACGTTTAGTGACTGAATTATATATATGAGAGAGATCGTAAAAAATAACAAAACAACTGGCAAAAATATACATTGACGGTTCCTAACAAGAGTTGTGCCAAATGTTTGGTACTCATGTCCCAAATTTAAATTTTAGTTGTTTCACATTTTCTGCAAGTATGAATAAAATGAATAACATTTAAATTTTTTAATAAATATAAATTTTAAACTCTATCGTATTCTGAATATTTTGAAGAGAAAACGATATAGCATAGAAACGACTGAAGATCACCTTTGTAGTTGTATTATTCAAAAAATTGATTTAATCAAAACAACAACAACAACAACAACACAACGGTATACGCACATGCACACACGCGCAAACACACGTGATCGCACACACGCGAACAAGCTTATAGTTAAAAAAGTTGCCTTATCCAACAAATTATATATATGCTTCACCACACAGTGAAGCTAAAGCAAAACTTTATCTAAAGCAACTAAAGCTAATCCTAGTTAAAGTGGGGCAACCTTTTATTATTATAGTTTATACACCTAACTAAAGTTCATTTAAACATTACATATAACTAAAGTTGTGGTCTCCACTTAATTACAATTTCTTGGAAAAAAAAAAAAAAAACATAAAAGGAAGTAGCTGCAGTTATTGTCTGTGTAGAGCATTGAAGATGTGTCTGTGACAAAGACATATGATTCTTTGTTCTTATGCATCATAGAAATTCGTGTAAACTTTATTTTATCATAAATTTTTTTGACTCATATTTCTATCAATAATTTAATCATTACAACTGTAAATCGGTTTATAAAATACATTAAAAAAATTAATATTTAAAAATATTTTTTATATAATTAATAATATTTAAAAATATTTTAATATTATTTAATAACGTATTTAAAAAAAAAAAAAAAAAAAATTACACCGGATGTAAATCTTACATCCCACCCATCCAAATATGGGATAAATTTTACTGATCACATCGAAGTGACCAGTAAAAAAAGTCACACCCTTAGATGGGTGGAGTGTACATCATACACTCCATTTTGAAATATATGTGTAGCATTGTCCTTTAAAAAAATCGATTAAAATATCGATAAATAAAAAATCATCATATACATAATGATGCTTATATCATAATAATAAATATATTATGAAACTTTAAAATATCAAAAAATAAAAAATAATAATAAATTTTATTATTTAATAAATTAGTTTAATATAATAAAATGTTTATTTAACAATACTTTGAAAATATTAGTATTTGTTATATTATAGGGACACTTAAAATCGCTTTTCTCTTGCGTCGTCTAAAAAATATATTTATATTAAATTTTTTTTATAATGATAATGAGATTCAACTTTTTAATTGAGTAAGTCAAAAAAAATATTTTAAATTATTAAAAGTAAAAGTTTAATCATCAAACAAATAAACCACACTATAAAAAAGAAAATTAATATAAAAATATTTTTTAGGGCCTGTTTTGGAAACCTCCGAAACAAAATTTTAGGCGATTTTATTTTATATTTTAAAAAGTGTTTTTTTTTATTAATTAGTGAGATGACCAAACAACGAAAAAATATTACAACGTAAAATTACTGTTTCGGAGTATTTTTGGAAAAAAAAAAAAAAAAGTTAGACCGGCTAAAAAAAAATTCCCTATTTCGCGTAGGACTTATCCCTCGCCCTTTTTCGCATTTCGTAACTCTTTAAAAATATAAAATTTAAAATTTAAAATTTTAAAAATAAAATTTAAAATTTAAAATTTATTTTTTATTTTTTATTTTTTAATTTTTAATTTTTTAATTTTTATTTTTTATTTTTTAATATTAAAAAATATTTTGTAAGGAGCTCTCGCGATCTGCGCTCAGCAACATTAAGATATGGGTGGCGCGATTGTTGTTGCTTTATTTTAAATTTTAAATTTTAAATTTTATTTTTATTTTTTATTTTTTATTTTTTATTTTTTATTTTTTATTTTTTATTTTTTATTTTTTAAATTTTAAATTTTAAATTTTATTTTTAAAATTTTAAATTTTAAAGTTTATTTTTTATTTTTTATTTTTTATTTTTTATTTTTTATTTTTTTTATTTTATATTTTAATTTTATATTTGAATTTTTTAATTTTAAATTTGAATTTTTAAATTTAAAAATTGAAATTTAAAATTTAAAATTTCACATTCAAATTTTTAAATTTTAAAATTCAAATTCAATTTTGAAAATTTTAAATTTGAAATTTAAATCCTAATTTTAAAATTTTAAAATTAAAAATTTATATTTTTAATTTTAAATTTTGTGTTGAAAGTTTAAATTTAAAACAAAATATTTTTTTAAAGTTCACAATTGAAACAGTTAAAAACAGAATAATATTTTTATAGAGTATTGAATTTTTTTAATATATCCAATACGTTGTAAAATAAAATTCTGTTTTATTTTTTAATTATTGCCAAACAGACCCTTAGGTACCGTTTGGTTCGGGAATTATTAGGTTGGGGATAAACTTTTTTATCCCTGTGATAGCTTGTTATTCCGGGATAGTCAGGGATAAAAGAAAATTAGTGTTTGGTTTATAAAAACTGTTATTTTTAGGAATAGCTGAAATTGTGTTTAGTTCATTTCTTGAAATAAGCGAGAATAGTAAAAAAATAAAAATAATTATAATTTTAAAATAATAATATTTTATCTAATTAATTAATATAAAAATATTAATTAAATAATAATTAATATTTGTATAAATTAAAATTTATATTTTAGTAAATAATACCGTTTAATTTTTAAAAAATTAAAGTTAAAAATTTTAAAATTTGTATAAATTTTAAAATTTTAAAATTTATTAAATTTATAAATTTATAAATTTATTAAAAATTAAAGTAACAATTTAAAATTTCTCTAAATTTAAAAATTTAAATTTTAATTATCTGGAAAAATATGTAAAAGATGATGCAAAAATTTTAATTTTTAAATTTGTATAAATTAAAATATTTTTATAAAAAATTAAAAATTTATATATACAAAATTTGTATATTTTTAAATTTTTTAGATTTATAAAAAATTAAAATTAAAAATTTTAAAATTTATAAAATAAAAAAATAAATTTACAATTTTATAAATTTTAATTTAAATTAAAAAAATAAAAAAAATAAAAAATAAAATAAAATAAAATAAAATAAAATAAAATAAAAAAAGATGGAAGCAAGGTTGTTGAGAACAACCTTGTTCACACAAATGGGAGGAATTGTTATCTCCTTCTTAATGGATTATTCTAGAATAGTCCGTTGAGGGGGATAACAAATTCCTCCATTTTTTTATTATGTTTTGGGATAAAGAGAGAATAAAAGAGTTATCCCTTTTTATCCCCAACTAAACATAGTCTTAGACTATGCCAGAAAAAGCGTCTTAATTCAGAAAAAAAATATCGTCAAATAAATTTTCTATTGTATCAAATTAATTTATTAAATAATATATTTTATTATTTTTAAATTTTTTAATATTTTAAAAAGTTAGAATTTTAAAAAATTTTAATATTTTAAAACGTCAGAATATATTTTACCGATATTATGTTTTCAAATATAACGGTAGGTTGCATTACAATATTTATAAGTATTATTAAATATATAAAAAAAATAATTATATTATTTGTTTTCCGGGTAACACTCGCGCGGTTTACATCCCTATTGATGAGATCTTCACCAAAAAAAAAAAAAAAAAAAAAAGAGAAAAGAAAAATAAAATTACTAACTAATTATTATAAGAGCCTCTAATTAAAAAAATAAAAATAAAAAAAAAGGTTAATTACATACGGCTTCCTATAAACATATCGAATAGCAAATATATTTCTATAAAATTTAACTTTTCATATTTATCCTTTCAAAAATTCAACGTTATTCATATATATCCCTACCTTCTATATCTGTTAGAAAAATCAAGTTAACTATAAGTTAAATATATAATCTGAGTTAGTTAGTGAGATAAATTTATCTTTTTATCCTTTCAGATATTTTTATATTATTTTAACAGTTAAAATTTTTAAAGAAATATTTTTGAAAAGGCAAAACTGTCATTTTATATATAGTAAGTTAAAAAATAAACAATAAACTAACGGTAATAAACCGGAAGGATATATATGAATAACTTAAAATTTTTGAAAAAATAAATATAAAAAGTTAAACTTTATATGTATATATCTGCTATTCGATATGTTTACGAAAAGTCGTATGCAATTAACCCTAAAAAAAAAAAAAAAAAAAAAAAAAAAAAAAAAAAAAAAAAAAAAAAAAAAGTGTATTCATTTTAGTTGAGTTTAAAAATTAATTTACATGTCCTCCATCTTTGTAAATTTACTTTATGGGGGACACTGTGGCACCAGCTGATCTTGTACATAATAATAAATAGCATCACATAAGATGGATAAAATATATTTTTTTGAGTTTTGGATAGAGGTGAATTTGAAATTTTGAATTGAGAATTATTCACCATTTAATACAAGGGATATGGACAGAGGTAATTAAACATTACCCATTAACGTCTGTTTGGCCTAATTTTTGCTTTTACTTTCAGCAACAAAAAATATTTAGCGAAGAAAAAAATAAAAATGAGAGCTTTTGTTGCAATGAAATGCAATAACTAAAGATGTCCGTAAATCAGGGTCTAGGTAGTTGATAGGGAAAAAAATATGTACCCTACCTATTTAACTTCGGATGGAGTTTCCCAACCCAACTACCCGCTCTTTCCCCAGGCAGAGGCTCTGCCTTGAGAAGGGGCTTTTTTTTTTTTTTTTTTTTTTTTTTTTTTTTTTTTTTTTTTTTTTTTTATGCTTCTTTTTGATTTTTTTATTAAAATTTTAAATTTTAAAAAATATTTAATTTTAATTTTTTTAATTTTATATTTTAATAAATCTAAAAAATTGATTTTATTTTTAAAAAATATTAATTTTAAAATTTATACAATTTTTTTATAATTTTTTTAAAATTTATACAAATTTAAAAATTAAAATTTTTACTCCTACTTAAAATTTCAAAATTAATTTTTTTTTTTACTCCCACTTAAAATTTTTATAAAAATTAAAATTAATAAATATTTAAATTTGAATAAATTTTAAAATTTTAATTTTGAAAAAATTATTAAAAAGAAAAGGATATTTTAATCTTTTAACACAAAAGTCAACTCTCTATTCCTCTTATTCTTCCATCACTACCAAACACTTTTTTTCTTATACCTGGTATAAACCTAATTCCCAACCAAACACAATTTCACATTATACCTAACTTATACCTAACTTTATACTTATTCCTGGTACAACTCATTCTCTCTTATCCCCGAACCAAACGATACCTTAAGGTAGCGTTTGGATTCGGGATAAGCCGGAATGAGTTATACCAGGTATAAGTATAAAGTAAGAGATAAACCTGGTATAAAGTAAAAATATGTTTGGTTGGGAATGAGGCTTAAACCTGGTATAACTAAAATAGTGTTTGGATTGGAGTTGAAGAATAAGGAGGAATAGAGAGTTGACTTTTGTGGTAAAAAATTAAAATATTCTTGTTTTTTTTAATAATTTTTTTAAAATTAAAATTTTAAAATTTATTCAAATTTTAATCTTTATTAATTTTAATTTTTATAAAAATTTTAAGTGGGAGTAAAAAAAAAAATTGTTAATTTTAAAATGTTAAGTAGGAGTAAAAATTTTAATTTATAAATTTATATAAATTTTAAAAAAATTATTAAAATATTGTATAAATTTTAAAATTAATAATTTTTAAAAATATAATAAAATTTTTAGATTTATTAAAATATAAAATTAAAAAAATTTAAAATTTATAAAATTTAAATATTTTTTATAATTTAAAAATTTTAATTTAAAAAAAAATAAAAAAAAAAAAAGAAAACGCCCCTTCCCAAGGCAACTGCCTTGGGAAGGGACGGGGAGAGAGAGAGGGAGTAGGGGAGGGTTGGTTCTTAGGGGTTTGGGGTTTGGGGTGGGATATCCCAACCCCAAACCGGGATATTCCCATTTGGGAGGGATATCCCCAAACGGGGATATCCCAAAAGTGTTTGGGGATAAAGGGGGGATATTCTCCCTTTATCCCCAATCCAAACAGGGGCTAAAGTTACTAATATATCCGACGGATCTATTTGAGTGGGTATGGATAGTGATTATTCGTATATTACCTGCTTAAGACTTAATACGGATCGAATACGGATACTCATATATATATTATTTTTATAAATTTTATTAAGTGATTTATGGACAAACCATAAATCTCTCACTATAGAAAAATCATGCAATATTGCGTTGCAGCTAGCCCAATAAAATTTATTCAAAAAAAATAACAAAATATTCGAATATAAGAAAAACACATTTATGTTTTATGAGCATAAGAGTCATCAAAAAGCTTTCATACTCCACACCTGACATTATTATCGAATATTTCACCATATTCAGGTCCAGGCTCGAATCCCAATTTAAAAACTATTTAGGATCCTACCCATTAAAGGTCTGATCCAACTCGAGTTCAAGTTAGATATGGGTATAAAAATCCGGGCACATAGCCGAAATTTTAATGGATATCTTTTTTAATGTATTTTTTTGTCGGATTCGGTTCAAATTCGGGTGGAATCCAAATAGAATCCGGATCGGATATGAAATATCGGATATATTAGACAGCTTTAACAATAACAAGATCTGAGCCTTAAAAGTGGAAACCCTAGTTCGATGCTTCGAGAAAGAAGCTATTAGGGATATTTTGATGTATTACTTTTTCTAATAACACTAAACATACAACACTAAATTAAGAGCTTTTATAGGCCCAACCTTTGGTAGAAAAAACTACTACAAATGTCAACTCATATTTTTTTACGTATTATTCGATAAAGTGTTGTTTGAGTAACACTGTTAAAAAAAAAAAAAAAAAAAAAAAAAAAAAAAAAAAAAAAAAAAAAAAAAAAAACTATATAGAATCCTACCAACAAGTCCTCTTTATAGCAGAAGCAGTAGTTTTAAAATGCACTACTGATTTTACAGCTCAATCTCATTTAGTTTTCCATGAAAGGAAGTGGTTCAAACTTAGTTGGAATCAGGCTAAGGGCCTGACATATTTGTGTAACGATCCGATCCACTAGTAATAATAATTCGTTGGACTCAAAATACAACCCAAAATACTTAAGCCAAGTTATTATTACTAGTGTCCATGTCTCATATAAACCCAATCACAATTTCATCCACATCCGATGTGGGACTATTAGGGACGTTACAGACTCCTCCCGTTTAGACCTGACGTCCTCGTCAGCCCAAACACACACACAACAGCCCAAGATCACCCGACGATGTGAGACTAGTCTCGCTAGTCCTGTCATCTAGACCCAGACTCACCCGAGACTCGCCGCACACTTACAGCTGATTATTGGCTCTGATACCAACTGTGACCATAGTTAGTTAATTCGGATTCGGCAAAAATTCGGTTCGGATATAAAACGGATAAAATTCGTATCATGATTTTTAAATTCGTTGAAAAATTCGGTAAAAAAACGGACTCGATAATTATTCGGATACGTGATTTATACGGAAATTATACGTTCACCAATTAAAAATTCGGGATCAAAAATTCGGCTATTAAATTATTTTTTTTTCTAGATTTATACTATAAGCATAATCAATTATAATTTTTTTTTTTTTTTTGGAAAAGGAAACTGTAAAGTGTAAGTGGTGATTCTCTGAACAGTAATATTTTTTTTTTTTTCTTGGAAAGAAAAATTGTAAAGTGTAAAGTTGTTTCACCCGATGGGCAATAGTTAATGCAGTAGGTATTAGGTAACTGTGGGATTCGCGAATTGGACTCTTGGGTAAAAAAAAATTGGGTTTAACTTTTGAAATTCAAAAAAAAAAAATTAATTCCGAATTTTTGGGGGAAAAATTCGGAATTCGCGAATTATTCGCGAATAATAATTTTTGAAAAAAAAATTTCGAATTAATCCGAATTTTTCGAAAAATTCGGAACGGACCGTTTAATTCGGATTCTCAATAATTCGCGAATAATACGCGAATTAACTAACTAAGACTGTGACGTTCCATTTCTCAGAGAGTCACCCATCCTAGAACTACTTTAGCTCTAGCATGCTTAACTTTCATAACTTTTTAAATCTTGCTACTATCCAAAATGCTATAGCCGGGTTAAGAGATTTAGTCCTATTATATCATTTATATATAGGACTGATACACTTTTCGGTATTATTAGAAGAAACCATGTGTGTAATTCTCTGGCAGCTTCTCTCCGCCGCAAAATCAAAAGCTTTAACATGAAACTTTTACTTTTAAAGCTGACAATGCTGTTATAGTATTACTTTTTCTATTAGGAATGTTTTGATATATTATTTTCTCTAATAGCACTAGACATATAACACTTCATCAAATGATACTGCACTCTACATCAAAGCCAAATAGGCCGCATCAAATAAGCTACTACAAATATTAACTTGTGTTTTCACATATGTGACCCTGCTTTTTGGTGTAGTATTGTTCGATAAAATGTTGTTTGAGTAAGCAGAAGTTTTAAAGTGCGCAATTGATTTTTCAGCTTAATGTCATTTAATTCTCAATTTGGGGCCTTTGTTATGAGCAAAATAGTTAAAAGAGAAATGAGAAAAATTAAAAGCTCTAACGTGAAGCTTTTGCTTTCGATCCTCAAAATATTGTTTTCGTATCCGGCATAATTCCAAAGACCAAAATAGAAGCGATAGCATCTAAACCCAGAAGCAGAAGCAGAAGCAGAAGCAGCGCCAGACAAGCACGAAGACAAGCTAGAGATCTTTGAAGACCTAATAACAACGGCTCGGAATTTGAGAAGACGAACGTTACTAGAGCCCGATTTGGAAATGCGACCTCTGACTCCGACTTCCAAATGCAACCGCTTTGATGCTTTAGAGCTTTAAAAAAAAAAACAAAACAAAAACAAAGAGAGATAGAAACCGGTGGAGAAGCATCTTAAACCGCCGCATCTACGGTTTAGAATCTTTTCAATGCTTGAAGTTATTATTTTAGATCTTATTAACTAATGATTTAAAAATAGGGTGAATGTAAGGGATTTGAAACCATGCACCAAAAATAAATAAATAAATAAATAAATAAAAATCATCCACTTAAAAAGATACCATGTTATTATAATATTAGTTACTTGTGTTCATACCAAAGACAAATAAAAAGCATTTAACAGTAATTGGCCCATAAACGGGTAATCTGAAAAAACCCATGGACAAAAGGACATAAAAGTATTTATACTAACAAAAAGATGAATAGGTCGGATCCGTTGGTGCTAACAATTAATCCCAAAAGCTCGAACGGTTAGAAATACACAATCAATTCACTTAAAGAGTACAGATACAACACCTACGAATTTCGACTGGACTCAACTGATCTGGACATTAGGCCTATTATTGGGCCTCTTGTAGTTAGGTCTATTGTGAACTGCAGCCTCACTCAACTTATTGAGCTCATCTAACTCAACTTATTAATCTTCTGGACCTATAGTCACAAAGTAGAAATTTGAACCTATTTTTAATCTATAAATAAATAACCAACAGAATAAACTTGGCCTAGAAACAAGAATTTGAGAAGCCCATGGACTTAAACACAAGTAGTTTCAAGATCCAACCCCAATTGGAAAAGAAAATTTGCATGAATTGCTATTGTAACTCATCAAGCATTACATCTCTTGTGCTTATAAATTATTTTATTAAAACTACTTAGAAATCAAATTTTATAATTTTTCGGCATCTTTTACGGAGTGATCAAAGAGTCTCAAAAATAATTATTTTAGTAGCCAATGTGATACGTTTGTAAGTTTACGGTGTAGAACAATTCA
Organism: Tillandsia fasciculata; assembly: GCA_029168755.2. NCBI lineage: Eukaryota > Viridiplantae > Streptophyta > Magnoliopsida > Poales > Bromeliaceae > Tillandsia > Tillandsia fasciculata. The sequence continues at coordinate 22,415,646 of CM054941.1, forward strand.
AATTACATGAAATTTTAATAAAAAATTTTACAACATCAAAGAGCAAGATCGAAATTTCTAATTTGAAATTTAAATTTTTTATTACTATTTTTTATAAAAATTTTATTTTCAATCGATATGATACGTTTATAAGTTCACCAGTGTAGAACAATTCAAATTACGTAAAATTTTAATAAAAAAATTCTACAGCATCATGAGCAAGATCGAAATTTCTAATTTGAAATTTAAATTTTTTTATCATTATTTTTTATAAAAATTTTATTTTCAGTCGTTCATTTTGGAACTACTCGTTCGTTAAAAAACAAAGTTAAAAATTTATAAAATTTAATTTTTAAATAATTTCACCAGTGTAGATCATATCTAACGGAATCGATCGCAGAATCAGATGTTCCATCATTAAAAACAACTTACCAGCACAAAATCCTAGCTCCTCATCAAGATACCAAATTACCCTTCAAAAAAGTAATGGCATGACTACGAAAAATTTTATTTTCAGTCGTTCATTTTAAAACTACTCGTTCGTTAAAAACAAAGTTAAAAATTTATAAAATTTAATTTCTAAATAATTTCACCCGTGTAGATCATATCTAACGAAATCGATCGCAGAATCAGATGTTCGATCATTAAAAACAACTTACCAGCACAAAAACCTAGCTCCTCATCAAGATACCAAATTACCCTTCAAAAAAGTAATGTCATGACTATGAAAAATTTTATTTTCAGTCATTCATTTTAAAACTACTCGTTCGTTAAAAACAAAGTTAAAAATTTATAAAATTTAATTTCTAAATAATTTTACGAGTGTAGATCATATCTAACGGAATCGATCGCAGAATCCGATGTTCGATCATTAAAAACAACTTAGTAGCCCCCTCCCCCCCCCCCCCCCCCCCCCCCCCACCCCACCAAAACAAAAAAAAACTACTTCATTTCATGTTCCGAATCATCGAAAGACACGAAACTTGGATAAAAATGAATATAATGTAATGAAATGCGCAACTCCATGATACACAACAGCATGAATCAATAAACTCGAGACGGAAGTGGACCGCGACGACATTTTATAAGATCAAATAAAAGGGGTTTGTTCATTTGTTACTAAACCAAAAAAAAAAAAAACAAAAAAAATCAACATTGGATCAGCTAATTGTTTCGGAAACAATAAAACCTATGAAGAACAATAAGAATGCGCAATCGAAAGTAAGAACCTAAGAGCTGAGATCGGAAGCAAGCGATACCGAGCAATGGATGATGGATGAAGCATTTACAGAATTCAAAGGTAATGGATATTTACACAACTAAGTTTTAAGGAGAGAGCAAAAGAAAAGAATCATTTATTATAACCTTTTTCTCGCCATCGATCGATGATTTTGCCACGTCCAAACGAGCAGGAAAATTGTAAGGACTAAGCCCACCGACGTCCAAACCATTACGAGCCATTTCGGCATTTGATTGGGAAAGAGACCTTCAAGAGAAACAATTTTTAAGCCCCTAATAAAAGAAAACTAAAAGATAATAATAATAATAATCGGCCGACGACGAGGAAATTCAACTCACCATGGCCAAACTTGATACAAATGAGAAGTTCAACTATGCATATCGCCAGCGAAAGCCAACAGAATGCTCCTACCTTCTTCACCGGTTTTCTGCGGCCATTATATACGTAATATGTTCAAGATATGTTCAAGATATTACGCGACCATGAACAGTATTTGTAACGACCCGACCCACTAGTAATAATAATTTGTTGGGCCCACACCACAACCCAAAATACTTAAACCCAGTTATTATTACTAATGTTCATGTCTTATATAAACTCAATCACAATTCCATCCATCCACATCCGATGTGGGACTATTAGGGACGTCACAGACTCTCCCCCAGCAGTCCAAGATCACCAGGCGATGTGAGACTTGTTTCGTTAGCCATGTCATTTAGATCCAGGCTCAGCCGAGACTCGCCGCACACTTTCGGTTGGTTATTGGCTCTGATACCAAATGTAACGACCCGACCTATTAGCAATAATAACTTATTGGGTCCACACCACAGCCCAAAATACTTAAACCCAGTTATAATTACTAGTGTTCATGTCTCATATAAACCCAATCACAATTCCATCCACATCCGATGTGGGACTATTAGGGGCGTCACAGTATTTCCAATTTTAACAATAGAAAGTACGACGGAAAAATACCATGTTTGTTTTCATACGCAATATAGCATTTCACTTACTATATATATTTTCTACGGTCCTATCGGAAAACACAGAAGCATATCTTTACATGAGACCTCAATGCCGAATGTAGAACGAAAAAGTTTGAGCATGTGCGACAAAATGTATAATAACTAAGATATTACGATATTTATCTTTCTACAATATGGCGTAAGAAAGGGATTCACCTGTCTTGCAAGTAGGTGTTGTACTCGCGAATCGTCGGAATTGCGATGAGCCACCAGAGAACCAATCGGTAGATGATCAACGGGTTTCGCGGCGGGATCCAGAGAGAGAACTTGAGGAAGAAGGTGTTGAGTTCCACGGTCATAAACACGATGCAGAGGCTCAGCACTTGGATGAATCTCCACGGCCCGAGGAGAGGGCGCCACTCGTCTTTGTCCCACCGCGCGGGCGTAAATTGGCCTAGTGTTCTCTTCACCTACAAAAAAATAAAAAAGCAAAAAAGAATAATAATAATAATAATAATAATAATAATAATATGTATTAAAGTTGAGATAATCGGAACACAATCAACCGATCTCGAAATTTTATTTAATCGAGACATCCTCAGCTTTCGCTAGTTTACAATCGACTCGAATTACTGCCACAGCTAAACCCCCTATTAGTAGCTTTGACAGAAACAACTGAAAAGAATCAAAACAAATAAAAGTTGAAGTGGCGCAGAAGGAAAAACGAAGATCCGAAGTTTAGACGGACAATAGTTGAGCAGGTTTCGGTCACACTTTTACGTTTGATTCTCGCAAAATAAAGCAAAAGCATCATCTAAGTGAATTTTGGGTCCGTTTGGCCTAGCTTTTGTATAAGTGATTTCTGCTGAAGTAATTTTGATACGTAGAACGTTTGGCTGAGTATGGCAAAAAAGTAATTTTGTAAAGTTGTTTGGTAAATTTTTTTTAAGTGTTTTTGAAATTTTGAAATTTTAAATTTGAAAAATTATAATCAGATTTTAGGAAGCAGGTTTTAGCCGCTTCTAAGTTTAGGGCCTCTAAAATTATAAATTTGATTCTAAAGATCAAATTAAAAAAAAAAAAATAAAAAAAATCACTTTCTGAAAGCTCGGCCAAACACTCCATGAATCTCCAACATAATTCAAGACGCACGTACCATCCCCGCATTGAATCTCGAATACAAGGTGCTTCGAGAAATTGAAAGAGCGGAATCGAACATTACCTTAGCCATGATATTTGGTTGGCGACTTAAACCAACCCACTCGTACGTCTTTCCGTCAAAGTATCTCACGGTATGCATTCCGGCCCATATGCCTGAGATATAAGCAAACGATTATTTTTCGTACTCGACTCAAGAAGCTAAGTGTGATAAATTAATGATTTGATATATCAAAGGAAACAAACATCCATCACTTCGTGCCCTTGTCGGTGTTCCTGTCGGGGCAATATCTCCATCACTTTTCGCTAGATTCATGGTTTAAAATGTGAATTTGTGATTTTCACAAACGACTCCGCTGCATTTTAACCAAGGATTTAAGTATCCATCGATACGGGTCGTATCCACCATGCCGTATTGTGCTAACAAGATACATGCACGATACAGCCCCCGTGCCGATGGCACGACTCAAAAACCCTTTTTTTTCTTTAAATTACTTGATAAAAATACATAATAAGCAATTTGAAAATTTTGTTGCTAAAAAAAATAAATATTTCATGCATTATGAGTCGGCACACGTATATTTTTTGTGATCGGCACTCATCGGCACGGCCTGGCACGCACCGTGTCGTACCGTGCCGGGCAAGCTTACGGCATGATCCCGTGTCACGGCACTTAAATACTTGATTTTAACCCTGAAAAGGAACTCACTACGAAAAAATGGTAGAATCTTACCGAACCAATTGCAGATCAGAATGTCGAGAATTATGCTATCCCACCAGCACTCATTAAAATTTGGCAACATATGACGGAAAGTAAGCTGTAAAAGTTAAAAGAAAACAAAAACTATAAGAAATGAAAAGTTTAAGCCAAAAAAAAAAAAGAAACACTCTTTTAAGAAAAGAGTTTTTACCTCCATTAATTCAAATCCTATCGACAATACCCACAAAAGCGGTTGATTTCGTATCATTATAGCTTTTCCCCACCAGCCAAAAATATGAGCGAGCACAAACTCATCGAATAGCGTCTCCTAGAAAACCTAAAAGTCGAAATCAGTAACTCGAAATATCATAAAAGAGAAATTTTCTGTTTATATCTCGCGAGAATTCGATTTCTTCGTATATTTTCATTTCGAAAAAGAGAAAAAAAGAGAGAATCGACTTTGTTTCGCAAAGGCATCGTATTTGTTGAAGTTTCGAAGTAACTAAAATTAGAAAGGCGAAAATGGAAATGGGTTGGTGAAGTCATCATACATAGAGATTTTTGAACCTGTTTTTAGGGTTCTCAGGTACATAAATACGGCAATCCGCTCCGTACGATCTTTCAGGCAGCTCTGTTCGAATGTTGATAACAAAGAAGCGTAAATTTCTTCGGCTACTGAAGGTAAAGCTACTTAATTTCACGATAATAGAATGAAAAAACAAAAGGAGAGACGAATTACCAACACCGAGAGCAGGGTGGAGATACTTCATGAATTGCCGCGCATCGTCGCGGTTCTGGAACGAAAAGAAATAGAAATCGATCTATTACATCACGAATGCTGACTAGTGCTTCTATAGAAGTGCTATTTAAGAAGAGTTGTTCAAAAAACACTGCTTATCAAGCAAATTCCCTCGCAACAGAAGCAAAAGCTTCAAATTGGAACATCTACTTTTGGAGGGGCACAAAAGCTCAGTTCAGCTTCGCGCCAAAAACAAAAGTTTAACATTTGTCAAACGCTTGGCTGCTACTTTTCAGAATAGAGAAGTTAATCTAGAAGTGAAGCCAAAGAGGCGCAAGTAAAGCAACAACAATGCTATCTTTTTAATTCTTCGATGAATGCCGAGTCGTTGACATTCACATTACCAAATGGAACAATTCTGACTGACTGTCTTAAATCAAGCTCATTGTGAAGACAGACCTGAAAAAGCAAAAAGGTAAGTGCAACAAGGTAAACAACAGCCATCCCATGAACCAAGCGCCAAATCGCAGGATGCGGCCTAATAAGTACCCTGAAACACCAAAAGTACGGAATCGTCAGCATTTCACCAGGTTTATACAAGCCATTACTGGTGAAAAATCGAAACTCGTATGTTCCAACTTTACACATAATACAAACGCCAAAATTAGAAAGAGAGCGGTAACTTACGTCGAAGGAGCTTGGAGCAAAGAGTAAGCTAGAAAAACTGCGATCATCGCCCACACGCCCCTGCACGTAATAACGACGACAGCTGAGGAAGCGGTAACAAAATCCCTACGGTAAAGAAACGCGCAAAACAGGATAAAAAATTTGATGTATGTATCTCATTCATGTCGTCAGATACAGTTGATCCAGCAATTTCAATCGTCGAAGAAACAATTTGAGAAACTAATCTGGGCGAAACTTTCAGAGACTAAATCTGTCGCAAACCGTAAATTAAAGAGTCGAAATTTGAGAATCAATCGGCCATCATACCTCTTTGCGGACGTAACACGGTCGGTATCGGCGCTGCTCTCCGGATTAACAACACCACTGGCCCAACTGAAAAGGACAATGCTTATAAATTACGGTATTTTACTCCTAAATCTTATAATTTTACTTCCATACGATGATACGAATTTGATTACGATAAAACAGGTACTCCGTGAAAATTAGATTAGCGTAGTTAAGCTCACATTAAAAGGCAAGTGCCGAATAGCAGCAGAGAGATAGTGCGAGGCTTGTACGCCCACGCCGTCCACGGATCGACATCACCAAAATAGCTCAGCAATTTCACGTCGTTATCCTCCTGAGAGTTCGCATATTCCCTTCTCCGCGATTTCATCTGGCCGTCGACCGCCATGAGACCATCGATGTACAGCAGCTCACTGGAAGCGGCAGAGACACAGTTTCAGTTTGAAAACAAAGCTGGTAACGAACACGAAATTACGCCGTCAGTAATGCAGCCATGCAGAAAACAAGCAAAGTTACAGCAAATATCATGTGAATGTGGTCCTCAAATCTCACAAAAAGGACAAAAAAGAGAACACAGTCAGGAATTACAGCGCGCGACAGCAGCAATCAGCATGTCAGTACGCCGAGAAGAAAAATGTTTCACATTGAAAGTTCAGTTCGGCGGTAACTTACGATGAAGAAGAACAAATTACTGCAATTCTCGTAAAATCAGACATTAATGAATAGGACCTGGATTAACAATTTAACATCATGTAAATTTTACTGCAGATGAGAAGTATTTTGTTATTTTGTAGGCATTGTGTGAAAGAATGATTCATGGATGCAACTAAATCAAGTTCCTTTTGATATCGAAGTCGAAATCGAAATCGAAATGAATGATGCACACATCAAATTAAATAAAACAGTAACTTTGATGAATGAATATAAACACTGCAATGAGAAATTCTCAGTCAACTTATAAGATCACCTAAAATTAATATAAAAAAAAATTGTAAAACATCAATGATTATAATAACTAAACAAATCTATTAAAATTGGCTCATTCAACCTAAGGAAAAGAACTTAAATTAAAGGGAATTTAGAAAAACAAAAATTCACTGCTAAAAGTGCATCAATGATTATTACTTAATTTATCTGATTTATTCAAAAAAAAAAAAAAGCAACAAATCTTTTTAAGTAACCATATCTAAGAATACTCATTTACAAATCTCAATGAACTAAGGCTTCAATTCACATAATTAAACTTTTGCTACACATGCAAAATAAAAACAAAAATTACAATCATTTACTCTCTCTCTCTCTCTCTCTCTATATATTGAGTTCATATAAGATAAAATAAAAAATTGAAAAAAAAAAAAAAGAGAAAAATAAAAATAAAATGATAGAAGTAAAGAAAGAAATATTTATACACATGAATCTCCTAAAAATTAACCAAACTACAAGATAAAAAAAAAAACAAAAAAAAACAAAAAAAACAAAAAAAGAAAGAAAAATTTGTGATAGAACCAACAAAAAGAAAATCTGGAATCACCCAAGGAATCAAAACAAAGCTAATAAAAAAACACACAAAAAAAATTTCTCTTTAATATGAAAAGAAACGAATCTGGAGAAGAAGAAAAAGGTGTGAAATGGAATCTAATAACAATAATTTATAATGGAAATTGAGGAATCATAACGTGTACTTATAAATGCACAAAATATATATATATATATGCATCTGAAACACACACAAAATTTCCCTTTAAAATTGAGGGGGGGGAACAAAAAAAAAAAAAAAAAAAAGATGGCATCAACAAAGAAACAGCAACTGGGTAGGAAAAAAAATTCTTTTAAAATGTAAAAAAAAAAAAAAAAAAAAAAAAAAAAAAAAGAAGAGATATTTAGTACTACTCATCATCATGAATAAAAATAAAAAATCACTTTTTTATTGCAGCAAATAGAAATAATTAATTACCCACGTAGGGGAAAAGCCGACAAAGTGGTCGTCTCCGCCGTACGATCTCCAGATGAGGTGATCTTGACCGTCGAAACCGATTAAAGGCGTCGCCTTTTCAACTCTTTTCTCTCAAATTTTCCCTTTTTTTTTCCCTTTTTTTTTTTCCCCCCTCTTTTTTTCTCTCTCTCTCTCTCTCTCTCTCTCTCTCTCTCTCTACTTTGATTGAGAGAGAGAGGGATCATAGAAGAGAACAGAGTCCGGAAAATCTTATAGAAGAAGTTGAAGAGAGAGAAAGGAGAGAGAGAGAGAGAGAGAGGAGTACGATGGTCAAAGATGGATTCATGAAATGGGGCCAAAAATAAAGAAAAATAAAAATAAAAATAAAGATAAAAATTTGGTGGTAGTAAAGGGGACCTCTCTAGAGTTGACACAATATTCCGTACACTGAAATGTATATTATTTACAAAACAATAAAAAAAAGTAAAATTTAAATACTTTTCGCGTAACTTCTAACGATGAATCCAACGGCACTACACCGTTTGAATTTGATCTAAATAATTTTTCAAAAGTAAATAGAAGTGTTATTTTCGCATTAATTCAGGTGATGATGCATTCGAATCGATTATCAATACTGCTGAATTTGATCTAGACAAATTATTCTGTGCACCGAATGTATAATATTTATATGGATTAATTGCATACGACTCCATGTAAACATATCAAATAGCAGATATATCTCTGTAAAGTTCAACTTTTCATATTTATTCCTTCGAAAGTCCAACATTATTCATATATATCCCTCCGGTTTATTATCGTTAGTTTACTATTTATTTTTTAACAGATTATATGTGAAATGATAGTTTTGCCCTTTCAAAAATGTCAGAAATATCTGAAAGGATAAAAAGGTAAATTTACCTCACTAACTAACCAAGATTAAGTATTTAATTATGATTAACTAGATTTTTCTAATAGAGATAGACAATAGGGATATATATGAATAACGTTGGACTTTAATTATGATTAACTAGATTTTTCTAATAGAGATAGACAATAGGGATATATATGAATAACGTTGGACTTTAATTATGATTAACTAGATTTTTCTAATAGAGATAGACAATAGGGATATATATGAATAACGTTGGACTTTTGAAGGGATAAATATGAAAAGTTAAACTTTGTAGGGATATATCTGCTATTCGATATGTTTACAGGAAGCCGTATGCAATTAACCCTATTTATATAGAGTAAAACTTAAATATTTTTCAAATGTAAATGGGGGTGTTTACTTCCGGCCCTCTTTATTTTTTGGACCTAGCCACCACCCAACATGTTACAGCTGGAATAAGAGGTTTACACTTATTTTTTTATTTATATTGGATTACTTCAAATCCGGAGGGTTCCCCCTTTTAAGGCCTAACGTCTTTCGTCAGTCACAAAAGCACATTTACAAGCATCAGGCGATGTAAGACTTATCTCGTTAGCCTTTAATACCAACTGTGACGCTCTAATTTTCCAGAAGTCACCTATTATATGACTACTCTAGTCTTAGCACGCTTAACTCTCTAAATCTTAAGTTTTTAGAGCTAGCCATCACCCAAAATAGTATAGCATGGTTTAAGAAACTAACAACCACCGAGCAGTGTGAGACTCATCTCACTAGGTTTAAGAAACTAAAAATCACCGGACAATGTAAAACTCGTCTCACTTGCCTTAGCTGATTTTGTCAGAAACTACTCTCTTCCCACAAAAATCATTAACCGGAAAGCCACCCCACTTCCCAGGAGGTCATCTATTCTAGAACTAGATCATGAGTTAAAACATTTAGCTTTATTTTTTTTTTCTTTATATTGGATTATTTCAAATCTCGAAGATATCACACCCCACTTTTCGGAGGTCATCCATTCTAGAACTATTCTAGTTTTAGCACGCTTAACCCTCTTAATCTCTTGGGCCTACCCACCTCCCAACATGCTATAACTGGGTTAAGGGGTTTAGCTTTATTTTTTTCCTTTTATATTGGATTATTTCAAATTCTGGAAATGTCACATTCTCCCCCCCTTTATACCTTGATGTCTCTGTTTGGTGAAGTTAGACCCCTCTCTCTCAATCCTCAAATTGAATCTAAATTTCTAAATTCACATTTCAAATTGAATTCAAATTTATCAAATTCAAAATTATAATTATTATATCATTCCTCCCTTACAAAAAAAAATTTTGTCCCGAAACTTAATTACCTTGCCCCCACAAATAAATGTGGATACCGCTCCCGCATAGCTAATTCAAACTCCCATGTAGCCTCGCGTTTCTCGTGATTTTTTCACAGAACCTTCACATATGGAATGTAGCCTCGCGCTCCTCAATTGCTTCACCTCGCACGCCAATATTCGTTTTGGAGTCTCATTATAGCTCAGATCCTCCCGCAGCTGAATAGTTATAGAATTGATCATGTGGGATGGATCCGGGATATACTTCTAAAATTTTATAATCAGATTAAGAAACTTGCAACCACCAGAAAATATGAGACTCGTCTCGCTAGTCTTAACTGATCTTGTGGAGAGCCATTCTCTACCCACAACGATCATTAACCGGAAAGCCACCCCCACTTCCCAGGATATCATCCATTCTAGAACTATTCTAGCTCTAACATTCTTAACTCTTTTAACTTTTTGGATCTAATTACCGCCTAATATGCTATAGCTGGATTAAAAAATTTAGCTCAATTTATATATATATATATATATATTAAATTATTTTAAATTTCAAAAGTGTCACAATTCAGAATAAACTTTTCTATTATCACAGCAAAAAGATTCATATCATAAGTAGAAGCATATCTACTTTTTGCAATATAAAACATTGTTTTAAGTATATCACCACCCTTTAAGTAAATATAAATTCAAATACAAAAAAAAAAAAAAATAATTATAATGGGAACTGCAAATGAATAATTGTAGAAAACCAAACAAAATAGAGGGTCATTTTATTAGATGTAATTATAAATACAATATAATTAAAGATATATAATTTAATAATGCAGTAATTATAATTATATTACAAATAATTAATTTGATTACATGTAATAGAGAACTTACACAATTTAGATTCAAATATATATAACAAGCCAAAAGTCGTATTTAGATTTACATAAAATTAAAAATAATTATATGCGATTAAACGACTCTCAGTATAATTTTAAATAACACGGCATAAAATCATCAACTGCTTTGTACTTATAATTATAATTAAACAAACGATCCTAAAAAATTATAATAGGGAACTCAAAATCAAAAATTATAGGCTCATATATAATTAAGAAATTATTATTAAAATTAAACATCACCATTTTTTATTTTTTATTTTTTATTTTTTTGTGTTTTTGCAAATCACACCATAGTCCAGTTTTTACTATTGATTATTGAAACTATTTGGAGCCTTAATAATAAGCTCTTAAATTTTATAATTTTTATACATAATCTATTGAGATGATATTTAGATTGTATCTATCAAATTAATTTACTTTTTAAATAATTAACTATTAAAATTAAATTCGGTGTATGAGGCATATGTATACACCAGGTCTAGGGAACAATTTCTCCTAAAAGTACGTGGCGCATCTGCGTGAGGACACGTGGAACTAAAAAGTTATTAAAATATATATATATATATATATATATATATATATATATATATATATATATATATATATATATAATATATATATATACACAAAGTTTTTACATGAACCCCAAAATATTTAAAACAAATATCTCAAATATCAAATATTTTTAATGCCTTAATCATTATTATATTTTAATCTTGCAGTATTTTGAAGTTGATACCTAAATTTTAATTTTTTTTAAATTTTACCATGTAATTAATAGTGCAGTATAATTTTCAAATTTTGATTAATAGTTTAATTTTTAAAGAAATATTTAATTAATAATTTTGTAAATATTTTAAAATTAAATAATAAAATTAGAAATTTTAAAGTTTGAACACTTATTTTGAACTTACCACGGAGTTATGTTATAAATTATTTTTTATTTTTTTGATTGTATTTATTTCGGAGTGTGCATATAAAACAAATCTAAGATATTTTTTACCTATTCTTTAATGAGAATAAGGATGAGGCCGACAATAACATCACGAGAACACATCTGTTTTGATTCGAATTTCGAACTCGTATATTCATTTCAAGATATACAAATAATAATTTGAAATTACTATTATTACCATCACTGTCATAATAAAATATAGATCTGATTCGAATTTCAGACTCGTACATTCATCTTAAAAAGAACATATATCTTTAGAATTATAAAAAGTGTCGAATGTAAGCAACCGCCACCATTAGGGGTGGCAATCCAGCTCGCTGTTCGTGAGTCAGTTCGTGTTCGGTTCGAAATGAGCTCGAGATTGAATCGCTCGTTTAGTAAATGAGCCGAATACGAGCCAAATTTTTCAGCTCGTTTAATAAACGAGCCGAACACGAGCTGGGGTCAGCTCGCTCGTGTTCGGCTCGATAACAGCTCGAATATATATATATATATATATATATATATATATATATATATGAATAATTGCCTGTGTAACCCTGAAATCTGAAGAAATATCTGATTTATCCCTCTTATTTTTTTCTTTCTAATATACCCTTCATACGTTCCACCGTTATTAAAAATACCCCTACTGTTTCCCTTTGTTAAGTTAATTAGGGTTAAACTAGAGTTAAATAATAATCGGAGTTGAAAACTATCAGATATACCTATTTTGCCCGGATTTAGGGTTTAGGGTTTAGGATTTTTTAGGGTTTTAGGGTTTAGAATTTTTTAGGGTTCTAGGGTTTAGGGTTTAGGGTTTTAGGGTTTAGGGTTTTAGGTTTTAGGGTTTAGGGTTTTTTAGGATTTTAGGGTTTAGGGTTTAGGGTTTTAGGGTTTTAGGGTTTAGGTTTAGGGTTTATGGCATATTTGAAAGGGCAAAATAGTAATTACACACAGATAACGGCAGTTCCAAACGGTACACTAACAGAGTTTAACTTCAAGGGTATTTTGGAAAGAAATTGGAACGTAAGAAGGGTAATTTTAATATTAGCCTTCTCTAAGAGAGGTAAATCTAAAAACAGAAAAAATTTTAGGGGTATATAGAAAATTGCCCCATATATATATATATATATATATATATATATATATATAATATATATATATATATATATATATATATAAACTTTACTATTTACATTTAGACTATCAATTTTTTGTGAATTTTAATTATTAGATTAAAATTTTAATTTTTAATTTTCTTCCAACTCTATACCTAATAGTAGGAATAAAAATTAAACTTGTTGTTCGCGAGCCAGCTCATGTTCGGTTCGTTAATAAACGAGCCGAATACGAGCTGAATATTTCAGCTCGATGTTTAAACGAATCAGCTCATGTTCGGCTCGCGAGCCGACCCCAGCTCGTCCGTTGACACTCCTAGCCAATATTCATGCCACCCCCATCACAATCACAAACCACTATCATTATGGCAGGATAAAGTACTACTCTATGATACAACTCGCCTGAAGATTCTCATATCTTTATGTGCCCTAAATTTTTCTAGATAAAGTATTTTTTAATTTTACTCCTACAAAATTAGCTTCACTGTGATTAAATCTTAATTTTGTAGATAAAAAATAGGCTAAATTACAAAAAAGTTTTCCTGTAATATTTTATTTTTTTATTTTGTCCCACTGTCTTTTAAAAATCTATATTTTATCCCTTTATAATTACCGAATTATCTTTAGGAGGCAACGACATTAACGGATGAGGTAAATTGACGAAAATGCCCCTATCTTATATTAGAGAGAATGAATTTTAGCTTTTTTTTTTTCTCATTTTTGAAAGGTATTTTGGATATATCCAATAATATTTTATAAAAAATTGACGGTTCACTCACGGAATGGTGACGGCGGAGAAATAAATACATATTTCGGTAATTATAATGAGACAAAATGTAGACTTTTAAAAGACAAGGAACAAAATAAAAAAATAAAATATTACAGAAAAATTTTCTGTAATTTAACCTAAAAAAATATTAGGGCAATAAATATACCACTAAAGTAATTACCTCTCAAAATGCATTTCATATTAGAGAGAATTAATTTTCTCTGTATCCATCTCGATTTATAAAATTATTCTCATTCAATATATTGAATCCATTTGGTAGCTCCGATTTAATGGGAATTTGATTTCCTAAAAACAAATTATCTAAAAATATTTTTTTGTCTATTTGGCTCCCAGGAATAATAGATTTTCGAGAAATTTTTTTTTCAAATTTTATAGAAAGTGGTATATTTGTTTTTCTAATTTTTTATTCAAAAAACAAAAAAAAAAAAAAAAAAAAAAAAAAAAACATTCTTCTAAACAAATTTTTTTTAGAGTTTTTTGAAAAACCAAATATCCGCGTAAAACAATATTTATTTCACCGAAAGTGAAGCGAATCGAAATTATTTTCAATCGTAAATGTCCACCTCTATTATTTACAAATCACAAGGAATACAAAATGCTTGAAAATAATAAATAAATAAATAAATAAATAAATAAATAAAAGGGTAGATCCATGTAAAAGGATTCTAAGAAGGATTCTTGAAATTTAGTTTTACTATCTAATATTTTATTTTTTGATTGTTTCTTTTTTAAATAAGTTATTTTAAAAAATAGGCTAAATTACATAAAATTCTTCTGTAATATCCCACTTTTTCACTTTGTCCCTCCCCTGTCTTTTAAAAGCTTATATTTTGTCTCATCGTAATTACCGAAATATATATTTATTTCCCACCGTCACCATTCCGTGAGTGACCCGTCAATTTTTTAAAAAATATTATTGGATATACCCAAAATACTCTTCAAGAATGGCTGAAAATAAACTAAAACTCATTATCTCGCCAATATAAAGTAAGGGCATTTTCGTCAATTTACCTCCTCCGTTAACGCCGTTGTCCCATAAAGACAATTCGGTAATTACGATGGGGCAAAATATAGACTTTTAAAAGACAGAGGACAAAGTGAAAAGGCAGAATATTACAAAGAAGTTTTCTGTAATTTAGCCTAAAAAATATTTTTACAAATGCTCTCGTAAAGACCTCACTCTATGATTTATAATCCTACATCGCAGCCATTCATCAGTAGTTCGGTTGTTAAAGCACCTCCCTTAAAACAAAGATACCGTTAAAATAAACATTACATCTAAATTTTATAACAATTTTATAACAAAAGATTCATAAAATTAACAATACCATCCAAATCAAATTAGAATAAACTTCAATTTACCTGTATATAATTTAGCGTATTTTTATTTTATTATCTTATTGTTAAAAAAATTGCATTTAATCACCTTAATATTTTATTTTTATTTTATCATAATAATCTACTGTTAATTAGAATAATAAAATATTAATTTATTATAAAAAATATCATGTCGCATGGCCCTATAGTTTGCCAAAAAAAGTTCTGTTTAATTCTTATGATAAATAAAAATAAAATTATAGAGTAAATAAATATAATATTTTTAAACTGTAAAATTATTATAAAAAAATATGCTTAATCACATGGCACAAATATAACTAAAATATTAATTTTATTCTCGTAAATATATTACTTTAAAATTTTCAACTATTAAAAAATATATTTATGATTAAGTATAATATATAAAAGAATAAAAAAATAAATTTATCTCACTTACTAATTAAGATTAAATATTTAATCTATAGTTAACTATATTTTTCTAACAGATATTAAGATAGTAATATATATATATATATATATATATATAATATATATATATATATATATATATATATTATATATATATATATATATATATATATATATAATTTAAGTTTTTTTAAAAAATATATATATAAAATTAAATTTTAAAAGAATATATATACTATGTAATATATTTATAAAAAGGAATAATTGCCTGTGTATCCCTGAAATCTGAAGAAATATCTGATTTATCCCTCTTATTTTTTTTTTTTTCTATATATACCCCTCATACGTTCCACCGTTATTAAAAATACCCCTACCGTTTCTCTTTGTTAAGTTAACTAGGGTTAAACTAGAGTTAAATAATAATCGGAGTTGAAAACTATCAGATATACCTATTTTGTCCGGGTTTAGGGTTTAGGGTTCAGGGTTTTAGAGTTTAGGGTTTATGGTTTTTTAGGGTTTTATGGTTTAGGGTTTAGGGTTTAGGGTATATTTGAAAGGGCAAAATAGTAATTTTACACAGATAACGGCAGTTTCAACCGATACACTAACAGAGTTTAACTTCAGGGATATTTTGGAAAGAAGTTGGAACGTAAGAAGGATAGTTTTAATATTAGCCTTCTAAGAGGGGTAAATCTGGAAACAGAGAAATTTTTAGGAATATATAGAAAATTGCCCCTTATTAAAAATATATAAAATTTACCCAAATATATATATATATATATATATATATATATATATATATATATATATCATAACCAATTAAAATTGTCCTATTATCATTGCATGTTTCTGACACCAAATAGTTGAGACCTTTTCTACTCTCCTCAGAGTCCACAATCTGTAAAGTACAATACACTTATAATTGCTATTTAAAAATTAAATTATCATTCCCTAAATACCCCTTCATGCATGTACAAAAAGGTTCTTAAATAAATGAAATTTAATTATTATAGGTACACTTTTACATACACTGCTATTTTAGGTGGTTTTTTATGAAATGGGCCATCCCCAAATAGGATGTGGTACATGCATGGTATCCTCAAAGAAAATAGAGCTAGAGCTAGTCATAGAAAACATTTTTTTTTTTTTTAATAAAAAGGGCTCCCAAGAATATATATATATATATATATTTTTTAATCTTTATTTAAAAAAAAATAATAAGTTTAAAAATAACTTCAGAGAGAAATTACCTAACTTTTTTTTTTTAATAAATAATCTTGTCCACGAAACGATCAGATCCGTCACAAATATAAAAAAATTTCTGTTTATACGAATAGAATTTATCGTATATTTATACGGCGTACCATCTGTTATATTATAACAACACATAATATTCACTCACATAATTAATATAACGATTCGACCTGCTAGTAATAATAACTTATTGGGTTGTGGACTTACTAGCAATAATAATTTATTGGGCCCAAATCACGACCCAAAATGATTAAGTTCAGTAATTATTATTATTGTCTATATCTCTCTTTATTTTAGAGAAAAATATAGCATGCTATCCGTTTCGTTTATTTTTAAATAAACTTAGCTGAAAATGTGAAACCATAGTTAGTTAATTCGCGAATTATTCGCGAATTATTCGCGAATTATTGAGAATCCGAATTAAACGTGCCGTTTCCGACTTTTTCCAAAAATTCGAAATAATTCGTGAATTTTTGAATCAAAATGTATTATTCGCGAATTATTCACGAATTACGAATTTTTGGGTGAAAATTTGGTCTTTTTCAAAGCATAGTTAGTTAATTCACGAATTATTCACGAATTATTCGTGAATTATTCGCGAATTATTGAGAACCCGAATTAAAATTATGTCGGGAATAATTTAAAACTATATATTTTTTTGTTCTAAATAAATATTTTATTTATTTCTAAAATAAATTGATTAAATTATTTTAAAAAATTATAATTGTTTATACTAATAGTATAAATTTTTTAATTTTTTTCAAATTTAATAGCTGAATTTTTGATCCCGAATTTTTAATTAGTGAACGTATTATTTCCATATAAATCACGTATCCGAATAATTGACGAATCCGTTTTTTAGCCGAATTTTTCAACGAATTTTAAAATTATAATACGAATTTTATCCGTATTATATCCGTATCGAATTTTTGCCGAATCCGAATTAACTAACTATATGTGAAACAACTAGGATTCGCACTCGGAATCTCGAATATCAACCTCCAAACCCTTTGCCACTTCGCTAGGATTGATCAATTGATGTAGGACTATTGAGATGTCATAATCACTAAGCAAATAATGAGTATGCATGTATTATATTCTTGTTGTGTATTTGTGTTGTTGAATTTTTTGTGTATCTATGGTCTTTGTCATATATGTATAAAAAAAAAAAAGAATGCAAACGGGGCGAATCCGGAGGCGGAAGGGGTTTTCCACCTTCCGCTTTATTTCTTGTCGGATCGGGACAGGCTCAGAATGTAATTCTATTTTTTACTCTTATTTACCGCTCCATTAAGAGCTAATAGGGGCGGGAGCGAATTTTTAGCGAATCGAGACGGATTGAAAGAAGAAAGTGATCTCCCACCTCCCGCTCCATTAATTTGGCAAATCGGAACGAATTATATATTTTCTAGATCATATAATGTGATTCACAATAAAAATTTTATCAAAATAAAAATTTTAAATATAAAAAATTTAACAAATATAAGATTAGTAATTTTTTTTCTGAAGTCACTAAAGTATTTTATTCTCGAGCAATACTATCCATACATCCCATTTAGGGTGTATGATATACATCTTACCCATTCTATGATAAGAACTTTTTCACTCGTCATTTCGAAGTGACGAATAAAATTTATCCCATTTTAAAATAAATGGGGTGTAAGATGTACACCCTAAATGAAGTGTATATCTCATATAAAAAGCAGGAGTTGAATACTAATTTTTTTTTTTTAAAAAAAACACTAGAGCTTTGAAATAAAAATTGAAATAAACTTTTTGGCTCCATGGTAGAATTTTTAAGTTGAATTTATTTTTCATCCTACTATACAAAATAAATAAATAAATAAATAAATAAAATAAAAATATCAGCTAATTATTTTTTAAAAAAATATTATTTTTTAAAATAATTTTATATAAATAATATTCTTGCAAAAACTCTAATTTTACCCCCATTATAAAAAATATTTTTTTTTCTCATAACAGCTTGGGAAATAGATAATTAATTATATAATTCGTAAAGAAATATATAAAGATGGTTGGTTCTAATTTATGCAATGTGGTTCACAACTAAAAATTTCAAATGAAAAAATTTATATTTAATAAAGTAGTAACTAGATTTGTTAAAAAATATTTTAAAAAGTACTGGAACTTTGAAACAAAAATAAAAATAAAATTTTAGCTAACAGTAAAATTTTTAAGATAAATTTTTTTTTAAAAAAATTATTATTATTTTTAAATAATATTTTTACAGAAGCTCTCATTTTTAAGAAGTATATTTAATTTTTCAAGAATGTAAATAAAAAATAATACTATATATATATATATATATATATATATATATATATATATAGGGCTAAAAATGTCAAATCACTAAGAACACATCATCATTTACAATAGTGTGAGTCAACAATTCCCAAAAAGAAAACAATTCCCACTGAGAGAAAAGGCCTTTTCCAGAGATCTATTTTTTTCTGTTTTATTTATTTATTAAATTTTTGTCAGACACGTGGTCAAATATCTACCTCAGAATCTATCCATGTCATTGCTTTTAAATGAGATGGGAAAAATAATTGAGGAGACAAAAAAAAATAAATAAAATAAAATAAAAAATAAAAAAAAATTTGAGGGCCAAGAAAAATAAAATAATAATAATAATAATAATAATAAATCTATTACAGTTTATTAGATAAAAAAAATTAATTTTATATAATTTTTTATAAATATATCGAAAACTAAATATATTTCTATAAAATTTAATTTTTTATATTTATTTGTTTTAAAATTTTAATTTGTTCATATATATTCCTATCCTTAATATCTATTAGAAAAAATAGTTAATCATAGATTAAAAACTTGAACTTAGTTAGTTAGTAAGATAAATTAATTTTTTTATTCCATATATTTTCAACAGTTGAAATTTTTGAAAAATTATATTTGTATGGACAAATTAAATTAACATTTTACTTATATTCTGTTAAAAAATAACAGTAAACTAATAATAACAAACGTAAGATATATATATATATATATATATATAATATATATAATTTAGAATTTTTGAAGAAATAAATAGAAAAAATTAAATTTTGTAGGAATATACCTGTTATTTGATATATTTATAAAAAGTTATACAAAACTAAAAAAAAAAAAAAAAAAAAAAAAAAAAAAAAAAAAAAAAAAAAAAAAAAAGTATGGACACACCTCTCAACATTAGGATTTTTGAAGAAATAAATATAAAAAATTAAATTTTGTAAGAATATTTATAAAAAGTTATACAAAACTAACAAAAAGGAAAAAAAAAAAAAAAAAAAAAAAGGGTATGGACACACCTCTCAACAGTACACCTGTTTTTAATGGATTAATTACATTATTACTGGTCCCCAACATTTTCCTTTTTTTCCTTTTTTTTTTTTTTTGGTACCCAAAATTTTTCCTTTTAATTGAGGTTCTAACTTTTATTTTTGTTTTAATTGAACATGTCTAACTTTAATAAGATCATGATATTGATCTTTGTGTGACACGTTAATGTCAATAATCACATATAAGATGAGAACGAAATTATAATTAAAAAATTATAAAATACAATAATAATAATAATTAAATTTAAATATTTTAAATATATAGTTTGGGTCCAACAAATTAGTCTATTCAGTAGTAAGTGTTAATAACAAAATAAATACAAAATAACAAATAAAAATTAAAATACAAAAAAAATTCTATAAATACTTGTTTTATAAATTTTTTTTTTTGATTTTTAAAAATTTAAGTTCATGCACTTAGTACCCTCTATCAGAATTTCGAATTTTGTTATTGTTCTTCTATTTCTTGTAACTTATAATTAAATATAACAAAAATATTTCTAAAAATAATAAAAATATTAAAAAATTTTAATTTTCTTATTTTGCACTCTTCATGAATATCGAAACTCTCTGAAAATATTTTTAAAATTTAAAAAAGTCAAAAAAATATTTTAAAAATTTAAAAATAAAAATAAAAAATAGATATTTACACGGCGGTTTTACGTATTTTAGCCAAAACAAAACTATGCTAAAAAAAAATAATAATAAAAAATAAAAAAATCATAGTTCCCAAATTTACACAAATTAAAGTATTTAAGTGTAGATTAATTTATAATAATAAAGAAGTTAAATTTAAAATGGCAGAGAATAAGACAAAAAAGGGTCCACAAGGGCAAAAAAGTGGTGTCATATTTGTGACAGCCCATGAACACCCCCACTAGAAGATAAACAAACCTTCTCCCCCTCAACCTCAGCCACACCCTCACTAGGCTACAAATTTATGCACAGTAATTAAATCAGAAACTCAGGAAATGTACTATGAAAACAGGAAAAATAAATAAATAAAATAAAAAATAATATTTTATATATCTTCCAATACTTCAGAAATATTATAACGATCCAACCCGCTAACAAAATACTGAAACTCAATTATTATTACTAATGTCACTACAAGAAAAAGGGCATGTAGAGGCGGTTTTCAGGCAATGTAGAGGCGGTTTAAACCGCCTCTACAAATTGTAGAGGCGGTTCCCGCAACCGCCCCTATACCGCCGGCGTAGACACCGCCTCTACAACGTAGAGGCGGTTTTAGCGACCGCCGGGGGAGCATAGAGGCGTTATGTAGAGGCGGTTTGGACCGTCCCCATATTTTTATTTATTTATTTTTTATTTATAATCAGTTAATAAATTTTAACATATAGAGGCGGTTTAAACCGCCTCTACATATTAATATGGTAAAGGTAATATGTAGAGGCGGTTTAAACCGCCTCTACATATTAATATGGTAAAGGCAATATGTAGAGGCGGTTTAAACCGCCTCTACAAGCCAAACCAGAATAAAATATAATATTTATATATAAAAAAAAAATTACATTTCTCATCAAACAACAAAAGACATAACACAAGTCTCAACAACAACAGAAAAGATATATATCATCAACAATATAAACATTAATACAAGTCTTAACAATAAATTAACATTCCAAATTTCTATCAAAATATCCAAAACACAATCTCATGCATTCAATGTATATCCAATAGCATATAGCAAAATACTAATTAACAAAAAGTCTAAATAGTTTTAAGAGTAGTCAACATTCGAGTTTTCTACATTACAAAACTTTAAATTGTTCGACGGTTTCCTTCACTTGTAGGTTCATGACTTGCATTCGATGATTGACGATGATTAGGAGAAAATGCATCAATCGGATTGATATTGCCACCCGCACCCTATTCAACAATGTAAAATATATATGTCAATGATATGAAAATAAAAAAATATTTAAGTATATTAGTAATATAGACTTGTGATCAAATTAATATACCTGAGTATTTGATAGTAGTGACGTCCTTAAGTGATCCATTTCCCGTCGCATTTCCTCTCGCATCTCTCTAACTGCATCATCGAATTTTTCATTCATACGTTCTAATTCCCCTTTTAGCCTTTCTACCTCCTTTGATTGGCTCCCGCTTGATTCCGTCGTTGCAAGCGAATCAATTTGTTTCAAGCCATAATATGTTCTTAGTGTTGGTCCCATGCCTAAACCTTTCACACGCCCATTTCTTCTCTCACTTTTTCTTTCTAGTTAAAAAAAAAAAATGTCTCGAATCAGTCAAAGATATCCATTCACTATTTCCATCACTTAAAAAAAAAAACTACTAATATATTTTGGGTTTTTTTTATATATATATATATATATATATATAGTCAAGCAAAGCCACTTAAGTATATAGTTTGCTGAAAATAAACAATAGCATAATTAAGTAAAAAAGAAAGAAAAAAAAGAAAGAAAGAAAGGTAAAGTAAGTATACCTTCAAGTGCCTTCAACATGCAGAACCTGAGGGTTTCTATCTAAAAAAAAGCACAAGCAAAAATGATGCCAAATGTGCAATGTAGAATTTTACCTTTCAGGAAGAAGCTGTGTTCGGAGAAGGTGTTGTTTGAGCAAGCATCACCATAAACAGAGCCCAAAACAGTGATATTGGAGATGGGCCTGCGAAGTGCTTCAGCTGAGAAAAAATTTGTGGTGCAGAGTGAGAGAAATGCAACAATGAGAGCTGTTGAATCTATGAAATAGTCGACTTAAAAATAGTCGACTTAAAATTTTGAAAGTTAAAATAGTCGACTTAAAAATAGCTTATAGTTCAGATAAGTTATACACATTTTTACCATCTTCCTGTTAAAAGGGTAGTGTAGTGGAGAGACAAATGCTGTTAGCAAATGGTTTCATCGTATCAGGTGTTATCCTAGATCTTGCATAGGCTCATAATTGGTTCATCCAATTCTTCTACTGGTGATTGTTTCAAGGTTAGGTGATACCAATTGACATGGTTTAAAAATGTAAAGTGATGTTTCTGATATTAAGAATGAGAAATCAGAATATAGATGATGCCAAAGGCACAAATAAAAACCTAGGTTGTGCTAAAATAGATGCAAAGCCTGTTTCAAAAGCACAATATAGGCTAAAAAAAGGATAGTGAAGGTTTAAATTATAGCCGCAATGCAAAACTAGAAAAACCAGTACAGATTATAGCCGAGTAGCAAAACCAGATACTAAACATAATTAAGACAATTAACAATATTATAAAAGACGAACATCACAGGCAGATAGGTGCTCAATCTTATGCAAAAACTAAATCAAGTAAAATTATGCATTCACTCTAATGTTTCCAATAGGTGACGTGTCGGGGAGACTTTGAATAGTAGAGGCTCAAGGCTCGAAGGCACAGACATCAGAGGAAAGTCTTAACACATTAGAAACACTGATAATCATGCAGGTGTTTATAGAGCTTGTTAACTGGTTATCATCGCACATTAATGTTGTGCAAATAGTTACTAATTACAATAATTTATTTCCCTTTAATGTAGTATACAAGCCAAAAATCATGCATTTCAAGCCTTGTGATTTGCTTGAAAACATTTTTTCTGTCTCTCATTAAGACCACAATACCAACATTAACGACCTTCACATGGTGCATATTCACAACCATACATAATCTCATAAACAGCACTCAAAGGTGCTTTGGGAGATCCTCGTCTAAAGAATGAGAAGAGAAACAAGATTTTTTTTTTTTTCTCAAACGACTACTTGTTTGTAAAAATTTCCATCATTTAAAACTCTCATGAATGCTTTCACGCAGATAGCAAAAAACAAAACCTTCAAATTGCAGATATCTCCAAGTGTTTTCTGGCAGCTCAGCCAGAAGATTGCATGATAAATCAATCTGCTTAATTCAACAGCAAACGTAGCAAATCAGTTATTATTGAATGAAGCTTGTAAAATCTTGCTTGACTCAAGAATCACTTGATATTGCACTTTCCAAGGATAAAAGACACCAACCTCAATAAGAGAACAACAACTACCTAAAGAAGAAGGCAGCGAGGTTATCCTGCCATCAGAGGAAAAAAAAGTGTCAAATAAGAATCTGCATCAAAACACATAATTTTTTTAACTGTATAGATCCATTTCATAGAATAACAGAACCAAAATAATACAAGCAGCAACCTTTTACCATCTCTAGGTAATGAATCCTCACATTTCTACATTTCTTTGCCTACTTTTGCACTCTGGACATCCATTCCTAGTCAAACTCATGCAACAAAGGCAACTTTTAAGGAGGGCCTATCTAATACTTTAGTCTAAATTAAAAAAAAAAAGAAGCTATGAGCAACCATGTCTTCAGATATCAACTCACAACTCAAAAGTTATTGAAGGACAAGAATAAAATTAGTTTGATTATACCCAACAAACTTTTATAAACTGTATTAAAACTATCAGAAAGACAACACACAAAAAAGATGAGCTAATCTACAAGGAAGAACAAACCCTTTTAGTCTTCTGGCCAACTGAAAAGGTGCAATGAAGGAATTGCCTACGCTCCTTCAATTTTCTCCTGCGTGAAAGAAATGCACAGTAAGATCATTGCACGAAAGTAAATTTGCTAAACAGAGCTCACCAGCGAAGCTTTTCTCATCCAGTAAAACAATAGCACAACTAGAAATTAATATTTAAAAACGAAAAGGCTGCGGGGGGTCGCGCGTGGGCTGCGGGAGGTCGCACAGGGGGGGTCACACGGGGGGATGCGGGCGGCTGCAGCGGGGTGGGCTGCGGGGGGGTCGCGCGGGGGCTGCGAGGGAGTCGCGCGGGGGGGGTCGCGCGGGGGCTGCGGGCGGCTGCAGCGGGGTGGGCTGCGGGGGCTGCGGGGGGTCGCATGGGGGCTGCGGGGGGAGTCGCGCGGGGGGGGGGGGGGGGGGGGGGGTCGCGGCGGAGGGGGGGGGGCTGCGGGGTAGTCGCGCAGGGGGGTCGCTCGGGGGGGTCGCGCGGGGGGCTGCGGCCAGCTGCAGGGGGGTGGGCTGCGGGTCTGCGGGGGGGTCGCGCGGGGGCTGCGGGGTAGTCGCGCGGAGGGGGCGGGGTAGTCGCGCGGAGGGGGCGGGGCTGCGGGGGAGTCGCGCGGGGGGGTCGCGCGGAGGGGGCGGGGCGGGCAGCTGCAGCGGGGTGGGCTGGGGGGGGGGGGGCGGCCATACCTTAGCCGCCGATGGAAGAGGGCCACACGCCGGCCGGTGATGCCGCTGACGGGAGAGGGAAGATTGGGTGGCTGTGGAGGAGGAGGAGATGGTTTTTTGGGGGGAAAAGTTGGGGGAAAAAAATTAGGGCTTCTTAGGAGAAAAGAAAAAAAAAGGGAAAAAAATTATACTTTTTTTTTTTTTTTTCATGCAGAGACGGTTGTGCCAAACCGCCTCTAAGACGTCTCTATGGTAGAACGCCTCTACGCAACCGCCTCTAGACTCGGCTCGCGCACTTTCAGAGCAAACTCTTCATCTTTAGGTATGACGTCCTAGTCAGCGCAGTCCGAGACTCGGCTCACGCACTTTCGGCTGATGATTGGCTCTCATACCAAATATAATGATCCGATTCATTAGCAATAATAACTCGTTGGGCTCAGACCACCGGCCCGAAATACTTAAGCCCAACTTTATTACCAGTGTCTATATTCCCTTATATACTCAATCACAATCACATTCTCATTCGATATGGGACTATTAGGGAGTGAAACAAATATCTTACTTACCTTTTTTTTTCATTCAAATATGCCCTTCGCATATGTATCCGTTATTCAAAATACCACTGCTATTAGTACCCGTTAAGTTATCTCAAGTTAAATCCGAGTTAAATTTTTATCCAAGTTAAAAAAAATTTAAAATAGTTGCTCTGCGCTTAACTTGAGGGCAAATAAGAAAAGTTTAATTATGACGGTAAAAGAATATATTTAAAAAGATAAAAAATTAAAATACTTATATTGCCCCAAAATTAATGGTAAATAAGAAAAGTTGGTTAAAATAGAAGAGTATATTTGAAAGAGTAAAATAAAAATTTTACAGAGATATCGACAGTTGCTAATAGTTCACTAATAGAATTTAACTCAACAGGAGAATTTGAAAGAACTTGGAACGTTAAAGAGGTATTTTAATATTAGCTTTCTAAGAGGGATAAATAAGAAAGTTGAAAAAAATTTAGGGGTATAAAAGCAATTGCCCTATAAAATAAAATGTAATGATATTGGACACCAAAAATTAGGTCCACCAATAGTGATCTTCTTGTTTTGAAGGGATATATATGAATAACGTTGGACTTTTGAAGGGATAAATATGAAAAGTTAAACTTTGTAGGAATATATCTGCTATTTGATATGTTTGTATGGAGCCGTATACAATTAACCTAAATTTTAATTTTTATTTTAACTATTTTTTTTGATAAAATAATAATTAATATAACCACTAATTTAGCTATTAAAAAATAATATGATAACAATGGGTAGTCATTTCAAGTTGCTATGTATATATAATTTTTAATTTGAAAAACAAATAGTAGTTGGTTTGTTGCTCAAGAGACAAGTTATCATTCATATCACCTACAAAAAATAATATAATAATTAAATTAGCCAATAATCTACAAATTAAAGATGATATGATAATAAAATATATAACATGAGCTCTAGTTAACAAAATAACATGAATGAAATAATAGAAACTCTAGTATTAATGTAGTTGAAACAAATTGAAGATCAATACCCTAAATGAAAATTTGATTCTAATTACAAAACAAGCCAAGCAAACAACAATCAAAATCAATCAACAATTTTGTATTATTTTAGATTTTGCTTTCTCAATCTTAGTCCGTCATAGTTTGATTAACTTGTTATCAATCTTATATGCATGAAATTATTTACTGTGAAGAAAATGATTAAGTGGAAGAGAGTAAACTCAAATTAGAGTGATTGACATTAGTCGAACCTCTCATAAAAAAATGATAGTATGTACAAGATTTAATATACATCATAAATCTATTAAGAAAGGAAAAATAATACAAAATGTTATTGCCTTCCTTGTGCGGTTACTAATTAATCCATTATTACCTTCTATATGCTACCATTGAATCCATACTGAATTGACAAGATAATCTTGGTTCAAAATAGCAAGTAAATGGTTAGACAAATCTTCATGATTCTCTCCATCAAATCTTAGAAAATAAAGTTTCTATATTCTTGAATGGAGATTTGATGGAGAGAAACATGAAAATTTGCCTAACCATTTACCTGCTATTTTGAATCAAGATTATTTTGCCAATTCAGCATGGATTCAATGGTAGCATATAGAAGACAATAATAGATTAATTAGTAACCGCGCAAGGAAAGCAATAATATTTTGTATTATTTTTCATTTCTTAATAGATTCATGATGTATATTAAATCTTGTACATATTATCATTTTTTTATGAGAGGTTCGACTAATGTCAATCACTCCAATTTGAGTTTACTCTCTTCCACTTAATCATTTTCTTCACATTGTGCGGTTACTAATTAATCCATTATTGCCTTCTATATGCTACCATTGAATCCATGCTGAATTGGCAAAATAATCTTGGTTCAAAATAACAAGTAAATGATTAGACAAATCTTCATAATTCTCTTCATCAAATCTCCATTCAAGAATATAAAAATGGCTAAATTACAGAAAACCCCCCTCTAATATCCCGCTTTTCCACTTTACCCCCCTGTCTTTTAAAAGTCGACAATTTGCCCCCTCGTAATTTCCGAAATGTCTGTAGGGGGCAACGCCGTTAACGGTGTGGGTGAAATGACCATTATGCCCTTACTGCTATTGGAGAGAGAGAGAGAGAGAGAGAGAGAGAGAGAGAGAGAGAGAGAGTGGGAGAACTGAAGAGAAAAAAAGAACGAAAAATTCCTACAAGCCCTAATTCGAACCCCCTTCTGTCGCACAAAACACTATCGCCTGATTCGAAGAGAGAGAGAGAACGAGAGAGAGAGCGAAGATCTAACTGCGCTGTGCCCTAATTCGACGCCGGATTCGGCTGAAGAGGGCGGAAACGAAACTCCATTTAGGATCATCGAAGCTTGAGTCGAAGACTCTGACGTAGCCGAGCCTCTTTCGAATCAGCAAACTCAGGCGACCGCCATTGAGCCAAGAAGGACGGTGCGAGAGTCGAACGAGGTGATTCCAACAAATATTGCCATCTGTGGTTCATATATTTTTTGATTTTTAATTATTTTACAGTATGTCTGGACAATTGGGGATTTGATTACTTGGGTTTTTATAGGGTTTATTTGTTGCATTTACTTGGGGTGTTAGATAAGATTGGGTTGTAGATAAGATGTTATATAAATTATTGGAAGTACTTGTGGTCCCTCTACTTTAGGTTATAGTTGCTTAGCAAATATTTAATTAGTTGCTTAGCAAATATTTAATACTTGTGGTCCCTCTACTGGATGGTTTTAGTTGCTTAGCAAATATTTAATTAGTTGCTTAGCAAATATTTAATACCTGTGGTCCCTGTGTGTTAAACTTTGTACTTTATAGATGAATAACATTTGAGTTGTAGTACTTATATTTTACCATATAAGTGAATTAAATTTGAGTTGTAGTAGGGTACTTTTATGTCATTGAAATTATCATCCTCGCAATTCTATTTTGACCTCTGCTGATCAATTCCAACTTTATTTCTGTACCAGATGGAATTGAGAACGCTAGAAATTCACTATGGGGGCATTTTTAAAGGTGATCCTATAACAGAATATAGTGGAGACAAAATATCCTATGCCGATAATGTGGACCCAGATTTGATGTCCATTATTGAATTATGGGATATGCTTGAGAGCATTGGATTAACAAAAGAGTCCATGATATACTACACTAACCCAATTGGAGATTTGACTAATGGTTTGAGACTAGTGGATGGTGACAAATCAGTGCTAGAGATGCTCAAGTGCCATGATGATTTGGGTATCATTACACTCTATGTTGTTTCTCCAGAAATGGTTAGTGATGAGTTGGTAAATGAGTTGCCACCAAATATGGCTGCACAAGGGGAGCAAGGGGAGCAAGTGAAGAATGTAGATGCACAAGGGGAGCAAGTGAAGAATGTAGATGCACAAGGGGATCAAGGGGAGCAAGGGAAGCAAAGGGTTCAAGAAGACATTGTTAATATTGAGGATGAATCTGAAAGTGATAGTGATAGTTTGTATGAATGGAGCAACTTTGGTGATAGTGATGAGGATAGCATTAATGATAGTGATTTCTGCATTAATACAAACAAGGAAGATAATTTGGATGACAATAATGGCAGAAGTGAGGGAGGTGCCACTAGTTCTAAACCAACACATGCTTCGGTTATTGAGCAAAGAGCAAAAGATGGTCAAGATACTGCGGAGGGTTCAGACTATGACCCTAGTGAAGATCTCGATAGCTTATCCTCATCAGATGAACATGGTACTTCATGGCCAAAGTATCCTGTCTTTAACAAAAAAGATATGGAGAGTCCACAACTTAAAATAGGAATGAAATTTGCATCAGCTGGAGAGTTTAGAACATTGCTGAGGCAGCATGCAATAACAAATGGATACGACTTCAATTTTGTGAAGAATGAGAGTAATAGAGTTACTGCGATCTGCAAAAAAGATGGTGAGAAGGGGAAAAAATGTGGATGGAGGGTGCATGCATCTTGGAATGCATATGAGGAATGCTTCCAAATCAAGTCTTTGCAACCTGAGCATAAGTGTGGTAGGATATTCACAAACTCCCAAGCTAATTCAACATGGATTGCAAATAAATACTTGGAGCAACTTAGAGATGATCCTAAATGGTCAACATCAGCAATGAAAAAGACTATGAGGAGGGAGTTATGCATCGATGTGTCTAAGAGCCAAATATATAGAGCTAAGAGAAAGGCAAAGGAGGTTATAATGGGATCTAATCAAGAGCAATTCATGAAATTGTGGGATTATTGCAACATCATAAGGATAAAAAATCCGGGCAGCCTTGCATTTTTAGTTGTGGAAAGACCACAACTGGAGTTAGCCCCAGTGTTTCAACGGATTTTTGTATCCTATGATGCTCAAATCAAAGGATTAAAGGAAGGGTGTAGACCTATAATTGGCATTGATGGCTGTTTTCTAAAGGGACCATTTGGTGGACAGCTTATCAGTGCTATTGGTAGAGATGGAAACAATCAGATGTTTCCACTGGCCATTGCTGTTGTAGAGGCTGAACTGAAGGATTCATGGAATTGGTTTCTTACAAATTTGCTACAAGCAATTGGCCCATTAGAGGCCCATGGATGGACGTTCATTTCTGACAGACAAAAGGTAAGTTTCTAATTGTTTTTCAATTTTGTTTGGTATTCCACTCAATAACTTGTAGTTCAGTTTTGTTTAGTTTCCAATTGTCTCTTGTCTTGAACTTTTGTTTAGTCTTTTGTAAACAACTAACTTTCAGTTTTGTTTAGTTTCCAATTGTCTCTTGTCTTGAACTTTTGTTTAGTCTTTTGTAAACAACTAACTTTCATTTGCTTTTGATATTATGTCTTAGGGTCTGGTAGAGGTTTTTGATGTCCTACTGCCAGGGGTGGACCACAGGTTTTGTGTGCAACATATGTACAATAACTTCAAAGAGCAATTTAAAGGCAAATTACTAAAAGATTTGCTTTGGGAGGCAGCTACATCTTATACCGTGCAAGATTGGGAAAGGGTCATGCAGAAAATTAAGGATGCAAATGTAGCTGCATATGAATGGCTCATGAAAGTGCCGCCAAGATTGTGGACAAGATCACATTTCAGACCTGAAATCAAATGTGATCTTCTATGTAACAATATGTGTGAGGCATGGAATCGGGCAATAATGGATGCAAGAGAGCAACCAATTATTGATTTATTGGAGAAGATTCGAAGGCAAGTGATGACAAGATTTCAAGAGAAGAGACAATATATGGAAAGTCAACCTGGATTGCTATGTCCTAAAGTGCAAACAAAATTAGAAGAAATAAAAGATAAGGCTAGACATTGTGAGGCTTTATGGGCTGGAGATACTATATTTGAAGTTCATTCCACAGGAAGGCAATTCACTGTTAACTTAGCAGCATCAACTTGTGAATGTAGACAATGGGATGTTACTGGTATTCCCTGTAAACATGCTGTCTCGGCTATATTCAAGCATAAACTGGATCCCGAGGACTTTGTTCACAAATATTTTCTAAAGGAGACTTATATTAGAACCTATAGCCACATGATCATGCCTATACCTGATTCTTCAATGTGGCCTAAGGTTGGGATTGAGCCTATAATGCCACCTCCATATAGGAAACAACCAGGTAGACCTAAAAAATCAAGAAAGAGGGCAGCTGATGAGCCCAAGAAAGGTGTAATTAGGAGAGGAGGTAAGAAGTATAAATGTAAGAAGTGTAAAGAGTTTGGACACAATACTCGATCTTGCACTAACATTGCATCAAGAGAGGAAATATCTGGTGAGGGAACAAGTCAATTCAGGGAAGTGACACAACCAATGAAGCGAGGAGGGAGGCCACCATTGAATCAAAGAGGGAAATTGGTAGTGAGTCGAGGAAGACATTCTGCTACCAGGGGGTCCATGCATGCTGCTGGGAGAGGCAGGGGTCCAATGCATGCTGGGAGAGGCAGGGGTCCAATGCATGCTGGGAGAGGCAGTGGGCCAGTGGATGCTGGGAGAGGCAGGGGACCAATGGATGCTGGGAGAGGCAGGGGTTCCATGCATGCTGGGAGAGGCAGGGGTTCCATGCATGCTGGGAGAGGCAGGAGGCCAATGCAGTCTGCATCTTCCAGTCAAGTTGGGAGAGGCAGTGGCTCCATACAAAATCCATCCAGTGGAGCTAGTGGAGCTAGTGGCGCAATGGTTGGAGCATCTACCAGCAATGAACAATCAGTTATAATAAGATTGGGACAGGGCATAGCATCAAGAAGACCTTATGGGACTGTATGTTTCTAACTTATATCTTAATATATATAGATTCTTACTTTTTATTTGTTTCTTACTTATATCACAATATATATTTGATTTGATTTTTATAGGGAGTGATCAATAGAAGGATAGGGGAGCCAACTCAAGAATCTACTAGTAAGCCTGTTTAGGACAGGGCAGGTGATTTTTTTGTCTGCTGAGACTTTTTGTGTTTTGGTTTCAAAAGCTGCAGCAAGTTGTAAATATTTCTTAGAACACAAGTTAGATAACTGTGTAGTTGGGTGGTAGAAGACTGAACTATATCATTTTGGATGGCTGGGGTGTTACAAGGCTGTGAATCTGTGAAGCATTGAATCTGTGTAGTTCAATGTGTTAATGTTATACTAAAAAACTGTGTGTAGTTGGTTGTTTAGTTCAGTAGCTGCATGTTCTTCACTAAAAACCTGGGTTTACTTCACTGTTATTGTGTGTAGTTCTGTTTACTTCGTCAATTTGGTTAAATTTGTGAATTTATATATCTGTGAATCTGAGCTTAGTTAAATCTGTGTTTAGTTAAATCCGTGTTTAGTTCAATGTGTGAATTTTATACTAAAAAACTGTGTAGTTGGCTGTTTAGTTCAGTAGCTGCATGTTCTTCACTAAAAATCTGGGTTTACTTCACTGTTATTGACAGCTTCAGGTTGCTAGTGAATCAGCTAGTGAATCTATTCTTGATTTTGGGAAGCTTCAGGTTGCAGTGAAGCTTCAGTGAATGTAGTGAATCTATAATTGATTCTAGTGAATATAATTGATTCTAGTGAATCAATTATATGCAGTTGTAGTGAATGTTTAGTGAATTATTCTTGATTCTAGTGAATCTATTCTGATTCTGGGAAGCTTCAGGTTGCAGTGAAGCTTCAGTGAATGTAGTGAATCTATAATTGATTCTAGTGAATATAATTGATTCTAGTGAATCTTATATGAATGTTGTAGTGAATTTATTCTTGATTCAGTGAATATAATTGATTCTAGTGAATCAATTATATGCAGTTGAATGTTGCAGTTCACTTTGAATGTTGCAGTGAATTTATTTTGCATGTTGCAGTGAATGTAGTGAATCTATACTACAAATCTGTGAACTAATCTGTGATTAGAATCAGAGCTTGTTCATTTTGGGAAGCTTCAAGCTTCAGGTTGCAGTGAATCTTCAAGCTTCAAGCTTCATTTTGGGAAGCTTCAAGCTGCAGATAGTGAAACTGCTAGTGAATCTATTCTTGATTCTGGGAAGCTTCAGGTTGCAGTGAATGTAGTGCAACCTGAATGTAGCAGTGAATGTAGTGAATTTATATGCAGTTCACTTTGCATGTTGCCGTGAATGTTGCAGTGAATGTTGTAGTGAATGTATTCTTGATTCTAGTGAATCTATTCTTGATTCTGGGAAGCTTCAGGTTGCAGTGAAGCTTCAGTGAATGTAGTGAATCTATAATTGATTCTAGTGAATATAATTGATTCTAGTGAATCAATTATATGAATGTTGTAATGAATTTATTCTTGATTCAGTGAATATAATTGATTATAGTGAATCAATTATATGCAGTTGAATGTTGCAGTTCACTTTGAATGTTGCAGTGAATTTATTTTCCATGTTGCAGTGAATGTAGTGAA
Organism: Tillandsia fasciculata; assembly: GCA_029168755.2. Classification (NCBI taxonomy): domain Eukaryota; kingdom Viridiplantae; phylum Streptophyta; class Magnoliopsida; order Poales; family Bromeliaceae; genus Tillandsia; species Tillandsia fasciculata. The sequence continues at coordinate 22,449,231 of CM054941.1, forward strand.
TCTATACTACAAATCTGTGAACTAATCTGTGATTAGAATCAGAGCTTGTTCATTTTGGGAAGCTTCAAGCTTCAGGTTGCAGTGAATCTTCAAGCTTCAAGCTTCATTTTGGGAAGCTTCAAGCTGCAGATAGTGAAACTGCTAGTGAATCTATTCTTGATTCTGGGAAGCTTCAGGTTGCAGTGAATGTAGTGCAACCTGAATGTAGCAGTGAATGTTGCATTCAGAGCTTGTTCATTTTGCATGTTGCATTGAATGTAGTGAATCTATACTACAACATTCATAAGTATTTGTGAATCTTCTCATTGTCATTCAGAGCATTCAGAGCTTGTTCATTTTGCATGTACATTCAACATTCATAAGTATTTGTGAATCTTCTCATTGTCATTCATAAGTACATTCATAAGTACATTCAACATTCACTACATGTGTACATTCAACATTCAGAATTGAATACCATGTTGCATACAAAATATCTTGCATAGCTTAAATCTCTTGCATACCTTACATATCAATATATTACATAATATGCCACTCATTGGAAAACAAAATAAGGTGGCATAAATAACAACACACATAGCACTATGCTATGTAGTACGAGTCTATTCATATTAGTACATACCACAATAAAACAATTAGCAAACTAAAAATAAGAACCATATAGTGTTTGCGATTCTTCTTATTGTCTTTCTCCTTTAGCTTCATCTCGTACAATATTATTTTGTCTATTAGCCTATCCATTTCCTCTCGAAGCGCTTTTCTCGAATTTTCAACATCTGTCAACTTAATACTAAGAGCATTCTT
>CM054941.1:22455034-22569414 GCA_029168755.2 Tillandsia fasciculata
GCTTATAAATAGGGAAATTTGCTAAGGCCAATTCAACAAGAGAGAGTTGTTTGTATCTTGTAGTATTATTTTCTAAGTAAAGAGAGTATTTAATTTTTTCTGCGGAACCACTACTCATTTCTCTTTTCTCTACTTTTGCATTTAGTCGTAGGGCGCGAAGGTCCGAGCTAGCAAACAGCGAGCAAGACTTGCCCTCTTCGAGCAGGAAGACGGGCGAGCTTAAGTCCGTAACATCGTGCTCTCCAATGTAATCTTTGGTATACTTGAAATATCTTTGTAAATATATATTTCTAGTTTCATTTCCTACTAAATTGAATTTTTAAATTACTTAACATCAGAGCCAAATCAAACCTCCTTCATTTCATGAGGTCATGGATTCAATCCCTATATTTGACATTTAACTGATAATAGGTTAATTTTATGTGTCTTTTGTATTTATTATGCATGTGAATGAAGATGTTAATATGCATTCATAAATATATTTTTTACTGTTGAAATTAGATGGCAACAAAAATTTACAGACTAAATATCCAACGTATACAGAAATCGAAATTTGATCAGATTGCTTATTTTACCAGCTTTTTTGAATCGTTCTTATCTTGATGGTTCTGAATCTTTCACGTATAAACCACATCTTATATGTTTCGATCAAATTAAAACTGGCCAATTAATGTGGACACACCACACGACAACACCTACTAAATTAATTTTTTAAATAGCAATTTTTAAATCAAAGAAAATGCCCTTGTAAAAAAAATAGTAGGGGGTACCTTTGGATCAAAGTAGAGATCAAGTTAATCACTTAATTGGGCCCTATATATTTCCTTTTGTTTCTTCTTCTTCTTCTCTATTCCAAACCCTATACTATTCAATTAAAATTTCTTCCTTGCTTGCTAGGGTTTACTTGTAAGGAATCTTGTAACACTAGAAAATTTCAATTAATGTGTTCATTTGCTTTATCATTGGATCCAGATGCCATTAATGGAACTAACTAAACCAATTAACACTATAACAAAACTAGGTTATAGCGACACATTTTTATAACACTTTTGTGCAAGTGTCCTATCTATATTTCATCTATATCTAAAATTAGGTTATAGGGACACATTTTTAGAACACATTACAATAATATATCGCTATACATCCTAATTGTGACGCCCCACTTCCCAGGGGGTCATCCATCCTAGAATTACTCTAGCTCTAGCACGCTTAACTCTCATAACTTCTTGGATCTTGCTACCATCCAAAATGCTATAGCCGGGTTAAGAGATTTAGTCCTATTATATCATTTATATATAGGACTAATCCAAATTCCGGGGGTGTCACATTCTTCCCCCATAGTCCTATTATATCATTTATATATAGGACTAATCCAAATTCCGGGGTTGTAGATGAGCGAGAGAAACTCATAGAATGTCTCTGATACCAACTGTGACGCCCCACTTCCCAGGGGGTCACCCATCCTAGAACTACTCTAGCTCTAACACGCTTAACTCTCATAACCTCTTGGATCTTACTACCATCCAAAATGCTATAACCGGGTTAAGAGATTTAGTCTTATTATATCATTTATATATAGGACTAATGCAAATTCCGGGGGTGTCATACTAATGACTGCACATATAGCGACACTAATAATAAGTGTCGGTATTTTTACTAGCGGTATTTTTTTAAAATTTTAGAAATATTTAAAAGTGTCACTATAATATAATTTTATTATTGTATAAGATTTGATTAATGTTGTCATTACCTTTATCACTATTTAACAACCTCAATTAGTAATCATTGGTTTTGCTTATACTAGGTTTTTTCCTTTTTTTGTTTTTTTCTTCTTTTTATATCTTGCTTTTCATTGCTTTCATGACTGATCTGATCCAATCTTAATTATACTTTAATTAACATGCAACATATGCAACATGCCAACATGTGAAGTAGATTAGATTTGATTTCTTGGCTATATAAATTAGGTCTTGTGCCTTTTTTAAGTAAATATGCCAAGTATCAAATTAAGAAAAGCTCCAAACAAATTTCCACTAAAATCACTTTAACAACTTTTTACAGCAGCAAAAGTGGAATCTCTGAATTAAAGCTTCAATTTTTAGGACCAATCCGAAAACGTCTCGTTTTAAATAAAGTGTACATCATACACTTCATCCATTCAAGGATAAGGACTTAGTCATTAGTCACTTCGAAGTGATTGATAAAATTCACTCCATCTTTAAATGAATAGGGTGTATGATATACACCCTATTTAGAGTGTATATTTAGCATTTTCCATAACAAAAGGCTATATTCCTTTTCTTTTTTTTCAAGTTGTTTGTCCAACACCAATTCTTACTATTCAGAATAGAAAAGTTATATAAGAACTATCCAAAAACTTTATACATGTAGAATAAACACTACAATAAAATTAGATTATAAGGACACATTTTTGTGATACTTTTATACAAGTATCCTATCTATATTCTATCTATATTCAAAATTAAATTATAGGGACATATTTTTGGGACACATTACAATAATGTGTCGCTATACACCCTAACGACGGCACATATAGCGATATTAATAATAAGTGTTGGTATTTTTGTCAGCGACAGTTTTTTCAGATTTTAGAAATATTTAAAAGTATCGCCGTAACATAATTTTGTTGTAGTAAAACCTTGATATTAGATCCATATGACATCCCAACTTTTCAGGATGTCACCCATCCTGGAACTACTCTAGCTTTAGCATGCTTAACTCTCTTAACCTCTTGCTACCACCCAAAATGCTATAACCGGGTTAGGAGATTTAGTCATATTATATCATTTATACATAGGACTAACCCAAATTTTGGAGGTATCACATTCTTCCCCCTTTATGTCCTGACGTCCTCGTCAGGCTCAAAGACACTGACAAGCACCAGGCAAGCACCGGGCGATGTGAGACTCGTCTCGCTAGTCTTAACCGACATTGTAGAGAGCTGCACTCCACCCACAACGGTCATTAGCCAGAGAGCCTCACTCTGCCAGCTAAATAACTCTGGCTCAGTCGAGACTAATCTCACATTTTCGGCTGTTGAATGGCTCTGATACCAACTGTCCCAGGGAGTCATCCATCCTAGAACTACTCTACCTCTAGCACGTTTAACTCTCTTAACCTCTTGGATTTTATTACCATTCAAAATGTTATAGTCGGATTAAGAGATTTAGTTCTATTATATCATATATACATAGAACTAATCCAAATTCCAAAAATATCACAATCTATCAAATTATCATGTGAACAGGTGCTGTATATTAAGTGTATCTAAGAAGCTGTTTACTTTTCATGTTACTTGATTCTTACACACCATTTATACTTAAATGGCTTGTAAACCAAAAGAAAGAGCTTATTGGTTTGAAAAGAATTATAGAATCACTATAAGAAAATTCTTAATATAAAGATATTTTTTAGACGATGTTTTGAAGAAGTGTTCCCAAACATTCTTATAATGTAACAAATACCAACGATTTAAAAAATACCAACCCTCAATTATATTAAACTAATTTATTAAATGATAGATTTTATTATTATTTTTTAATTTTCGATATTTTAAAGCGTCAGAATTTTAAAAAACAAATCGATACTTTAAAGCGTTAGAATATATTTTACCAACGTTTGGTATAAACGTCTATATATGTATATATATATATATATATATATATATATATATATATATATATATATATATATATATATATATATATATATATATATATATATATAGCCTTTTGTTATTTTAAATTCTAGAGTGTCATATTCTTTTCCCTTTTAAGTCCTGACGTCTACGCTAGGCTCAGTCACACTCACAAGTATCAGACAATTTTAGATTTGTCTCGCTAGCCTAAACCAATTTTGTGGGGGAGCCGCAAATAATTGTAAACAAATTATTTACAATTAAAATATTTTCTACTACATTCAACCAAACAAAATGCATGTTAGTTGTAACTACTGTATTTTGATCAACTGTATCTAATTACACCCAATCAAACGGACTCATATATTTAAAAGAGAGGCTTCAATTTTCAATCTTATCAACTCTTTTTTTTGAGAGAAATGTAGCATACTATCCGCTTCGTTTATTTTGAAATAAATTTAGCTGAAAATGTGAAACAATTAGATTTTGAACTCGAAATCTCATGTATCAACCATCAAATCTTTTGCCAGTTGCGTTAGGGACAATTGATCAGTGTGCCAACTCTGATGTGATTGATTCCCACTACAGATAAAAACTCTGGATCTTTTCATTTTGCAAGCCAAGAGCATGCATGGATTCTAGAAGTTTTAGCTTTCTAACAAAACAAAACAAAACAAAAAAAATAAGGCTGCTTCAAAAGGACATATCCACAACTTATTTAGTGAGATATCATGTAATCACAAAAAGATGTCCTTAATTTAACAAATTAAGGAGAAAGATTAGGAAACAGCTGGAAGTGGCACTGTTGTTGATGCATACATGCACTCTAGTCCAAATCTAAGCAAGAGAACAGGAGGCCGATCTCAGCTGGAACTCAAAATTCAATGGGGACATAAAATGAGCACAAAGGTGTACTTTATGAAAGCAAATGTAACTGTAACTAGGCGCAGAACTTAGGCACAGAATCTGATCCAGTCCGATCGGAAAAGCTTAGTTTCAACTAGTAGAGCATCGAGGCAACGTTTCTTGTTTTCGAATGTCCTTTTAATTTTTTTTTTTTTTTTTTGGGCCCGGCTGTCCTACTGCGGAAACCGACTGCTCCGTTGCTAAGTTCATTTGCGCCATAAATAAAGCGACAGTATGCTGCCTTTTTTAAAAAAATAAAAATAAAAATGTAACTGCAATAAGTCCCACATGAAGGTTTAGTGTATTGTATAAGAAAAAAAAATTGGTTTGTTTTTAAGACTAAAAATGCACCCAACTTGCAATTCATGTCTCACTTTCATAGGAGGGGAATTTATAACCACAATTCAACAAATTGGTTGATTTGACCCTCTTTAAAATTAAGGCTTAGACTTAAATAGAGAAAAAAAAAATTGAAGAGATATGTGTTTTGATATTAGGCATTAATAAATCTGAATTTTCATTAGTGCCCTTCAAAACTAAAATTTTTTACTAAAATGCACTTTTCATCATCTAACTTTAAAGTTCGTGCCATTTTAATTCTCAAACTTTATTTTATTATATAATTTTTGGTTTAAAAATTTTAAATTATTGCAAACTAATCCTACAATTCAATTCACTTTACTAAATACTGATATTTCGTTAAGAGCAATGCTACATGTACACTCCAAAGAGGGTGTACATTTTACATCCATCCATCTAAGGATGGGAGAGTCACTTCACAATTTGACCCCTCACCACACCCCATCCATTAGATGGGTGGGGTGTAGGGGTGGCAATCCAGCTCGCTGTTCGCGAGTCAGCTCATGTTCGGCTCGAAATAAGCTCGAGATCGAATCGTTCGTTTAGTAAACGAGCCAGACACGAGTCAAATTTTTCAGCTCGTTTAATAAACAAACCGAACACGAGCTGGAGTCAGCTCGCTCGTGTTCGACTCAATAACGGCTCGAATATATATATATATATATATATATATATATATATATATATATATATATATATATATATATATATATATATTACTATTTAGATTTTAAGCTATTAATTTTTTATAAATTTTATTTTTTTAATTTTTTTTTTTCAGTTTTACATCTAATAATAAAAGTAAAAATCAAACTTATTATTCGCGAGCAAGCTTGTGTTCGGCTCGATCGTTAATAAACGAGCCGAATACGAGCCGAATTTTTCAGCTCGATATTTAAACGAGCCAACTCGTGTTCGGCTCGTTTATTAAACGAGCCGAACACGAGCCGATCCCAGCTCGCTCGTGTTCGGCTCGTTGACACCCCTAATGGGGTGTACAAGTAGCATTTTTCTTTTTTAATAATTATCACATTATTAATTATATTGCTACCACATCAGTACTATATTAGCGACACGTTATTTTTTAACCAACTAAATTGGACCCATGGAGCTTAATTGTAACAATTTTAAAAATTTAAATAAAAAATTATTATAAATTAAAGTTTGAAGTCCAATACATAATCTGTCTCTAAGTTTGAGGATCAAGAGTGCAACTTAGCCTAAATTGTTTAGCAAGTAAACCTTAATTTTACATTTAAGAATTGGATATAGGGTTATCTTTTGTAAGAAACTGCACCTTTGAGGGTGATATTTCAAATTTTATAAGGTATACACATAAATATATGGTTTTGCAGGGATATATATATTTTTTAAAAAAAATTGTGACACTCTAAAAATTTGAAATAGTTTAATATAAAAGGTATAGTATAATTAAACATTTTAACCTAACTATATTATTTTGGGCGGTGACCAAGTCCAGAAGATTAAGAGAGTTAAGCGAGTACAGAAATAGAGTAGTTCAAAATTAGGTGACCCCTACAGAAAGTAGAGTGTTGTTGATTTATAGAGGCCATCATCCTACCTTATAGCGGGAGATCGGATTGGACTGAGTGACGTTCGAAATGGCGAGAGGCAGAGTTGGGCCGAATCATATTCGAAGTGGTGTGAGGCTGGTTAGATCGAGTCACAATCGAGCTCCGTGAGCACTATGTCTATATATTTTAAGTGAATTTATTATATATTTCTAACAACTCGAATTTTTGAAATTATCACAGTTGGTATCACAACTAATCGCCAACCGAAAATATGAGATAAGTCTCGACTAAGTTAGAATCATAAAACGCGCAAAAACGTGACTCTTCGACTGACGGCCATTCTGAATAAAACATAACTCTCTACAAAATCGATTAAGGCTAATGAGACGAGCTTTACATCGTCTAATATTTGTGAGTGTGCTTGAAGCTGACGAAAACATCAAAACTAAAAAAAAAAAGGAGATATATAAAACCCTCAGAATTTGTAATAATCTTATATATAAATATAGTAGAACTAAAATTTTTAACCATATTATAATATTTTAAGTAGTGACTGAATAAAAAAAAATTAAAAAATTTGAGTAAAATTTTTATTTGAATAATTTCAAAATGGATGACCAAACACACTAAGCTCAATGATAATGCCCACTGATTTGCTCCCAACCCTAGAAAGATACTGTGTCATAACTTGTTCACTGTTCAGTGTTCATGTCTCTCTAATTGAGAAATGGAGATAAAAAAAAAAAAAAAAAATTATTTTGGGGGTTAAAAACAAACCCCACATGAGAAGAGGCACATGATCAGAGGAGAGATACTCAAATCAAAGTATATGTAAATAGGTTTAGGTAAATGAGAATATAAGATAAGATAATCCCACATGAAGCATAGAGCTCATGAAGCTTTAATTAATACTTATTTTTCTCTCACCTCTTATTCAATGAATAAATAAATAAATAAATATATCTCTTGTATGTCCAGATGCAAACTTCTTCTGTGGACTTTGTTGCTCTCACATGTTTAAATGCCAATATTTTTCTTGTGTAGTTTTTTTCCCTTTTTTTTAACTCATCTTTAATTATTATTTTTTTTCTTTGTTATGAGTTTACTTTTAGGGCCCAAACTCTTATGCCATGTAAATTTGCTGGCACATTTGGAAAGGTGGTTTTTATATATGGATTGTCCTTGCAAAGGAAAAGTTAGAAAAAATAAAGGAAAAAAATAAATTAAAAAAAACTCTTTAGATATATAGTTTAATTAGCATCTTTTTTCAGTTGAGTTGGTTAATAATACAAACTGTGAGATCTCAATAGTTCTACATCGAATATGAATGAGATTATAATTAAATATATAAGAGACATGACACTAATAATAATAATTAGGCTTAAATATTTTGGATTGTGATTTGGACTTAAAGAATTATTGTTGCTAGTGGGTCGGGCAGTTAAATTTGATATCAGAGTCAATAACCAGCCGGCACTACAAAAAAATTAATTTGTAGCGACGGTTATTTTAGTAACATTTAATACAAACGCTGGTAAAAGTATATTTTAGTAGCGGTTTTAATGAATTATTATATTAGTTCTAAAACGCTGGTAAAAGTATATTTTAGCAGCGGTTTTAATGAATTATTATAATAGTTGTAAAGCGTCGATAAATAGTTTAGTTTAAATTAAATAATTTTGGACAAAAAAAAATAAAAAAATTTGGCTCAATAGAATTTTAAAAGTGATTTTGATTTTTAAAATTAAATTTAAAAAATCTCAAATTTAAAATTTTAAAAATATCAAATTTAAAATTTAAAATTTAAAATTTAAAATTTTAAAGTTTTAATTTTATATTTTAAGATAAAATTAGATAAAATTTAATTTTTTAAAATTAAAAATTATATATTTTAATTTGCAAATTATTATAATTTTTAAATTTTTAAATTCAAATTAAAAATCTCAAACCTAAATTCGCACTTGAGTTATAAATTCAGAGTCCAACGTCTTGACCAGTAGACCAAGGGGCCAATTTAATTAATTATAGTAAACTTATGATTTAATATAGAATTAATTAATAATTATATATTGAAAAGAACTTTCCAATCGGAGCTCTCCTCCTCCGCTCCGCGGACACCTCATTCGGAGCTCTCCCCGTTATCTCCCCCTTATCTCCCTCCTCCCCCTCTCCGAGCTCGATCCCCCCACCTCCTCCTCCTCCTCCGACAACGACGATCTAGGGTTAGTGTTCGGCGCTCCGGTCCCTCTGCGTGGGGTGCGGGAACCGTAACTACGCCTTCCGGTCCCTCTGCAACCGCTGCAAGCAGCCGCGCCTTCTCGTCGACGCCCACACGCCCCGTGACTCCAAGTGGCTCCCCCGCATCGGCGACTGGATCTACGCCGGTAATCTAAAAACCCTAACCCTAACCTAGTTTTCTCTGCGAAACTCTAATAGTTGCTTTCGATCGTGAAAAATGCGTATCGATGTTGGTTTTGACGTGTTTTGTGCCCTAGATGTGTCGTCGGAGGGTTTAGGGTTTGAAAGAATGGTGGAATTTTGTTGTAGTGTCGTTCTCCTCGCCGGAGAGCCATTCGCCGCATATCTCCTCGCCGGTGAGCTCCTCGCAGCCGATCTCCTGGCCGGAGAGCCCTTCGCCATCGATCTCTTCTCCGGCGAGCTTGTCACTGTCGTTCTCCTCGCCGGTTAAGGTTAGCGGCGTAGAGATCTCTCCTCACCCAATTGCTCGGGGTGAGCCAGCAACTTTCACCATCTCTGCATCGATTGGTAAGATCACTTACTTGCACTCGATCTATAGAATCGAAGAACCCAAGCATGATAATTAAGATAACTACTGTTGTTGTGTTCTTTTAAGGAGATAATAAATTAATTTGGATAAAAGCTTGAGGAATGTTTGTGTGATGAATATATATACAAACATGGAGTTAATGGCAGTGGTAGCAATTTTCCAGATGTGACGACCTGAAAAAGAAACCATGGAGTTAATGGCAGTGAGGTTTCTCCAACAAGAGTCGCCTACTTTATATGAAAGAGGTTTCTCCAACAAGAATATATATACTTTATAGGCTTTGAACTCATGATTTGCGTATGTAAGCCTTTTGTAACTCGTAGATCACATTTGGCATTTGGATGTTGTACTTGTAAACTTTCTCATAACCTCTGTTTCATATTAATTGCATATGACTACTTATCAACTATGTTAATGGCAGTGAGGTTTCAAAAGCTTAATTAGTTGTTTCTTATATTGCTTACATTCAAAGTTGTTTCATATGACCAAGCTTAATTAGTTGTTTCTTATATTGCTTACATTCAAAGTAGTTTTTTAATGGCTTGGATTGGCAAAGTAATCCTATTATCAATGATATGCATAATATTATATGCAGGAATGGCAAAGAAACGGCTCAAGTTATGCTCTGTAGAGGATGATATGGAGATACCGACACAGTGCGCTAAACAGACTCAAGGATCCTCACTTTCGCACCTACCAGATGCCCTAACACGTGAAATGGATGAGGATGTGGACCAAGTTGATTCCACTCAAGTAAAAATTTGTATTACTGGTATATTTTTAATTCTTTCTTTATCATCAATAAAGGATGTAAGTCAAAAAAGTAATGACATTACAAGATGCAGCTTGAATGTGAAATAGCTTTATGATCATTAGGAAAGGAGTTTTTATTTTTATAGTTAGTAATTTTATTTAGCTAGTTTGATATAGTGAGGAAGCTGAATCACCTTATATTGACAGCAATGTTGAAGCAGGAAGCTTGTTCGGGATACCACTTCGTGGGACTCATTCACATGCTTTTGTCAGCTCTTACATGGTTAGAGAAATTACTTGTATTCCTTATACATCAGCTTTCCAGAAAATAATGATCAATAGATATCTCTCACGGTCACACCTGCTTTAGAATTTGTTTGACACATATTCACAATACTTTCCATGGAACTAATCTCACAGTCGCACTTGATTTAGAATTTTGTTGACTCGTATTCTTTGATATTCTGTTATTACTGGAGAGAAACACCAGATAATGGTCTTTTGTCGAAGTTATTTGATCCAAAATCTTAAACTCTGTCTGGCTTTGATCATGAAATTTTTGATTCAGTCTCTTAAACTACTATCAGACTATGTTTGCCTGTAAATGATGATAAAATAGATTCCGGACTAGAAACTCAGTCAATCAACTTAAAAAGATCTGATGAAAACACGCTCTCACTGATTAATCTTTTTGTCTCTTTATGATTAGGCAACAGGAAGCCATTCCTAAATGCAAAGGTGGACCTGGATTAGATTTATTTGGGACAAACTGAAAATTCTGATTGTCTTTTCAGAAAGATATAAAATTTTATGTTTCATGCCTTGTTCGTCCTCCACATGATACTCTCTCACTGTTATTATTACTGATATTTGCTATCTTTAACATGCTATTGTGTGTAATGCATCTGCTCCTCTAACTTTCTAGTTTTTTGCTTTTTATCAAGAGCCTTGATGAGATTATTGACAAAGCACTTCTATCTCGTGATGGTTCAAGAACAAGTGAAGATTTTGTAACTTTGGTGCAGAATTGGCTGAACAAAATACAGGTGGTTAATTGGTTATAGCATAATTTACCTTAAATCTCATGTTTTTTTCCCTCTCGTAAATAGAACAGAGCTGAAACCGTTATGTTCAATATCTTTTACTTACTAATTAATGAATTATTGCTGAACAAATAGATATGCACCAATGATTAATGATACAATTAAACTTGATTTAACATAGATCCTGTTTGGACGTCAGAATAAGTTATCTAGTAATATCCTATTTGGTACGAGGATATTCTATTATGATTGGAAATTAGGAGTATGGTCAAATTATCTGGTTAAGCTCAGTTTTGTAGATACTGGTGTTAAGGAGTACGATTTGCTTCCTTCAGAGTGGAGTCAGGTACCTGTCTCTTGGCAATTTCAAATATTTGGCTTCTGTTTCGTAAATAGAAAAGCTGTGCGGAGATCGGGCAATATAGTAGAGTGAATTTGAGGACCAATATTGAAATTTCAGTTGTCAAAATGCATGTTCTGTTAGTATTGATGGCCTGTGTTAATTCATGAGTTAAGCTGGCATCTTCATTCTCCTTTACTTTTTCCATATCACTAGAAATCAACCTTATCGATTAACTCGTATGAAAATGTGGTAAACAAATTATAGTTTCTTTTTTAAGTAAATTATTTATGTTTTTTACTTTAGTTTATTATCATTATTTTTTATGATCATGCAAAAGTTCATGATTGTATGTTTCACAATTTGTTAAAGGTGGATATGGTGTAACACTTGTCAATTTGTTCGCGCACTATCTTCATTTTATTTAGTTTTATGCATTTCCTTAAAGCGTACTAACTTTGCGGTCTTATGAGAAGATTTATACAATAGGATGCCGAGCTACATTAAGTCAAAACTTCTGCCATTTCAGCGAGAAGGAGTTAGGTAAGGATCATGCAAATTTACTGGCAAAGGAAATTTACTAGTGACTTTGTGATTAAGGTGTCACTTTAGGCAAGGTGTCTGTATGCAGGTTGTTAGAATACGTTTTTATGAGGCATAAACTATAACAAAATACTATAGCTCTTGCTTCCATTTTCTTTGGCCTAAAAGAAACTTGACAACATACAAAACTGAAGCTCACGTCAATTTATTTAGGTGATTTGGAATTTGAGGCATTCATATTACTGCATAGGTTGAACCTTATCCATTATTCATGATAACATGATACCTGTGATTTTGGTGCATAACTGCTATTATTTGTCTCAAGTGTCTTTGTTTCTCACATTCTTATGTTCAACTCATTTTTCATCTTTTTAGGTTTGTATTGCAGCATGGTGGACGGGTCCTCGTAGCAGATGAAATGGGTCTTGGAAAGACATTGCAGGCATGTTGTTATGTCCCTAAATTCTTACGAGGCTTTTGATGTCTTCATATGTAAACGACTCTTTTTGATTAGGTTAATCATAAATTAATTCATCTAAATTGTTATGCTTCTCAATTTTTTCTCTATTTAAGTTTTGTTAGATGGTGTTGTTAAGTGTATCATTGGAACTTATCTGCTATTATCTGTAGAATGTTTTTAATGATATCGTGAATTAGATGTTCGGTTTTTATAGGCAATTGCTGTTGCTGCCTGCATTCCTGACGCTTGGCCTGTTCTTGTTATAACCCCATCTTCCTTGCGTTTGCACTGGGCTTCTGTAAGTAATTACATGCCACCCTTCTTATAGAAGCTTCAAAATATATTATGGGTCAAAAGAAGCTTTTATGTAAAAATATATAATTTTTTACGTTTTGGCAGATGGTTCAAGAATGGCTTAATCTCCCTTCAACCGATATTCTGGCATGTCTTCTACACTTTCGTCTTTTGGACTATTAATTGTGAATTTTTGTTTCTTATGTTCATCAAGGTTAAACAGAATTATATTGCTTTTCTACATTTGATGATTAAGAAAGAATAACTTCTTCTTTTTTTTGTATTCATGTCTTTGTTATCCTGCATCTTCTAGTTGTACATGGTTTGATCCCATTCCAACCTACATAATTGAGTAGTTTTGGCATGTTCAAGCTAAATTTGCATTTGGATGTTGTTATCTTTTAGCAAAACCTCTGTTCTGATTGTACCTATGTTTATTAATTTGTTGGTTTGATAGAAGTGGACATTAGATGATAATTAAAAAAAAATGTCAACAAACATATTTTTCTCTTGCCATCTATCATGTGTTGATGCAGGTGCTCACTAATTTGTGACTTAGGAGTATGTAGTAAATTGCCAATGAGCATTGTGGTTGCAGGTAGTATTACCTCAATCTGGAGGATCAAACAAGGCGGGATTCAAGGTTGTCTACTCAAGTTCCAAGTCAAAAATTCATCTAGATGGTGTATTCAACATAATTTCTTATGATGTGATTCCTAAAATACAAGATATACTTTTGAACTCAGAGTTCAAGGTAAAAATCTGGTTTGTAAGCGATTATTATTTATGCCGTTCTCCTTTCCTTTTTCCTTTAAAAAAAACAGGGCCAAGATCTCTCCTTTGTCAGTCACTTTACTCACTTCCTCAGGTTTTTCTTTCAGATTGTAGTTGCAGACGAGTCACACTTTCTGAAGAACCCTCAAGCAAAGAGAACAAATGCTTCACTTCCAGTTTTGCAGGTTTGTTATTTCTGACAAAAACAATAACATGAAGAAGTTCATCAGCTGAAATGTTTGTATCCTCTGATAACATTGGCATAATCATTGGGATTAAACTCATGTATTGTGCATCATTTTATTTATTCCCTTTAAGTGCAAGCATCTAAGTTAGTTTGCGCTTCAATGTTAGTTTAGGATTTTCCAAATTCTTTCCATGCTACAGATATAATATCGTCCAAATTCTTTCCTAATTTGATTTTATTTTTATTTTTTTTTTGCAGGAATTTTCAAAAAGGAGAAAGGATCGGTGAAAATTTGTAATTTGGAGCAAATTCATTGAATAAATTGAAGAACTTGCAGAAAACTTTGATTTCATATAAATTTTATTTTTTTTAGACAGAAATTTTCTTTGATTAATATTTTTGATTGAAAATTGTATTTTTACTGTGCAAATTCTTATTTGGCTAAATGATTTAACTTCTCTTGTTTGACAATTGTCGGATGTAATCAAATTTAAATTTATTTGAATGATTAATTTATTTTTATATTTGAATTTAAAAAGTCTTAAAATCTTGTCTAGTTTGTTTTTAATTGTATGTGTTTGTATTTTAGATTGGATTTATAACAATTATAAAACTGTTGGTATAAATTTATTAATTTATACTAGCGCTTTTTACTATATTTAGTAGCGGTCGGAGAACCGTTACTAAAATTATCATCTTCTCCAACGGTCGTGTAAAATGTCGGCAAAGATCTTTAGCGACGGAGATCTAACAGCGGTTACAGAATTTTTTCTGACAGTTTTAGAAGTGTTGGGAAATAATTTTTCAACGGTTTTAGGTACTTTTCCCAACGGTTTCGACCGCTTCTAAAAGTTAAATTTTTTGTAGTGCGGAAATATGTGACGAGTCTCGGCTGAGTCTGGATCTAGATGACAGGGCTAGCGAGACAAGTCTCACATCGTCTGGTGATCTTGAGTTGTGCGTGTGCTTGGATTGATGAGGACGTCAGACCGGGGGGAGTCTGTGACACCCCAATAGTAATGGGATTGTAATTAGGTATATAATTAAGAGATATAGACACTAATAATAATAACTGAGCCTGGGTCTCGGCGTCTGAGTTTGGGTCTAAATGATAGGGCTAGCGAAACAAGTCTCACATTGTCTGGTGATCTTTAGTTGTGCGTGTGCTTGGACTGACGAGGACGACAGGCTGGGGAGAGTCTGTGACACCCCAATAGTAATGGAATTGTAATTAGGTATATAAGAGATATGGACACTAGTAATAATAACTATGCTAAAGCAATTTGGGTTATGGTTTGGGCGCAACAAGTTATTATTGCTAGTTGGTCGGGTCGTTACAAGAACTAATGCCTAATTTAACCTTTTTGCAAAAAAATATTTCTAATTTAGTTTTTTTTTTAAAAAAAATCTAATCTAGCATCATTTGAATGAATTAGAAAAAAAAAATAATAATAATATTAATGTGAATTTATATGTTAATTAGTCTAGAGAAATTATTTTTTTTCTGTCTCTCCTCTCCTACTTTCCAAGATACTTTATCTATTGTATAGTTACTTCACTTTTACTTTTATATAATATGTAGCCATATTATTTTTATATCATATTAATTTTCGAGTCATATCAACTATTATATCAATTATGTAGTTATATTAAATAATTAATTATGTAAGTATGTATAATCATATTATTTTTAATCATGTCCATATTATATTCAATTTGTAGTCATGTTAGATATTTAATCATATCGAGTGTGTAATAATAATAATAATAATAATATATTTATTTATTTATTTATATCTAGTATACAATTATATTATTTTGTATTATATTTATTTTTAGTAATGTTAAACTTTATTTTTGAGCATCTAGTTTTATCAGATATTTAATAATGTCAATTGTGTAGTTAAATTAAATAATAATAACAATAATAATGATAATAATAATTTAAACTAATAAATTTATTAAATTACTTAGGAAGTGGGGGGGGAGAAAAAAAAAATTAATTTAGACATAAACTCACAAAATATTATTATTATTATTATTATTATTATTATTTCTAACCAATCCAAATGAGACTAGATTAAAATAATTTAAAAAAAGAAAGATAGATTGAGAAAAAAAAAAAAAAATCAATAACACCAATACAATACAAAAAAAAAAAAAAGAAAGAAAGAAAGAAAGAAAGATAGATTGAGAAAAAATTTAAAAAGTCTTTCTATATTTTTCTTTAGAAAAAAAAAAAAATTAAGTTAGACCAATACAATACAAAATACGAAACACTGCATGACTCAAATACATCGATCCATCAACTTAAAAAAAATTAAGATACATACACGATAATAATATATACCCAATAAATATCATATATATATATATATATATATATATATATATATATATATAACAAACTGGAGGTCCGCAACAGTACAACCGTCGACAGGTTCTGAAATACGAATAGCCTCAAGAAGAGTGCATTGGGAAAAAGGGTGCTAACCACCATCGCGGCCACCTGGTGGAACATTTAGTTGGAAAAAAACAAAAGCTCTTTCGACAACAAGAAACGTTGTCTCGGTGCTATTCTAACGGAAATTAGGCTTTGCCGATCGAACTGGACTAGATTCTGTGCCTAATTTTTTTTTTTTCTTTTCTTTTTTTTATGGGCTCGGCTGCTCTACTGTAGAAACCGGTTGCCCAATTGCTAAGTTCATTTTCGTCATGAATAAAACGGCAGCATGCTGCCTTTTTCTCAAAAAAAAAAAAGCATTAATTTTTAATTTTATTTATTTAATTTTAGATTATATTTTTGGCCAATTAAAATATTCTAGAAATAAAGAGAAGTGTATTAAATATACACTAATCCAACTCCTACTATTATTATTTTTTTATTATTTTATTCAAGTCTACTTTACATTTATGTTGAAATATCAAAATCCATATATATAAGGGGAGCATTGAATATATAACATTAAGAATATAGTTATTTGATAGTTTAAACTTTAATTCAAAAAATAACAGATTTATTAGTTTAAAGAGACCAACATCCTACTATATAGCGGGAGGTCATATTGGATCGAATAATGTTCGAAATGACGTGAAGTTGTATTGGATTGAGTCATATTTGAAATGACGTAAGGCTGGCTGGAGGGTCTAATTATAATCGACCTTCGTGGACATTGTATCTGTACGATTTAAGTAAATTAATTATATATTTGGGATTAATGATAAGCACTAATTAATACATGCACAATTTAACACTATGTAAAAATTTAATGTGATTGAGAAACCTAAGGGACCATTTAATTTCTTATATATATATTGACTTAAACCTACAAATATTGTCTCCTAAGATGTCTCTCATATTATGTCTAAGTAATATTTATGTCCCATAATTTAGAGTACTTAACACATTACAACTCTATTAAGGACAACGATTATAATGATGGAAATTATATTGTATAAAATAAAATCGAATATATATCAATATTCAGGATCATAAATAAAACTGTAAAATAACTTACAGAGCGCCATCGAGAAGAAATTCTTGATTAAACAGCGGAAGCAAGAAATTTGGTTGCAATACTAAACAGTACCGACCGAACTAGGTAATCTGGTTTCTCCTTCTTTTTCAGGCATTTTTTCGTATGGTGTGGATTTAATGGATAATCTTACCAGAATGCACATGAATAGGTGGCAGGACCAGTACCCCTTTATATAGATTCCAGATCGACTTCCCATCAAAGTCTAATTAGATTCTATTTAATTTAAATGGATGAGAAAGAAATAAGATATACCATACCAAGTAATTCTATATCTTTTAGGATTGACCTTATCTATAGTAAATTTAAATTTAAATATAATTAATTAGGCCATATATATGAAAATCCTAACATATATATAATTCATAATTAAAATATACACCACCTTTAACAGTGTATTATGGGGCATGATATTGAGTTGATAAATAAATTAATTTATCCTAAATTAGTTTATTCAAATTAGTACAATTATATATTCAAATGCCCAAGCATCAGTTTCAGACCACACCTGTAAATTGTCCTGTACTTTACAGAATAAAAGAACATCAACAAAAGTGATAGCTACAAAAATAGCAAACTAGGATAGAACTCAAAATTATTGTGGAACAAATTATGTTATACAAAACCTTAAACTACCCAAAAATAATCATTTAGGCTGCGTTCGGTTCGGATATTAGCAAAAACTGGTTATTCCGAAAATAGGTATAAATTCAGATACAAGCAAGAATTATAGTAATTTTGTGTTTGGCTGAGTATAAGAGTTGTACCGGGATAAAAAAATTTTGTTTGGTAAGTTAAAAAGAAATAAGAATAATAGAAGGGATTAAAATTTATAAAATAAAATAAAATAAATTTAAATTTTACAAATTTAAATATCTTATAATTTAAAAAAATTTAATTAAAAAATATATATAATAAACAACATGTGGAATAGCTGTTCCACCTGTGGGGTGGAACTCTGTTCCACCCTTATACCGAAATAACCTGGTATAGGAGGAACAGTTGTTCCCTCCACACTTAAATATTGTTTGGGTATAAAGGGGGAATAACCCCCTTATCCCCCTTTTATACCGGTTGTCAAACACAACCTTAATAACTAAACGAGGGATACTATCCAAGATAGAATACTATTCAAAAGTTTAAGCTGGCAGAGAATAATATTTTACAGTAAAAACGTATAGAATTTATCTGTATTGGCTATTTATTTATAGATTAATAATAAATCTAACTTTCTGTCCCGTGGCAATATATAGGTCCAGAAGACTAATAAGTTGAGTTGGGTGAGCTCAATAAGTTAAGTTAGGCTGCGGTCCATAATAGACCTAACGTCAAGAGGCCTAACAATAAATCCAACGTTAACGTCCAAGTGAGTTGAGTCCGATCGAGATCTGTGGGCGCTGTGTCTGTACTTTTTAAGTGAATTCGTTGTGTATTTCTAACAGCTCGAGCTTTGGGAATTAATGGTTAGCATTAATGATCAGTCGATAATATTTTGACTTTAAATTTTGAATATACCTCTTATCTTTACAAATTTAATTAGCATATTTTATGTAATTCTCACAAAACGTGAAATAATTAAATAAAAAAAAAATTAAATAAAATCAGAAATCTAGTGGGACTCATATTTAGAACTTATTATTCTAACATCATGTTAAAATAATATGATCTAGTTATTGTTATCCAAAAGTTTAAGTTGACAAAGAATAATATTTTATGGTAAAAACGCGTAAAACTTATATGCACTATATACTATTTTGAATCTGTTACTCAATCTTTTAAAATTTTAATCGTGCTATCCAAACTTTTAATTTATTTGATTTGAATTAGTAAATAACACTTTGACATCAAAATTTAAATGCGTCGTTTATTTTTACCAGTTTAGTTAGTATATTTAATGCAATTCTCGTAACTATAAATTCACCAAAATGAGAAATCAACTTAAAATT
This sequence comes from Tillandsia fasciculata, assembly GCA_029168755.2. Lineage (NCBI taxonomy): Eukaryota > Viridiplantae > Streptophyta > Magnoliopsida > Poales > Bromeliaceae > Tillandsia > Tillandsia fasciculata. The sequence continues at coordinate 22,474,158 of CM054941.1, forward strand.
TAAAGTCAAAATGCAGTTAACTGATCAAATCAAATAAATTAAAAAATTGAACAGTTAAATTATAATGATTCATAGTTCAGATATATTATGTACATTTTTACCATATTTTTTATATATTCAAACACTATCACTATGAACTGTTGAGGAGCTCGACAAAATAGAAAAAAATATGGCTAAATTATAGAAAACTTTTCTGTAATATTTCACTTTTTTACTTTGCCCCCTGTCTTTTAAAAACATACATTTTGCCCCCTCGTAATTACCGAATTGTCTTTAGGGGGCAACAGCGTTAACGGATGAGGTAAATTGACGAAAATGTCCTTACCTTATATTGGAGAGAGAATGAATTTTAGCTTATTTCTCGCTATTTTTGAAGAGTATTTTGGGTATATCTAATAATATTTTTTAAAAATTGACGGTTTACTCACGGAATGGTGACGGCGGGAGAAAATGCATATTTCGGTAATTACGAGGGGCAAAAATATAGATTTTTAAAAGACAGGAGGCAAAATGAAAAAACGGAATATTACAGATAAGTTTTCTATAATTTAGCCAAAAAAAATATAATGATTCAAACAGTGGGTGTTTGTTTACATAACAAAATCTTTGGTCGAGCTCAAACAAATTGTACAATAAATAGTCCAATTTAATATTTTACTTCTTTGTACGTTTGGAATATATATAAGCAAAATATTTGGGAATGGTTAGTTTAATAAAACATTCAAATAATATCACATGGGTCTGGGTTTTTGTAACAATGAAATCACATTTCAAGTTTTATCTAAATATGTCACATCCTAAAAATCTCATATTGGATACAAATAAAATTATAATTAGATATATAAGAGATTATAGACACTAATAATAATAATTTGGCTTAAGTATTTTGAGCTGATGATTTGGATTCAATAAATTATTATTACTTACGGATTAAATCGTTATATTTGATATTAGAGCCAATCACTAGCCAGTCAAAAATATGCGGCGCCTCTCGCGCGAAGCCTGAATGATAAGGTGATGCCGTTGTATTATGCCCAAGCCCAGCCACAAAAAATTTATGGGAGTTGTACCAAATTTTTTAGAAAAAATTTAGGCACGGCCCAAACCTAAGTCCAAGCCCAATGCCCACCCATCAGGCTTTGTGGAGGTCCACTTTATGCATTTATCACATTATATATATATATATATATATATATATATATATATATATATATATATATATATATATATATCGATAGCACCAAACAATTGGTACTATTAAGTTTTCAGTCGTTGGATGAAAAGATATACGGTTGGGATTATAGTGGTCCCCTAAAATTTTTACTATTCAACCAACCACCTGATAAACCCTAGGGGACCACTACAATCCAAACCGCATATTTTTTCATCCAACGGCTAAAAATTTAATAGTACCAATGGCTTTGTACTATCGATAGTATTATAACCTAATTCTCTCTCTCTCTCTCTCTGTCACGCCCCGGGGTCGGAACTGCGACCCGGGCTCGCCAACAGATCCGCCACCTATGCCAAAACCCGCATAGGCGAAGCGTCTAACCTGCAAAAGATAGTACTATAGCTACACAAATATCAGAGCTGAAATAAATGCTGTAAAATAAAATCCAATTACTATACATCAAGAAATAAAGTACAATATCCATTCCCTCAAATACAGATAATCATCATACAATATCCTCAGTACAGCATCTCTCGACTATAAAAGGAGATAAACTAAAATTATAGTACATCAGTCTCAACTCTGTCTCTCCGAATACAGAAGATCTCCCTCCAAGGATAACAGTAAATATCAGCTGACAGCTATCAGGAATCTCCAACCAGGGGATACAGCTACACTCCTCGGGTGGTAACGATCTAGCTCGTGACTCCCTCGCCCCGAACAACGACCGAAGATCAGCAACTCCAACGAGGACTCTGCAAAACAGGGGGGAAAAGAAGAGAAAACAACAGTGGGGGTGAGAACCACTAGTAAACCAGTAGCCTCCCCCTGTGGGTAAAGCCTCAAGCTCCGGCGTACCCACTAAGTCTACTAGAGGCAAGAAAGGGCAAATGGTAAAGCTGTGAATAGAACTACTGAATAGAGGGGAAACCACTACAAGTATGCCTCTAACTGCAGTGCCAAAAAGGTGACTGTATGAATGCAACTATGATGCTAACTGCCCAAAGAAACCCAATCAGAAAAGCCAGAAGGCTCTGGCACTGCCTGCTCTGTCATCACTCACAACTCACCAACTGACCGGCGCTCGGCACGGCCCGCTCTGTCATCACTCACAACTCACCAACTGTGCCCGGCGCTCGGCACTGTGTAAAGCCTACTCCGGAGTGGCACTCGAGGGGAGCGACCCACACGAGTAAAGTATCACTGTATCAAGCATCTCTGTAACCAATATCTCACAATAGCAGGACTGGATCATGACAATGATCAAAGTGGGAAACTCCGTCCACTAATGAAACCCCGATCCGATACAATAATACTCACAAGTGGGAAATACCATCCACTAGAGAAGTCTAATACCCAATCTGATGCAATAGTAAACATCCGGTCAACCGCCCAAAGTCCGCGGTCACCGCAACAACCCACAAATCCAACATCAGGCACATCCTGTCACCGACCCTAAGGTCGTAGCTACACTATCCCAGACCCCTGCTCGAACTCGAGCAACATGACTCGAAAGTCTAAGTAAGAAGGAGAAAGAAAACAATCATGGTTTCTCCTAAGTCAAATCCCAATATAATAGTGTAGCAATAAATAGTGGCCTATCTAGATGTCCATACAAGCATGCAAAAGTCCTCATGCAAAAAGGAAAGGGAGAATACCCAATAACAGTTCCACATGTGTAACAAATAATAAACCCACACCGGTATAAGCATCATGCTAAAATCATCAGTCAATTACCCATGTCTATGATCCCTGATCCATAATAAATCCCAAAGTGGTATCTGCACATAGATATGTCATCATGATCCACTAACTAGTCCATTTAATCAATTTCCATAAAAATCAAGGTGCCAACATGGCCTGTCAATTATCACTATTAATATGTCCCCGCAATCATGTTTCCACAACAATAGTATCCCGATAATATTCCAAACATGCTATGTATTATCCCAATAATATTTCTAATATACTATATCCACAAAATTAAGCTCAAAGGATAGGCCCACATTTATCTCGATCAATCATGTGTGGTAATCAAGCAACATGTCCAATAGGGGATTTCTCCAATAAACTTAGTGAGCAAGTCAGAAGTAGAGGTATGCAACAACCACCCACCTGAAGCGCTAACTGTCCGGGTCCATACAGCTGAAAATACCAAAAACTCCAATCCTGCGCTCCAACAAGTACAGTACACCCGAAACACTCCTGGCACAACACAAAGTCCACTAAATACACTTAGGTTCCCAAATATTGCTTTAATTAACCCATACAACAACAGTAGCGAAACTGTTAAATTATCACCTGCAGGAAGTGCCCAGAAAATTCCAAGAAAAATATCACGGCGATCCTCGCATCGATAGCTTCGAAACGGTACCTTGCACGCCCAAATCCGAGTTCGGTAAGTCAAGATAAAAATTCGGCAAGAGGGGTACATCACACTGAAAACTGTGCTAAAACTGTGCACTGTTCACGGAGAAAACAGTGATTTTCACCTTCGAGACAATTTCCTAAAATCCCAGAAAAATCACCACTGTGTTCCTCGCGACGAGTAGATCAAAATCGACTCTTGAATCGCCTCGATCCGATGTTCCTAGGCTGAGATATAAATTCGGCAAGTTGGTGCTGTCCAAAATCCACCACAGAAAAATGGGGGTCAAAGATGCCTCGGGAAACGTGCCAAAAATGCGAAACGGAGCGAAGCGATCAACACGAAAATCGAAGCCTTACCTCTTAGGAACACGCTGTCGAAGAAATCATCCAAAAACTCCTCCTGGTTTGCTCACAGCGAATTTCTGACTGAACTGCGACGGTAATGGGCCGAAATGGGGCGAAAACCGAGGCGAACTGTAAAAATGGTATCGCCGTTGCCGAGCTTCCAGATATTCCGGGGATCCACCAAGAGCTCAAGAACATCAAGGGGAACATCTTTCATATTGAGCTCTCCCTCCCATTCTCTCTCTAAGCTGCGGAAAAAGGAGGAAAAGAGGGAAGTGGGCTGCCTTATATAGGCCCACCAAACAAATCAAATAATACCCGGGGTGTCCCCAGTTTCGGGCGCATGAGGGTTTTCGGGCTGCTACAGTGCGGCCCGGCCCAACAATTTTCGGGCGCGCACAGTAGCCCGGCCCACACGGCCCACGCCCGCACACCCGATCCGGTCGGACCGCACACCGTCCGACCCGCTCCCCTGCCCGACACGTGTCCCCGAACACGAAACAGCGGATCCGACCGACCACCTCGCGCCGCGTGGTGCTCCTCTGGTCAACGGGCCGTTGGCACCGGCCAATGGGCGGCCGCCACGTGGCGCACGCGTGCGCCACGTCGCTGCCGTGGCCGCCACGCCCGCCGGCACCGCCGCCTGCCGCCTGCCACCTGCACCGCTGCCCCGCCGTCTGCCGCCCGTACGCGCACAGTAGCTCGCCCAATCCTCGCGCGCCACGTGTCCAGGCCAGACACTCGCTACACCCGGTGCACTCACTCCGTGCACCCGACGAACCAGGACATGCCACGTGTCCCTCTGCGGTCCACCGTACACCGCGCACCGCCCTGCCTGCCGCGCACAGTGGCGCGCCCAATCCCCGCGCGCCACGTGTCCACCCTCTCGCTCACTGCACCCGGTGCACCCGACTTCATGCACCTAACCAATAGAAAGATGCCACGTGTCCACCTCCGGTCCACCGTACACCCCGCAATGCTCCGTGGACCGCGGCCTGTGAACCATCCAATCCAGACACGCCACGTGGCACCCCGCTCCGGTGCACGCCTGCGCGTGGACCGCGCGTCTGCCCGCGCCCCTGCCCGCGCGCTGCGCGCTGCCCGCCGCCGCGCTGACGCCTGCCCGAGGCCGCTCCGCCGCTCTCCGCCGCTGCCCGTCGCCGCCGGCGATCGCCGGAAGTACTGTTCCGGCGTGAACAGTAACCCGAGCTCCGATTTGACAAGTGGGTAGTCCATTTTGACCGTTTTCGCGCGCTGAATCCGAATTTGACGTCCGTTTCGCCAAATTCCAACTCTACAAATTGCCGAAGGCACCCGGAAATGCGTTCTTAGTCCAAACTTCGTGCGGAGCCCAATTTAAATATCCGATTCGCGCGAAACCACTTCTAAACCCTCCACGGGGTCCTCCGATCACTCACATGATCCATTTGGGCCCGAAGTCCAACACTTGTGTCCAATTATGCCCCAAACACCTCCAACACACCATGTAGGCCTCCAACAGCCACCCCAAAGCACTGTAGCAGCTCTGCGGAGATCCGGGTCATCACATCCTCCCCCACTAAAAGAAAGTTTCGTCCTCGAAACTATAGTCGTTCCTCAATACGGAATCTCAACCAAATAAAGGGGAATAAACATCCAATCATCCACCACTCAAGCTCCCAAGGCTGACAAGTACCTCCTCCAAAGGTGCGATGCGGTCCTCGGGTCTCCATCTAGAACAACATAAAGGCGGGCACTCCAGAAAAACCGCACCAACTCAACCAAGTGCAGCTGGGCTAACTGCTCGAGCTACCAAGTAATCTGCATCGGTACAAGCCTCCGCTCTTCCCAGGGCCTCAGATGATCCAACCACAAGTCCATCGGCACAACAAGCTCGATCCAAGTACCTATGTACTCCCGGGGCATCCGATATAGGTCCTCCAACTGATCACGTAAACTCTGATCTCTAATCCAAAACCAACAGGGTGTAGCAACACCTCCCCAACTCTCGGGCATCAGCACATAATACTAAGCAGTTGGAAGTACCAGATCGCAAATCTATCTTCGAGAAGGTCCAGTACCCTTGCAGATGGTAAATCCAATCCTCCAGGCTCGAGAAAGGGTACCTGCTCCAGACGATCACATCATCAAATTCCGGGAGTTGTGCCCTCAACTCCCAAACCAGTGACGTGTTAGGCACTCCGAAAGGAAAAGAGCCCTCAGTGACACCATCATACGCCACGTCTACCTCGACAGTCCACACAGCACCAGCTGTGGCATCAACAAGCTCGACCTCTGACAGCTTTCCTGCTCCAGGTGTCCGCCCCCACAGTGGCCCTATCAGGGTGATATTGGATGCTTGCCACAAATCCAACTGTAGCTTCATAGCTACTATGAGGGGCATCACTGTATCTCACCAATCCATCTCCCCACACTGGCGAGGCTGAAATCAGGGCTGGTATCAGTCTCATCACCCATTCATCAAGCTCTGCTGGCACTATCCGGCTCACAAGCTCCTCACCTCAACAAATAACTGCCGGTCTCAGTCATTCTCGCATAGCATCCCTTTTTGGCCGGACTTCCACCACCGCCTCTTAAGGCTAGACTAAGTGATCCATGAAGATATGCTCTCGAAGCTAAAACTCGTGCCACAACCACTTGGCATACAGCTTCTTCCTCATAGACCTTGTTACACCACCAACAAGTACTCCACCAGCTCTAAACCACACAGGGATAGGGAAAAATCAAAATATCCCAGAAGAATATCTCAAATAATCCTTCCAAGTGCAGTAAGAATACACAATTCCTCAGATCTCAAGGACGACATGGCATTAGTCATTCCAGTTGTCCTTACTGCACTCCCAATGCCCCTACCGGGACCAGAACACCATCTTGGCGGAATACTCAACTGTAGGATCCCAAACAGATACATGTATCCTAAGCAGACCACTGTCGGGGTATAACTCCATCAAAAGGTCCTAAATAATATCCAGACCTGCCTGCGGTCACACCACACAAGGACCCTCACTGTCGTGTGTCCACGACATGACATCACCACCGTGTATCAACGGTGTGGCATCACCACCGTACATCGACGGGGTGGCACAAGGTCGAACAGACCCTCGATCCATCAGCTCCTGCGACTGCGCCATCAGCTCCTGCGACTCTACAGGTGGTATCCAATGAGGCGCTATCGGGGTTGGCGTGGTTCCCTGAACCACGTCAATCGCAATCTCAATCTCCCTAATCGACGGCATCATTATCAGCTCCGGTGGAATCACACCCGGGATCTCATGATGACAGGGATATCCTTGAGTCCCGGTGCCGCCGTACGCACCTCTCGCATTGTCGCTACAACTTGTGTGCTCTGACTGTCTCAAAGAACAAGTCTCTAATATCTGCCTTGCAGAGGATCATAATCTTCTCCCTCCGCGGTCATACACCATGTGGCACTATGCCAACCAATTCCGCACTGGGTCAAACACTGACCAGGTACAACTACCAACAAGTCCGCCGATACCGCTCGGGGTCTCAACTGCACTGGGCATGATCCACAAGCCTCCCCCACATGCACCAGCCCAACAGGAACCTGTACCTCCAGTGCATGTGGTTACAAATCTGCCTCTAGTCCATGCAGGGATGCATCATGCTCCAACTCTGGCTGCTGTGATGAAATCACACCTGCGACGACCCAATCTACTGTCTTGGTGCCCTCCACCCAGGCAGCACAGTCTCAATCGCTCAATGTAGGCGGTCGTCACTTAATCTGCCTGAAAATCAAGGCTATCCACAAAAGGAGCACAATTCTCCGCCTTTGCTCATACTGAGGTGATGAATACGGTCTTTCGCAGATAATAAATCCACGCTACCGCTGCGCCACTCTGATAACGATGCTGATGCTGTCACCGGGGTCCACCTGACCTCTGACATCTCAGAAAATCCACTATTGCAATCGTCATATGACAAAACACAATTGATTCCTGCAATTCCTCATTCAATCATCCTTGCTCAGCTCCCCCTCAAACACATCCATTGTACCCCAAACACAAATGTTATCAATCACAGAGGGTAACCTTCCTTAGGGTAAGCTTTACATAATCTGTCCACGAGGATGTCCACCATCCCAAAAAAAGAACACGAAAGGGCCTCTGCCAGCCGATCTGTCCCCCAACACTTAGCGCCAGGCGCCTCTATCCAGAACTCGCCTTTGGCGGCAGATCCCTATCCACAGGAATTGCAACAGTACGCTCCATACACATTGCCTACTCCATCGAGGCATCCAAAATCCAAAATAGAGGGACCAGATGAACTCAAAGGGTATCCTGGCGCAATCCACTCCCAGTCGCACACATCCTATGCGCTTTGTCCCTCGAAACCTGGAGCGTACAGTTCAACAACTGCATAAACTTCCCAGCACAGGGGGACCCTCAATTGATCACTCCATCACCACCAACCACGATTTTGCCTCCAAAGGCTCCAACTCTAATCCATAAATCAGGGGGTTCATCTGCCAAAACTGGCTCCATTGATCTACGATGTCCCACAACTCATCCACTATCAATAATCCACCCCGCCTCGGTGCTGCAACACAAAACAGTAGCATGGAGGGGGCCACTCGCTCCATCGGCGCCTCAGAAATCACTGCCGCTGAGGATACTGTAACCAGGTGGTCTCAGAAGAAAAACACTGTCGTGCTGCCCACTGCACCGACAACTGTGTCACCCAGACCAGCGGCTCACTCGGCCGCTGAAATACCTCTGACGATCCTACCATCGGGGTCTGAAACTCTCTAACCTCAATCCGGATATTCGGCCCCAAAACAATCCGCTCAAGCTCCACTGCTGCGACGAGTGCGCACCAATCCGCACAACGCGTCGGGGAGACACCGCTCACCACGACCAACTGCACCACATCACAAAACAAAACTCGACCCAATCCCGCGAGAGTCTAGAGCATGTCAACCGTTCCGCCGCATTATGTTGTCTGCAGCCAACATAATTGCTTAGGAGAATAAACATGCCAATCACCCATCCCATCACTCGGGGGAGGTATAAAACTCAATCAGGACTCTCGCTAAAATCACGACTCTCTCGAAGTCATCCTAGGGTCCAACCATAAGCCTAGGGTTCCTACGGTCCCAACTGACCTATCCCTAAGCTCTGATACCAACCTAATCTGTCACGCCCCGGGGTCGGAACTGCGACCCGGGCTCGCCAACAGATCCGCCACCTATGCCAAAACCCGCATAGGCGAAGCGTCTAACCTGCAAAAGATAGTACTATAGCTACACAAATATCAGAGCTGAAATAAATGCTGTAAAATAAAATCCAATTACTATACATCAAGAAATAAAGTACAATATCCATTCCCTCAAATACAGATAATCATCATACAATATCCTCAGTACAGCATCTCTCGACTATAAAAGGAGATAAACTAAAACTATAGTACATCAGTCTCAACTCTGTCTCTCCGAATACAGAAGATCTCCCTCCAAGGATAACAGTAAATATCAGCTGACAGCTATCAGGAATCTCCAACCAGGGGATACAGCTACACTCCTCGGGTGGTAACGATCTAGCTCGTGACTCCCTCGCCCCGAACAACGACCGAAGATCAGCAACTCCAACGAGGACTCTGCAAAACAGGGGGGAAAAGAAGAGAAAACAACAGTGGGGGTGAGAACCACTAGTAAACCAGTAGCCTCCCCCTGTGGGTAAAGCCTCAAGCTCCGGCGTACCCACTAAGTCTACTAGAGGCAAGAAAGGGCAAATGGTAAAGCTGTGAATAGAACTACTGAATAGAGGAGAAACCACTACAAGCATGCCTCTAACTGCAGTGCCAAAAAGGTGACTGTATGAATGCAACTATGATGCTAACTGCCCAAAGAAACCCAATCAGAAAAGCCAGAAGGCTCTGGCACTGCCTGCTCTGTCATCACTCACAACTCACCAACTGACCGGCGCTCGGCACGGCCCGCTCTGTCATCACTCACAACTCACCAACTGTGCCCGGCGCTCGGCACTGTGTAAAGCCTACTCCGGAGTGGCACTCGAGGGGAGCGACCCACACGAGTAAGGTATCACTGTATCAAGCATCTCTGTAACCAATATCTCACAATAGCAGGACTGGATCATGACAATGATCAAAGTGGGAAACTCCGTCCACTAATGAAACCCTGATCCGATACAATAATACTCAAAAGTGGGAAATACCATCCACTAGAGAAGTCTAATACCCAATCTGATGCAATAGTAAACATCCGGTCAACCGCCCAAAGTCCGCGGTCACCGCAACAACCCACAAATCCAACATCAGGCACATCCTGTCACCGACCCTAAGGTCGTAGCTACACTATCCCAAACCCCTGCTCGAACTCGAGCAACATGACTCGAAAGTCTAAGTAAGAAGGAGAAAGAAAACAATCATGGTTTCTCCTAAGTCAAATCCCAATATAATAGTGTAGCAATAAATAGTGGCCTATCTAGATGTCCATACAAGCATGCAAAAGTCCTCATGCAAAAAGGAAAGGGAGAATACCCAATAACAGTTCCACATGTGTAACAAATAATAAATCCACACCGGTATAAGCATCATGCTAAAATCATCAGTCAAGTACACATGTCAATGATCCCTGATCCATAATAAATCCCAAAGTGGTATCTGCACATAGATGTGTCATCATGATCCACTAACTAGTCCATTTAATCAATTTTCATAAAAATTGAGGTGCTAACATGGCCTGTCAATTATCACTATTAATATGTCCCCGCAATCATGTTTCCACAACAATAGTATCCCGATAATATTCCAAACATGCTATGTATTATCCCAATAATATTTCTAATATACTATATCCACAAAATTAAGCTCAAATGATAGGCCCACATTTATATCGATCAATCATGCGTGGTAATCAAGCAACATGTCCAATAGGGGATTTCTCTAATAAACTTAGTGAGCAAGTCAGAAGTAGAGGTATGCAGCAACCACCCACCTGAAGCGCTAACTGTCCGGGTCCGTACAGCTGAAAAATACCAAAAACTCCGATCCTGCGCTCCAACAAGTACAGTATATCCGGAACACTCCTGGCACAACACAAAGTCCACTAAATACACTTAGGTTCCCAAATATTGCTTTAATTAACCCATACAACAACAGTAGCGAAACTGTTAAATTATCACCTGCAGGAAGTGCCCAGAAAATTCCAAGAAAAATATCACGGCGATCCTCGCATCGATAGCTTCGAAACGGTACCTTGCACGCCCAAATCCGAGTTCGGTAAGTCAAGATAAAAATTCGGCAAGAGGGGTACATCACACTGAAAACTGTGCTAAAACTGTGCACTGTTCACGGAGAAAACAGTGATTTTCACCTTCGAGACAATTTCCTAAAATCCCAGAAAAATCACCACTGTGTTCCTCGCGACGAGTAGATCAAAATCGACTCTTGAATCGCCTCGATCCGATGTTCCTAGGCTGAGATATAAATTCGGCAAGTTGGTGCTGTCCAAAATCCACCACAGAAAAATGGGGGTCAAAGATGCCTCGGGAAACGTGCCAAAAATGCGAAACGGAGCGAAGCGATCAACACGAAAATCGAAGCCTTACCTCTTAGGAACACGCTGTCGAAGAAATCATCCAAAAACTCCTCCTGGTTTGCTCACAGCGAATTTCTGACTGAACTGCGACGGTAATGGGCCGAAATGGGGCGAAAACCGAGGCGAACTGTAAAAATGGTATCGCCGTTGCCGAGCTTCCAGATATTCCGGGGATCCACCAAGAGCTCAAGAACATCAAGGGGAACATCTTTCATATTGAGCTCTCCCTCCCATTCTCTCTCTAAGCTGCGGAAAAAGGAGGAAAAGAGGGAAGTGGGCTGCCTTATATAGGCCCACCAAACAAATCAAATAATACCCGGGGTGTCCCCAGTTTCGGGCGCATGAGGGTTTTCGGGCTGCTACAGTGCGGCCCGGCCCAACAATTTTCGGGCGCGCACAGTAGCCCGGCCCACACGGCCCACGCCCGCACACCCGATCCGGTCGGACCGCACACCGTCCGACCCGCTCCCCTGCCCGACACGTGTCCCCGAACACGAAACAGCGGATCCGACCGACCACCTCGCGCCGCGTGGTGCTCCTCTGGTCAACGGGCCGTTGGCACCGGCCAATGGGCGGCCGCCACGTGGCGCACGCGTGCGCCACGTCGCTGCCGTGGCCGCCACGCCCGCCGGCACCGCCGCCTGCCGCCTGCCACCTGCACCGCTGCCCCGCCGTCTGCCGCCCGTACGCGCACAGTAGCTCGCCCAATCCTCGCGCGCCACGTGTCCAGGCCAGACACTCGCTACACCCGGTGCACTCACTCCGTGCACCCGACGAACCAGGACATGCCACGTGTCCCTCTGCGGTCCACCGTACACCGCGCACCGCCCTGCCTGCCGCGCACAGTGGCGCGCCCAATCCCCGCGCGCCACGTGTCCACCCTCTCGCTCACTGCACCCGGTGCACCCGACTTCATGCACCTAACCAATAGAAAGATGCCACGTGTCCACCTCCGGTCCACCGTACACCCCGCAATGCTCCGTGGACCGCGGCCTGTGAACCATCCAATCCAGACACGCCACGTGGCACCCCGCTCCGGTGCACGCCTGCGCGTGGACCGCGCGTCTGCCCGCGCCCCTGCCCGCGCGCTGCGCGCTGCCCGCCGCCGCGCTGACGCCTGCCCGAGGCCGCTCCGCCGCTCTCCGCCGCTGCCCGTCGCCGCCGGCGATCGCCGGAAGTACTGTTCCGGCGTGAACAGTAACCCGAGCTCCGATTTGACAAGTGGGTAGTCCATCTTGACCGTTTTCGCGCGCTGAATCCGAATTTGACGTCCGTTTCGCCAAATTCCAACTCTACAAATTGCCGAAGGCACCCGGAAATGCGTTCTTAGTCCAAACTTCGTGCGGAGCCCAATTTAAATATCCGATTCGCGCGAAACCACTTCTAAACCCTCCACGGGGTCCTCCGATCACTCACATGATCCATTTGGGCCCGAAGTCCAACACTTGTGTCCAATTGTGCCCCAAACACCTCCAACACACCATGTAGGCCTCCAACAGCCACCCCAAAGCACTGTAGCAGCTATGCGGAGATCCGGGTCATCACACTCTCTCTCTATATATATATATAGAGAGAGAGAGAGAGAGCTTATATATTTTTAAAAACACAAGTCCAACTATGCTCGTGAATATTTTATTATTGCATTTGTATTGAGATTTGTGCAATTATACTTTCTCTTTTTCTCTTTTTAGTTGATTTTATAATTGCACAAATCTCAATGCAAATTCAATGATAACAAATTTACAAGCATAGTTCTTGTGCTTTCAAAAGTATACAAGCTCTACTATATATATATATATATATATAGAGAGAGAGAGAGAGAGAGAGAGAGAGAGAGTTTGGCTAGTATACTATTAATAGTACTAAGTTATTGGTGCTATCAAGTTTTCTATTCTTAGATCAACCCCTTTGATCATTTTCACCCGTTAGATTTTACTATTTTCCCAACCACTTATTAAACCCAAGGGGCCCACTATTATCTTAACCACACATTTTTTAATTTAATAGTTAAAAACTTAATAGCACTAATGACTTGGTACTATTAATAATATTCCAGCCTATATATATATATATATATAAATATATATATATATATATTGGCCCCAAGCTTAAAGCTCTGTATGGAGATGTGATTGTTTTTATAAGAATAGTCCATTGAGAATGATACTGTGATTGAATATATAAGAAACTTATCTATAACATCTCAATAGTTCCACACTGGATGAAAATAATATTATAATTGAGTATATAAAAGATTTTATCTATAACATCTTAATAGTCTTATATCAGATGGATTGGATATATAAAGAGACCGTGAACAATACTAACAATAATTAGGATTAAATATTTTACTTTAATTTTAATATGTTTTCTATATTCAACACTTTTTTAAAAATTTGGACTCAAGAGTTTTTAATATGCCAAAGGTGACAACTTGTTGGATTTGAGATTTTTTGATAAACTCAAAATTCGAAAATTAAAAAGATAAAAAAATTAGAAACATGATGAAAATTGAATTCAGAATCACCTTCTTGGTACAATGTGAAATTATTATTATTTTTTTAAGTTTAAGCTAATATATTAGGCACCACTACCACTATACATGAATCTAACGACGTTAACTAAAATCTATTAAACATATTTATTAATATTTTTTTTTTTCTAATATTTTTTCCTAAAAATTATTTTTTTACGTTTTTGGAGGACACAAAACCGATTTATCTGATATTAAATGAATACGATTTTTAATACGAATATAAAAAAAGAATTTAGATTTGAGTATGAATTTTAATTATACCGAATCTGATCTGAACTCGAACCCGACCCGAATTTAAATTGATTTATATTATATAATATATGTATATAAATATTTGATATTATATTTAAATTTATATTTTAAAATTTTAGATTTAATATAATGTGTTTCAAAATATTATAAATAGAAATAATGTTTTGCGTTTGAATTTTTGAATTCGAATTTTAAATTTTTGGTAGGAGATTTTTAAAATCTGTTCTAGTGATACAAACGGGACGGATCGGGGGGCTTGAGGAATCTCCAACCTTCCGCCCCGCTTTGTTGGCGGGTCGGGGTGGATTCAGAGCCTTCGGAGCGGATCCGAACAGCAGCTCCAAATGGACCGTCATCCGGCCCACTACGGCCCACTATATAAGGACTCATCTAGACTCTTCCTGGGCCTCGGAGAAAAACCCAAACCCTAACAACAAACACTCGTTTCATTCCTCCCCCGAGCTCTCTAGGGTTTATATTTCTCCCTCTCCCTCTCCGTCCCCATCTCCATCACCATCTAGGGTTTTCCCCTTCACCTTCACCAAGCTCTCCCATGGCGGCGGCGGTGGCGGCGGCGGCGTCCTCGAGCGCGGGGTCGTCGGCGAGGAAGGGGGAGACGTACACGGACACGAAGCGGCGCGACGACGTGCGCATGGCGAACATCATGGCGGCGCGGGCGGTGGCGGACGCGGTGCGCACGTCGCTGGGGCCGCGCGGCATGGACAAGATGATCGCCACCCCGTCCTCCGGCGACGTCGTCATCACCAACGACGGCGCCACCATCCTCCAGCGAATGTCCCTCCTGCAGCCGGCCGCCCGCATGCTCGTCGACCTCTCCCGATCCCAGGACTCGGCCGCCGGCGACGGCACCACCTCCGTCGTCGTCCTCGCCGGCTCACTCCTCCGCCGCTCCCTCTCCCTGCTCTCCTCCGGCATCCACCCAACCTCCCTCTCCGACGCCCTCCACCGCCTCTCCCTCCGCGCCGTCGACGCCCTCCACGCCATGTCCATCCCCCTCGAGCTCTCCGATCGCCAATCCCTCGTCAAATCCGCCGCCACTGCGCTCAGCTCCAAGGTCGTCTCCCAGTACTCGTCCCTCCTCGCCCCGATCGCCGTCGACGCCGTGCTCGCCGCGCTTGACCCCGCCCAGCCCGACCTCGTCGACCTCCGCGACGTCCGCGTCGTCAAGAAGCTCGGCGGCACCGTCGACGACACCGAGCTCGTCCGCGGCCTCGTCTTCGACAAGAAGGCCTCCCACGCCGCCGGCGGCCTCACCCGCGTCGAGAACGCCAGGATCGCCGTCGTCCAGTTCCAGATCTCCCCGCCCAAGACCGACATCGAGCAGAGCGTCGTCGTCTCCGACTACGCCCAGATGGACCGCATCCTCCGCGAGGAGCGGAACTACATACTCGGCATGGTGAAGAAGATCAAGGCCACCGGGTGCAACGTGCTGCTGATCCAGAAGAGCATCCTCCGCGACGCCGTCACCGACCTCTCGCTGCACTACCTGGCCAAGGCCAAGATCCTGGTGGTGAAGGACGTCGAGAGGGACGAGATCGAGTTCATCACCAAGACCCTCAGCTGCCTCCCCATCGCCAACATCGAGCACTTCCGCGAGGACAAGCTGGGGCACGCCGACCTGGTGGAGGAGGTCTCCGTCGGGGACGGGAGGATCGTCAAGATCACGGGGATCAAGGACATGGGCCGGACCGCCACCGTGCTCGTGCGCGGCTCGAACCTGCTCGTCATTGACGAGGCCGAGCGCAGCCTCCATGACGCCCTCTGTGTTGTCAGGTAAGCTAGCAATTTACCCCTCTTCTTCTTCTTCCTGTTTGTTTATCCCGAGAGATAGTCATCGAATCAGTAGGGTAGGGTGCACTAGGAGGCAGCTTAGTGAGTGAACCACCATGCCGGAGCAGGGAAGGATCAGGGACTGTGAAAGGGTCAAAGTTCGTATTTTCAAGTGAGTGAGTGGGTCTCGTCGATAAGTTTATTCGATGGTGCGTTAGCTTGTTGATCTAAGGCTGGGTACTACATTTTCTAAGGGATTGTTGAGGAGACCGGATGTTCTTAACTTTGGTTGAGCTGTTGTATCGGCTGTAGTGGCTTTTTTAGTAGGAGTTGCAATGCGATATGTAGTTGAAAGGTAAATGTGAAATAAGAGAAGAGGAGATGAGCTTATTGAGTTGATGTTGTCACTTGGTTGAAACATGTGAGCTTCATTAGCTTGAGAAAGATTGTGGCCGATGACCGTCATAGCTCTTTATCATTGCCGTCAAGCTTGTATTTATCTCCTTATGAAATTTTTACTTGTTTTAATTTATTGTGTAAATATAAAGATAGCGACTTACTACTAAGCGTTGTATGTTGGTGCCAAAGTAAGAAGCGAGGCTTAGGATCGGAGAGGAGAAAGTATGTTGTGTAACTCTCATATCATGTAGGATAGATATATCACATACCAATCACGTAATGGCATATCTGATTCATAAGGTTTGATCAAAGTGTATTTTGGTAATTTTAAGAAGAAAAGATGCAAAAAGAAATTTTGCTAATAACTTTTTTCTTTGCTCAATCTTTCCTCGCCACAAGATGCGACCAAATATTGCCATTAGGACAAACATATTCACAATGTTTGGGGGTATTTTTTGGGTGGCGAAGTTGATAGAGTAAGTTATACTATTGACAGAGAGATACATTGGACTTGGTCATTATTCATTGGCTAAATTTGATTAGATTTAATGTTTGTAATCTGTCTATAGTAAAAATTGCTCTGTTAATATCGTTACACTTTGTTTTCAGTTTTTTGAAGTTATATGCCGCTCCAACTATTCTGTATAATTTAGAATTTTTAAATTCTGAATTTATAGTTTATTATAAAGTTTATCCTCTATACTTCATAATCTTATTGGGGAACCTAAAAGGAGATAACAACTTACCTACCAATTAAATATTTTATGAAGACAGGAGTTTATTGTTTTATTACCTGAATTTGCATTTATGGTATATCGGTCATTATACTTCAGCTAAAACTAAGCTTTGAGGACTAGTATGATATAATAAATCACAAGTGCAAGAGTTTAAACAGTAAATGTAATATAGGCTTTTCTAGAGTTTTTCTCCTTATTATGCAAGATATCTATGCAGTTGGTAAGTTCTCATCTCTGTTTGGATTCCCAAACAGTCAGCAATCTATAGGTTTGATTAGTACGCTTATCAAACTATAGCTCGATAATTGCCAGATTCCGAACTATAGAGACTAAATTGGTTATCGACTACACTTCACCGGCTAGAAATGTTTGTTTTCCTACTATTTTTCTTTTACTATCTTTATTACTTGATTTTACTAAAATACACTTTGCATGACCCTTTAAATGACATGTTATTGTGTGATTGGCTCGTGATACATCCTATATGGTAGGGATAAATACTAAAACACTCTCACAGGAGAGAGCATGTTTGGAGATTTTTTCCTCTTATAGAGTAGTAGTAGAAGGTGAAGCAACACTAACGTGTAATAGCTCAGAGGTTGATATGGTGGCATATATGCGGGTGGTCCACATGTTAACCAAAGAACTATGGCATAATAGCGATGCAAAATGGAAATAGATGTTTTAAGTAGAGAGAGATGCTAGGTGAGAGACAAAGGGAATGGACAACTAGAGCTTGAGGAAGAGTGGGAGAAACTCATAGAATGACACGTCACATTTTATATAATTTCGAAAGAGATACAATCATGGATACAGAAAGGAGTAAATTAATTATCAAGTCTTTTTAGGAGTGGAAATTGATGCTTGCAACTGGTGCATCTGTATATTTTGTGCACCGCTCCCATCCAACTGTTCATTATATTTCAAACTTTAATTCCCATCATCCATTGATCGATAGCTTTGCTCAGTTTAATACGAGCTTGGTGATGATTGGATGGTGAGGATTGAAGTATGAGATGTGATGGATGGTTGGCTGGGTCCAGTTCACGGGTTGTATGGATGCATTCGATGCACACAATTATTTCTCCCGTAGGAGGGAAGGAAGAGATAGTTTTTGAGCATGGAAAAGGAGTACGGTGATGGGAAAAAGTCGGTTGTAACAAAGGTTGAGTTTTAATGAAAAGTAAGGCGAATTTTGCCCGAGAGAGATGTGACTTTGATTTCTTGTTCCTTTTTTGGGGTGCATTGAAAGAGAAAGAGCAAGTAAAGAGCTCTTTTTTCACGTTTGTTGAAGTATTAATTTTCATGGGTGGCAATTTGGGTTGGCAGGTATTATTTGTGTTAACAACGGGGTTAGCTGGGTCAATTTAAAATCATGTTAGTTTACCTCGCTTCCTATTAACAAGATTTTGCCTCATGAACTTCTTATTTTAGTAGCGCGAGGTTCCTCATGATTTCTTTCCTCTTTAGTAGTCTCTTGGATCAGCATCTAAGGAGCAGTTTGGTTCTGGAGTACTTGTTGTCTTTTTTACTGGTTAATACCGTGTTGTCAGCAGTTCTCTTCTTATTTACTTTTAAAATATCTGATTGATTTCATCTTGTGGATAGGGGCAATAGCAACAATTGTTACATTTGTCTCATATTCTAGTTAATTATTGCCTGCTGCGTGATTTATTTTTTCTGCATATATTTTTTATCTTGGTAATACCTTCCATAAACGATGCAACTACCTTATCTTCCCTCGTTGGGTCTATTTTTATGTTCCTCCTATCTATTGTGCTTTAATCGAGTTAACCGCCTTTCCTTGATCGTTGGGTATTTCAAAACCTCTCAAAAGCATTTATCCATCTTATCTTTGCTATCGATTTTACTTCTAATCAATGTCTGTTTGCATTTCTATTTTCTCTCTGCTGTACTGTTTGCCTCGAGCCAATTACAACCTAAATAGAATCACGAGAAGAGAAGAACGAAAACATTACGATTCTAAAGCTGTTGTATAATAGCTTTCTGCTATTTCCTTTCTTTGTAGACAACTTCAGAATCGCCTCTCCATTTTAGTCATTATAACTCATTTTTTAAACTCTTTTCATGAATTACAGAATCAAGGCTATGAGCAGCAGGTTTTCCTGTGTATCTTTATGCTATCAAATGTTGCTCTTCGTTTATTTTATGCCCTAGTTTACTGCAACTTGTATTCAGTATACCTTCGCAGTTTTGTTCGCTCTAAAAACTTTTAGACTATACGCTGTGCATGTGGGTGGATTCATCAGTTAAGACGGACAGGGGAGGCAGAGTCTCAGTAGCTGGAGGGAATAACGGTTTAAGATCGACAGGAGAGTTTAGTTAAAACTTCATAAACAGTAAACACCGGTCAAAGTGAGTCTTTTCTAGTTAGTTGTTGCAGTATAGCACCATCAGTCCCTGGTGGAATGCTGCTACCATGACTAGGACTCATTTGTCTGTGATGACTATTGTTGCATTATTTGAATTTCCGTTTCGTCGATCTCATGTGATATATATGCCTTTACTCTCCTTTTTAAGATAATTTGCTTTAATTCCCTTGGAGAGTGCTAACTAAATCTCCTCAAATCAATCAAAACCATGTATTATTTCCATAATATTTTGTACATAAGTAGTTGTGGTTGCATAGAAACAAGATATATTGGCTTTGTGAACATATCGAGTAAAAATTTTGAGCTTATTAGGAGCAGGAAAATGTTGTTTCCAATGACAACTTACTAGCAATGTCCCTGTTTTCTTTGCATCTTCTGCTGCCACGGCATATCGATATACTTTTTTCACTCGTTATTAGCATCCGCCAGATGTTAAAAGTAGTCGGTTGGTTGACAAAGCTGCATGCAGTATATTTTGCATTTTCTTTTTCTTTTTTTTCCATAATGATTGTTTTTAGGATAAAATTTTTATCCTACCATTCTCTGCGCAAAATTTAAATAGAATCTATGCTTTCCGCCTGTGTTTGGTTTTTAGATGCTTGGTGAAGAAGAGGTTCCTGATAGCGGGAGGGGGCGCGCCGGAGATTCAGATGTCGATGCAACTTGCAACGTGGGCGAAGGAGCTCCAAGGGACGGAGAGCTACTGCATCAAGGAGTTTGCGGAGGCGCTCGAGGTCATCCCCTACACCCTGGCCGAGAACGCGGGCCTAAACCCCATCGCCATCGTGACGGAGCTGCGGAACCAGCACGCGAAGGGCGAGGTCAACGCGGGGATCAACGTGCGCAAGGGGCAGATCACCAACATGCTGGAGGAGAACGTCGTGCAGCCGCTCCTCGTCAGCACGAGCGCGATCACGCTCGCGACCGAGTTCGTCAGGATGATCTTGAAGATCGATGATATCGTCACGGTGAGATAGAAAAACAGCAGCGATGATTATGTTTCGGACGCGAACACAAGCGTCTATGATTGTTTGGTATCACGGATGACATTTTCGTTACGAGTCCTCGGATTATTTACGCCCAGACCGAAAACGAATCTGGAAATTCTGAGGCGCGCTGTTTATTTTTGTGCTTGTTTTGGTGACCGATGTTATAGCTCCGTAGATTGCTTCAATTCTGGGTTTTTCTTTTGCCTTGTTTTCGTGTGGAGTAAGCAAGCGTTCTCTTAGCTTGCACTGTTGTTTTTGAGATGTTTATATCTGGATCAACAGAATTTCGGTGGTGCGGTAGTGATTGGTGATCGTTTTGCTGTGCACCTTTTTCTGGTAGGTAGTGGTTCTTTTTATTAGAGCTTTGGGGGAATAAAATCGAGCATGTGTGGGAAACCAAGTATGCTTGTGCAGTACTTGTGAGTTGTGATTAGATTGGTTGAAAATGGAGCTGAGAGTTCAAGTTGATTGTGATCTTCTGGACAAGTAGGAACGAATTTTGTGGGTGCATCATGGAGACAGCGTCCTGCTCAACGCCGTATGGCGGATCAGGTGGCTCCCGGATCTCGATCACCTATGCATTTGCTGACTGATCTGGTCCCCGTCCCTGCAATGTCTGAATCTGTTTCGAAAGGCGACCCCTTCGAAATCTCTCTTTAAAACTCTCTCTCTCTAGAACTCTACCTCAGTTGAAGCTGCAGCTACGTCCAGGCAGGCCTGGAACGACCATAAATCTTGCAGTTTCAGTTGGAAGCTGCAGCTGATGCCAGGCGGGCTCCAAAACTAACTGCAAAACTAACTGCACATCTGGCAGTTTCAGTTTCATAACTGCCGACTTCAGAAAACCCGACAAAATATAATCTATGGCCTGTATGTTATATTCTGCTATACTCTCACCTTTCGTTGCACGACGACGCCATTAAATCCTCATTTCTGTAGCAAGCGTAAAATACCTTTCTGCTGCGGTCAGAACTCGAAACAATTAACGCGCCCAAAAGGACATAAGAAAGACATCATTTTAACTCCTGAAATCGGATAAAATGATCCGGAGCAGAAAGAAAGATCACTCTCGCAAGTAATACAACTTCAGTGCCCTGATGTTTTCCGAAAACAGCAGTGAATTCTTATGATTACAGAAATTAAATCCTCAAACAAAAGGCAATAGCTACAATAATTTATATCAGCGGTGCCGTCTCGCTGCTGCAATGCCGACATACCCGAGTAGCACTTATTCTCAGCTTTTTCAGAAACTCCATAATCATTACGCAAACAATATATAACTAACCACCTCAAAACACCGCTCTCATCGCGATGAGAATTTCATAATACCCTAACCTACATTTAGAACGGAAGAGTAGGAATCGAACGACGATGATCCTGACGGCTTGTTTATTTAGTAGGTGTAGCCTTTCTGGAACATGCCGGTCTTGGCCTCGTCGCCCTCCCCCTCGGCAGAGTAGCGGCCGAGCTGGGCCTGGGAGTTGGCCTTGGCGCGAACAAGAAGCGCTTTCTGCGCGGCATCCAGGTTCTCGGGACGCCCCTGCCACGTCTTGAGCACCGAGTTTTGGAGAGCGCGTGCGTAGGAGAAGGAGACGTGCCACGGGTTGGGGGATTGGTTCATCGCGTTCAGGTTTAGCGTCGCCTCCACTTCGGACTGGCCCCCAGACAGGAACTACCAAAGAGGAAAGGAAAAACATAAAAGACAAATTCTCAGGCAGCAGTATCTTCTTTAATAACCCCAGTTCCCTTCTATTCAGACTACGCGAGAGCGAAGACAACTCTACAATGTTTTTTTACGTAAACTTATGATCTTAAGCATTTTTAGGTTGCACAAAATCGAACCGTCTCAAATAACAACCCTCTCTCAAAGCTTTGGAACCTCTTTTAATTCCATCGGCACGTTAATTAAAGGCCCAACATTCTCTGTCTCATAAAACAACAACACGGGTGTTGTAGAAACAAAAGCGAGAAACAGTAAAAGTATGTGGAGTTTGTAGAGAATACCATGATTCCAGGAACGGCGGGCGGGACCCTCCTCTTCAGCATCGTGAGGGTGAACTTCGCAATGGTCTCGGGAGAAGCCTTCTCCTTGTGTTCAGCGCCCGGGGTCACCATACTCGGCTTCAGCAGGATGCCCTCGAACATCACGTTGTTCTCGGCCAGGTAGAAGAACACCTCCGCCCAAACCTTCTCGGCAACCTCAAGCGTCCTTTCAATTGGGTGGTCTCCGTCGAGGAGAATCTCAGGTTCCACAATCGGCACAAGACCATTGTCCTGCAAAAGTATTATTAGCTTCACTTTATTGTCTATCATGAAAGTCTGTCCATTTGGGCAGATTCAGAGCAAGAGGTAATAACAGATAAGATGCAATAAAGAACACAGGCCTAGCACAAATGAATGCCATAATGGATAGTATTTCAAAGGGTGTGAAATTATTAGCTTCGCATAAATAAAAACACATGCAACTGTTAGAGTGACACTAGCCAAGCGAAAGGTGGAACTACCTGAGCAATTGCAGCATATCGAGCAAGTCCCCACGAAGCCTCCTTAACCGCCAGAGAAGACGGACCGTTAGGAACACTGACAACGGTTCTCCTGCAATTTGTAGAGTGAAAAAGGTCGTATCAATTGTTTCATATCCATACACCAAATATATTATAAACAACTGTATACTAATAATAGATGTAAACTAACCACTTAGCAAAACGAGCTCCTTGCTTGTAGTATTCAGCACATCTCGAAGCCAATCCATCCAATCCTTGGCACCACGACTCGTTATTTGAGCCGGGTAAGGGAACCAGGCCCTAGATAGGAAAACAATAGAATGGGCTTTTATTTATATCCTTGCACTCCGTAAAATCGGAATTTTCATGTATAGCAGGAATCATCAATTCACTAGCGGAAGTCTTTTTTTGTTTTCAGTAAGTATTAAAAAGAAGAATGTAGTGTCGAAAATGAAGCACTTCTGTTTCCCAAATCTTGCGCTCAAGTTGTCTAGACAAAAGTTACCTTGTCAACTTTGATACCAGGCATAATATTCTGATCGCGCAAGCAATCGACAAACTTCTTTCCATCTGTCGTTGACTGGTAAAGAGTTTCCTCAAAAAGGATGGCCCCAGAAATATATTCACCCAGACCACCGGTGGTCAGCAAAAGCTGTCTGTATGCTTGACGGTTCACCTCAGTATTGTCCAGACCGATCGATGCAAGCCTCTTCCCACATGTAGCATTTGATTCGTCAATTGCAAGGATTCCACGGCCAGGGGAAGCAATGGATTTCTACCAAGAGAAAACAGAAAATTAGTCGCGGCCAGGGGAAATATATTTGGTAATTGTCCAATCGAAAAGGCAAACAATCAGCAAATATAAAATTGGCAGTAAGGCAACGAGAAGTACCAATTCAAAGTGACTACTTTAATCTCCGAAAAAAAAAGATGATTTATTTACTGGAAATAGCATAACATCAGTCAGGTCATACATTCATGAAGATATGAATTACTAACAGGGACTTTTGGAACTTGGAAACTTTGTGCTAACAAAAATTCCAATTTTGAAATATGTGCATGATTATATTAATGGATCTCACGTGAACAGTATGTAGGAACCAAACTGTGCGTTCGCACAGGTGATGACCAACATGTACCAAACTCGCAGAAATAGTCGAAAGCTTCCTACATCAGCACCATCTCTTCTTACATAGTTTCCTATTCTAGAGGATTTAATTTTATTAACTAAATCACCTATTTCACAAAGGAAAGAGAAACAGCATGTGACACCCCAGGATTTAAAATAGTCCTATATATGAGATATAATAAGGCTAAACTTCTTAACCCGACTATAGCATTTTGGATGGTGGCTAAGCCCAAGAGATTAAGAGGGTTAAGCGTGCTAGAGCTAGAGTAGTTTTAGAATGGGCGACCCTTTGGAAAGCGGGGCGTCACAGTTGGTATCAGAGTCAATCACCAGCCGGAAGTGTGAGATGAGTCTCGACTGAGCCAGGATTATATAGCGGGTAGAGCGTGGCTCCCCGGCTAATGACTGTTATGGATGGAATGTAGCTCCCCACAAGGTTAACTAAGGCTAGTGAGACGAATCTCACATCGCCTGATACTTGTGAGTGTGCTTGAGCCTGACGAGGACGTCAGGGGCTTAAATGGGGAAAGAATGTGACACCCCGGGATTTAGAATAGTCCTATATATGAGATATAATAAGATTAAACTTTTTAACCCAGCTATAGCATTTTGAGTGGTGACTAGGCCCAAGAGGTTAAGAGAGTTAAGCGTGCTAGAGCTACAATAGTTCTAGGATGGGCAACCCTGTGGGAAGCGGGGCGTTACATAGCAGATCAGCTCAGTATCTAAGCTAGCACAAACTGTCCAGCCTCAAATCTAAACAGCGAACTGGTATAAAAAACCAAAACTACACGAACTTCTCCCGAGTTTCGCATGATAGATTATTATAGATTGATCTGCCAAGAAAGTGTTTTATCTGCATTATATGATGAAGATACTTCTACCAATCTCCAACAATCTATATTGTTCTCAATCCAATTACTGATGATTAAAATTACATAGATACGATAAACCAAGCCAATTGCGTATTTTGCTACGACTTAAGCAGTTAATTCTACTAAGGGCCCATTTGGTATTCACGCCTAAAAGCATGCTTCTCTATTTTCCAGTGGGTTGAGAAAAAATATATAGTAACTGACTCATTGCGATATGCGAAACGTGAATAACTTTCCTTCGCACTTTCTCCCCGCACATACTGCAATCTCCTGCAATACCAAACAGAGCCTAACATGATGCGTCCTCTCTAGCTGGTTTGCATGTCAGAAACTTGGGGTGCTTCGTACAATCAAATATTAATTTCAAAATAAACGTTAGACTCTCATCATAGTTCATGCTTACTCTTCACTCTACCACGATTTTGCTTGCCCATTTAGG
Organism: Tillandsia fasciculata; assembly: GCA_029168755.2. NCBI lineage: Eukaryota > Viridiplantae > Streptophyta > Magnoliopsida > Poales > Bromeliaceae > Tillandsia > Tillandsia fasciculata. The sequence goes on from CM054941.1 coordinate 22,499,670, forward strand.
ACTGGTTTTCACAATATTTATCAAAATTTGTAAGTAATCATATAGAATTGCAGTTGTATGAACTTTTTTAGAATTAATTTCATACAACTCCCTGTAAACATATCGAATAACAAATATATCCATACAAAGTTCAACTTTTCTTATTTATTCCTTCAAAAGTCCTTAGTTATTCGTATATATCCCTACCGTCAATATCCGTTAGAAAAATATAGTTAACCATAGGGTAAATACTTAATCTTAGTTAGTGAGTGAAATAAATTTATCTTTAACAATTGAGACTTTTGAAGGGACATATTTGTAAAGATAAAATTGACATTTCACTTAAATTCTCTTTAAAAAAATAAATCGTAAACTAACGGTAATAAACCAGAGAGACATATATGAACAATTTAGGACTTTTGAAGGGATAAATATGAAAAGTTGAACTTTGTAAGAACATATATGCTATTCGATTACAGAGAGCTATATGAAATTAACCAACCTTTTAAACTCTAAAATTTGTTCGATTTCGCCTCAAAATTTAGTATATTCTCAAAATACACCAAATTATTTCTACAATCAAACTTTTTCTCCTCTCCGATTATTCGATCCAACGCGCCCATATTTTTCTATCTTATCATGATTATATTTTTTTAAAAAAAACTTAATACATCTCAACCAGCCAACGTTCAAGATCCAAAGATCCTTACAAACTAAATTAACCACTAATTACGCAAAACCGAGAAAAAACATCTTCTCAGCGTACCAATCCGATCTACAAAAAGAGCAAAAGAGCAAGAATCGATCCAAAATTGGTGACGCGATGGTATCACAAAAGGATCGGATCGCTTCAGCAATCGATTCGAAGGGTGAGAGAGACGCGTACGACGACGGGTCGAAGAGTAAGGGGGTTAGGGTTTGCTCACGGCGGTTTGGACGAGCTCATCGGAGTAGGATCCGGCGCGGATCGGGGTGACGGCGACGCGGCGTGTCGGCACCGCCGGACGAAGGAAAGATCGCCGGATATCCGCCGGATTCCTGCCGCCGATCGCCCACTGGCTCGCCGGAGCGCTCACCTTCGCCGTCGCCATCTCTCTCTCTCTCCTCTCTCTCTCTCTCTCTTTCCTTCGCGGAGACTTATATATATATATATATATAAGAAGATGAAGAGAAAATGCTATCGCAAAGAGAGAAAATAATATTAAAAAATTTAAAAAATAATATAATGGAGAGTGACAAAGTTTTCGAGTACTCTTCCAACTACTACTACGAGTTTTCGAGTGAAATTTTTGCAGGACCAGGTTCATAGACCAAGATCTTTCTCTCCAATATATTTTCATCATACTTTTTTTTTTTTTTTTTTTTTTTTTTTTTGGGTTCATCGTTATTTGTTAATCACGTTAACGACACAAATTTGAGAATTGCATTCGTTGATTAATGAGTTAAAAATAAGTATAATTTTTTACTTTATGATAATAGATTCAGAAAACTAATAAGTTGAGTTGGACTGTGTCTACAACAATATAGACGTAACGTACACTGTATCTATACACTTTAAGTTAAATTAATTACATATTTCTAACAACTTAAACTTTTAGAATTAATAGTTAGCACTAACAATTAATGACTGAGATACTTTGATTCTTTTTTTTTTTTTTTTTTGTCATAATCTAATATTCAGATTGTTGACGTTGAATTATAAAAAGTAAAAAATACTAAAAGTAATTTTTTTTTTACTTTCAAAATTTATCTATATTTTATTTTATTATATTTTATATATTTTTTTTCATCATACTTTTTTTTTTTTCATCGTTATTTGTTAATCACGTTAACGACACAAATTTAAGAATTGTATTCGTTGATTATTTATTAATGAGTTAAAAATAAGTCTAATTTTTTACTCTATAATAATAAATTCAGAAAACTAATAAGTTTAGTTGAACTGTATCCACAATAATAAACGTAACGTACACTATATCTATACACTTTAAGTAAATTAATTACATATTTTTAACAATTTGACATTTTAGGATTAATGGTTAGCACTATTCGATAGTATAAATAATGAATGAGATACTCTGATTTTTTTTTATTTATTATTATATTTTTTTGTCATAAACTAGTATTCAAGATCGTTGACGTTGGATTATAAAAAGTATAAAATACAAAAAGGTTTTTTTTTTTACTTTCAAAAATTATCTATATTTTATTCTATTAGAATTTCAAATTGATGAATTTAGTTATTTTTGTTCGGATTCAGTCACTATTCCGTCTATTTTTATAATTTATAACAAAAAAAACTCTTAAAATAATATATATATATATATATATATATATATATATATATATATATATATATATATATATATATATATATATATATAAAATAATAATTATAGATAATTTGGTCATTTTGCTCTCTATTAACCCTGTAACTCTTTTAAAAATATTTTTAAAATTTTAATAAAAAAATAAAAAAGTAAGTATTTATAAAAAAAGAAATTATATTTTAGCTAATATAATATCTACCATTTAAAACTCATAAATTTTAAAACACTATTAATTATGCATATAATAATTGCAAATGTGGTAGCAATAAAATGTCCATTATTTTTTAAATAAAAGAAATTATGATTTAGTACATAAATCTTAGAATATTTACACTAAATTGTTTAAAAATATTTTAAAATTACGTAGTAACAATTTTAATTTTGTCCTTATTGTTACATTTCAAAAGCAATAAATTTGTTTGGGTTTTTTTTTGGGTTTTAACTAAATTCATTTTAAGACCTTTATTAGGATCAAGTTTACATGACCGGTCTATGGACCACGGTCCAGGCCAAAATTTTGGTCGAATTTGGTGTATGACGTGGACGCATGTGATTGGGCCACGTGGAGGGGTGTGAAGTAAGCCTCGAAGTTATAAATAAAATAAAAATAAAATAAAATGTTTGCGTTTCGGCATCGTGCGCTCCGCATGCGACCAAAGCCGATCTCTTGGAATTTCCACCTACGAAATTACCAAACTACCCCTGCGTTGATCTCTCTTCTGGACCGTACGATCCAAAGGTCTTTGGGATGGGACGTACGGAGATGAGTTGGTGGGTGAACGACGCGAGGGTAAAATCGTAATTTAGGAAATTAGGACATGTGGTTGGTTGGTTGGTTGGTGGAGATGTAGTTGTTGGATTCGGATCGGATTTATACAAAAATAAAATCCGAGTTCGGTTTGTAACGGGTATTGCTGTACGGACGCTAATAATAATAATTGAATTTAAATATTTTTTATTATGGTTTGAATCTTTATATTTGGTATCGGAGCCAATCAATTACCAGCCAGAAATGTATGATGAGTTTCGGCTGAGTCCGAATCTACAAATTTCATAAAAAAAATGCTATTCTATAAACTTATGCTTCCTAAATTCAATAACAATATTATGAAATAATTTATTCTGATATCCAAATAAGCCTCTAATCTAATTATGGCCATGCCCTAAATCTTTCTATAAAAATTATTCCAAAGGTTTTCTTTTCCCCTTCTTTTATGACAAAAATTTACAAAACTTATTTGAATCAACTATTCCCTCTTTCAAAAAATTAATTTTACTAATTAATTTTTTAATTTGTTTGATTTGAATCAATCAAATAGTTTGACTTTAAAATTTAAGCTAAGTTCTTTAATGAATTTATAGTTGTGAAAATTGCATTAAGTGTAATATCTAAACTTGTAGACATAAACAACAAATTCAAAGATTAAATTAAAAAAAAATTGAATAGCCAACTCAAAAATAATTTATAGTTTTTACGTATTGTAAATAACATATCCAATCAAATGAAGCTTCTTATAAATTGCCATGCACAAGGAAAAGGGAAAAAAAACAATACTCATTTTAAGCAACAACTATATCGTCCCAATAATTCTACATCAAATGAAAAAAAAAATTCTGATTAAAAATATGAAAAGCTACGCACGTTATTAATAATAACTGGAGTTAAACATTTTGAATCAATGATTTACATTCAACGAATTATTATTATTAACGGGACGGATAACAACAACAACAACATCTATCCAAATAGTAAATTTCCTTATACCTCACCCCAAAAAACATTTTTTATTATTACTAACGGGACGGAAATCAGACTCTCCCGTTCGTATTGGATCAGGTTCTGTGCCTAGGTTCGGTGTTTTTTTTTTTTTTTTTGGGCCCGGCTGCCCAGTTGCTGAATTCACTTACACCATGAATGAAGCAGCAGCATGCTGCCTTTCTCTCAAAAAAAAGAAAAAAAATTCAAATATTAATGAAAACAAAATTAACTAGTGCTTCATTATCCTAATGTGAAAGTAGCCTCTTGGCACAAAAGGTGCCTTGTTAAGTTCTCTTCAATCTCTTTGTCAATGGCCTTTTTCTCTTCATTTTTCCCCCACAGGACAAAGTAGAGCCCAATAACAATAAGGATAGATCCAATGATCCTGGAGAAAAAAAAAGATCCAATATATGCTCCAAATAATAATAATACTAATGGAAACTAATTCCCTGAACTTTTGATAAATTACAATACAATTCAGTTCCTCATTTTTCACTCTTGAATACTTGGGTTAATTTTGTTGAATATAAAATATATAAACATCGTTCTCTAATAACTTAAACTTTTAGAATATAATAGTTATTTTATATGATATCAGAGTATAAATACTATTATCTAACAGCTTAAACTTTTAGAATACAATAATTATGTTATATAATTTCACAAATTTGATCCCTAACTTTACCTTGTTTGTCACAATGACATTTGCGAGGGCATTTTTCGTCCCAAAATCTCCAACTTGAGGGTATTTGGTTTTCCGAAAAACATTCCAGAAAAGTTTTCTGGTTAGAAAAGTATTTTCCGCCCATTTTTAGTTTATGTAAAAAGTAGTTTTTCTGATTTTTTTTTTTTTTTTTTTTTTTCATATTTCAGAGAAAAGTAGTATTGTTGTTTTCAAAAATTTCATCTGAAATTAGAAAACAATTTTTCATGATACAATTTTTGTTTTCCAACTTTTTCGGAGGAACATAACACCCCCCTAAGCATGCGAACAACGCATCGACAAATTTATCCACAGATCACATTGCAATAAATCAGGCAAGTTTAAATTTAGCACCTAATCTGTTCAAATGAAGTATCGTCGATCGAATCGCAATTCAACAAAATCTCAGGAACTAACTTGCATTTTACTCAGTGAAAAAACCCTAGATTTATGTTTTTTGGGGGGTTCTTTTTTGATATATTCTTACCCTCCTGTGTAGAATTGGTCACCTAGGATCAAAGCTTACATGATGGCCACTGCAACAGTCTGTACTGGCTGGAATATAGCAGTGTAAAGTGGCCCTCCTCTACCAATGCACCATATCTGAAGAGACAAAGCAATCCCTGAAGCTACAACACCCTGCAAATAATCAAGTAGTATTTAGTAGTAATCACTATCCGGTGCGCTCATCCGATGTGAGACTATTGGATATTACAAACTCTCCTCGTTTAGACCCTGACGTGCTCGCCAGACCCAAATCAGATCACAAATACAGAGCATATCAGAATCATGCGATGTGAACCAAACCCATAGTGTAGCATTTTGTTCGAAATTCGTCACTGATACTATTTGCGACGACCAAACACACTAGCACTAATAACTCGTTGAACCCAAGCCACCGGTCCAAAATACTTAAGTCCAGTTATTATTGGGAAAATCCGGTACTCGTCCGGGTTACCAGATTATGTGAATTCGCAACCCGCTCCAGTACCGCAATCCACATTAGTATTACCTAGAGTTGGAATTCCGCAGCGAAAACGTCAAATCAATTTTTTTTTACCAAAAACCTATCCACTCAATAAAACTGGAACCAATACAACCACAAATAGAAGAAAAACCAAAACAGAAAATATGCAGATGAAATAAGATTCATGAACCAAGAGAAGAATTACACCGATTACACCAACTCCTCTTCTGCAATAGAGTAGCTTCAATCCGAGCCATGCTCCTGAATCTCTCTCACCATTTTCTCGTCTTCTATAAATCTAGAAAACTCATTAACCAAGAGAAGAATTACACCGATTACACCGACTCCTTTTCTGCAATAAAGTATGGGTGTTACCTAAAACCTAAAAAACTATGGGTGTGGCTAAATCTTAGCTCCCACCACCTCCTTGGGTGTTACCATAATCGTGGGTGTGGCTAAATCCTAACCCTCCACCTCCATAGGTATTATCACGACCGTGTGTGTGGCTATCTTAACACCACCATCAAATAATAGCACATATACTATATTTATAGCATACATCAAAAGCTATTCAAATTCTAATTTAAATAATTTTTTATTATAATTAGTATTTAAATCTTAACAAATTTATCTCTTTAATATTTAAATATTAATCTTAATCCAACTAGAATTCAACTACAAATCTAATCAAATTCTAACCGTTATTATTACTAATATGCATGATCTCATATATCCAATTAGAATCTCAATCCCATCCGATGTAGGACTATTTTGAAGTGTTACACCCACATAAAAAATCATGTTTTGTCGTAAGGGCGTCACCGGAAAAAAATATATATATATAACAGTTTGGGGGCCTATTTCAGACTGGACTATAGTTGAGGGGTCTCCATGCATTTTTACATCATAGGTACCTTCCCAGGTGCAATACTATCCGTACATTCGAAATCGAATGTACGATATAGAAAGTGACCAGCAAAATTTACCCAAACTCAGAATGGGTGAGATATAAGATGCACACCCGATTTGAAATGTACAAGAAGTATTTTCCACCATCTGAGATACCTGCAGCACTTCTCATACACTAATCATGAAGCTGACACTGCTAGAGTCAATATAATAACTTCTGCAATAATTGAAGATGATCGAATATTTGGAACTCGAAGTAGGAATAAAATATTGACTTAGAGGGGCCAGCATCCTGTCTGTGTCGAGAGGACAAGTTAGGTCGATTCGTATTCAAAATGGTGGGAGATTAGATTGGGCTGAGTCATGTTTGAAGTGGCGTGAGGCCGGTTGGACCGAATTACAATCGAATTTTTAGAATTAATGGTTAGTGTTAATGATCCGATATAAAACACCATGCGGCTAAAGAATTTTCTCGTAATAATTTGTGCGATAATTGAAGAAGAGTGTAGAAGGGTAGAGAATGCGAGTCGGCATTACAGCATAGAGAACAGTGAAGAGCTCCCCTCCTGAATGGATTTTCCACCTCTCAATGTCATTTTTAGAGAAAGCTGCAATCACCAAGAACTGCAACAGCCCAAATGTGCAGGTGAGTGTGAGAAATGTGAGCCTCATTGGATACTTCTGTAGCACTGGGACCTGTCAGCAATTAAACCAGCACCAAATCATTGTTAGCTTAATCATAGAAGCTTGTGTGTATTATGTGAACACTGAAAACTGAAAACCACTCACGCTTTACAATACGACGCGCTTATTATTTCGCTTGGATTTTTGAAATAATTGTTTTCATTTAAGACGTAGGCGACAGACGTTTGATAAACCAAGAGGTTTTAGTCTCAAAATTTCTCGCATTTTCACCATTTGGGGACAAAAAATGTATTCGAGAGAATGGTACTTTGAATGTTGTATTTCCACAGCCCTCTCCTGAAAGTCAAGATCTTCGTATGTCTAGTATTAAAAAGAAAAGTTCTCACCAAGAATATCTTGCTAAAAAGGGGTTGGAACGGAGAGCAGAGATGTGTTTTCTATCGGGATGAGTCAGAAAACTGTAGACCACCTTTTTTGGGGGTGCTAATTTATCAGAACTGTGTTACAGGGACTTTTACTGAACAAATTGTCGCTATTAATATACAATTTGTCTAGAAGGCTTTGGGATGCTAGCCGTCTGAAAGGTGGAGTTCCAGGAGAAAGGGAACTATCGACAATCGCTGCCGTGTGGTGGGTCATTTGGTTGGAGCAAAATAAGAGAAGTTTTGACAATTTTAAAAAACGTCGAGTTGCCTGGTTTCGGAGATTCGATCCTTTAGGAGCGCTCGTGGGACCAAATCGGCTTCTAGTTTTTTTTTTTTTTTTTCCTTCTCTCTGAGGCTAGGATGACTCACGGTGTAGCATAATTTATTTTTCTTATAAATAAAGCGATATCATGCAACTTTGATTTAAAAAAAAAAAAAGGAAAAAGAAAAAAAAGAAAAAAGAATCAAGGCTTATGTAGTGCTATTTGATGAAGTATTATTTAAATAACGCTAGAATCAAAAGCGTTAAATCAAAGTTTCCGTTGGCGAGACCAAGAATATCATCTCAACAATCTACTAAAAATAGTCACAACTGTAAGCAAAATCAAAAGTGGGACCAAACAGACACTTAGTAACAAAATAGGATGGAAAAAAATGTGAGAACCAAAAAGAAGCTAACCTGAAATACCATCCAGGCAGACCAAGCAAGGCAACAGGCCAGAAGGTAGACACAACCCAATGTCCAATTCATGATGGGGCTTGAAGAGCCAGTAGATGCTACAACAAAGTGTGGCTTATCATGATGCAGCAGTGGGATCCCCTTGTAGAGAGTGATTATGGTGGCTCCCCCTATGGTAACAACTGTTCCCACCACCTTTGCCACCCCATATCTCCTATTAATGTTCACTTTCTCAAGCCTGGGAGGGTATGAAAACTTTAGAAAGCTAAATGAGATTTGTTTCCTCATTACAACAAAATTAGGTTATAGGAACACATGTTTGTGATACTTTTATATAAGTGTTCTATTTATATTCTATCTATATCCAAAATTAGGTTATAGGGACATATTTTTGGTACATATTACAAAAAGTGTCGCTATACATCCTAGCGACGGCACATATAGCAACACTTACAATAAGTGTCGGTATTTTTGTCAGCGACACTTTTTTTAGATTTTAGAAATATTTAAAAGTGTCGCTATAGCCTAATTTTGTTGTAGTGCCTGTACAAAAATAATGAGTAATTTCCGCCGAAATTTATCACGAAATTTCACTTAGATATTCGAACTTCTATGCATTGCAATCGATATAATTCCAAAGTAGATGATTTAATGTTATGAAATAACATGATAGCTAGATCAGATAAATAATAATAATAATAATAATAATAATTTTATACAGTTCTCTATAAATATATCGAATAGTAGATATATTCTTACAAAGTTCAACTTTCTATATTTAATTTTTCAAAAATTCTAAATTGTTAATATATGTCCTTACTGTTAATATTTGTTAAAAAAATACAGTAAACCATATGTTAAATACTTTTGGAGTAAGTGAGAAAAATTTAACTTTTTACTTCTTCAGAGATTATACTTAATCAGAGGTGTATTTGGAATTTTTTTAAAAATATATTTGTAAGGACAAAATTGATATTTCACTTATATTCTGTTAAAAAATAAATAGTAAACTAACGGTAATAAACAGAGGAGCATCTATAAACAACTTAGAATTTTTAAAGGAATAAATATGAAAAGTTAAACTTTATAGAAATATATCTGTTATTTGATATGTTTACAGAGAATTGTATAAAATTAATTCATAACTTTATAGAAATATATCTGTTATTTGATATATTTACATAGAATTGTATAAAATTAGTCCATTTCCATGAAGAAACATCAGTTCATAGTTTTTGTTTTTCATATAAAAAATTTCAAAAACGAAAAGAAGACTTTTCGATAAAATTTAAAAAACAAAAATTCTAAAAATCTAACTTTTCTACGAACTGAGCAAACGCAAAAAAAAACTTTTGGTTAGTAAGTGAGATAAATTTAATTTTTTACCCTTTCGGATATTATATTTAACCATAGGCATATTTTGAATTTTTTGAGAGATATATTTGTAAGGACAAAATTAATATTTCACTTATATTCTATGTAGTTATTTAATATGTTTATAGAGAATTGTATAAAATTTAATCCATTTCCATGAAGAAACATCTGTTCATAGTTTTTGTTTTTCACATAAAAAATTTCAAAAACAAAAAAGAAGACTTTTCTATAAAATTTGAAAAGCAAAAATTCTAAAAAAACTAATTATTCTAGGAACCGAGCAAACGGAAAAATACTTTTTCAACCAGAAAACTGTTTTTCAAAAATGCAAACACCTCTAAATTTTTGTGACACTCTAATAGTCACGCATCGGATGAAAATAAAATTATGATTAGATATATAAGAGACGTGAGCACTAATAATAATAACTGAACTTAAACATTTTGGATCGATGATTTGGACCCAACGAGTTATTATTACTAGTGGGCCGGATCGTTACATTTTTCCAAAACAGTGTGTTCTGAAATGCTCAATATGATGCTAGGGATGTCAACGTATCAGATTCGGGGTGGATTTTCAAAAATCCGAACCCGACTACCAAATTCGAACCCGAATCTGACGGATTTTAAAAATCCATATTCAAATCCGAACCCGACCAAAAATCTAAAATTCGAATCCGAACCCAACAATCCAAATCCGAAATAAATTTTTTTTTCTTTTTTTTTACAATATTTCAAAATATGTTATATCAAATTTAAAATTTTAAAATATAAATTTAAATATAATATCGAATCTAGGGATGTCAACGGATCAGATTCGGGGTGGATTTTCAAAAATCCGAACCCGACTACCAAATCCGAACCCGAATCTGACGGATTTTAAAAATCCATATTCAAATCCGAACCCGACCAAAAATCTAAAATTCGAATCCGAACCCGAACCCAACAATCCAAATCCGAAATAATTTTTTTTCCTTTTTTTTACAATATTTCAAAATATGCTATATCAAATTTAAAATTTTAAAATATAAATTTAAATATAATATCGAATATTTATATGCACATATATATTATATAACATAAAATCAATTCGGGTTCGGATCGGATACAATTAAAAATCCAAATCCAAATCTAAATTCGTCGGGTTTTTATTTTTTATATCCATATCCGTATTCATATCCGTTTAATATCAAATAAATTCATCATGTTCAAATTTGGATTCGAATAAAATTTCGAGTATCCGTACCCATTGGCATCCCTAATTATATACCTTACAGCAGCAGCTATGGCAAAGGTGATTGCTGGGATTGTGTTCTGTATGGCAGAAGCATAAGTTGGAGACAAATAAAACAAACCCAAGAGATAAAATCCTTGGTTGGCAGTAATCCTGCAAACAGGTGATGGAAACAGAAAGTTGTGTCATAATCTTGAAAAACAAATAAGGAAAAACCAAAAAGCACTTTCCAGTTTATAACTTACCCACAAATTGCTAATAGAAAAAATTGAACCAATAAAGAGAAAGTAAGAGGTGGCATATCTTTCCTGAAAGAAAATACATAAAAAGTGAGAAGCAGAATTAGTATATTTATTCTTATCGGATCTGATTCGTGAGCTACGAATCCGAATCTCTGATTCTCGTTTCAGACATATATTTTTTCATTCTAAAATTATTTTTCAAAATTTATCTTACTTCAAAAATAATATAATTAAATTTTGAGACACATTTAACAAAACTAAACAAATTATTTTCTGAAATAATTTTTGGGAAAACCAAACACCCTCCAGAGAAGATGGGAAATGGGGTGAAGTACTTCTCCAAGAAGTAGGCAAAGGGGGCCAAAAGAAGCAAAGCAATGGAGTTCCTGTAGACACAGAAAGCAATTTGGCTGATGCCCATGTTGAGAGCAGCTCTTGAGACTACATGGAATCCTCCAAGGCAGAGCTGAAGAGCAAGCACTCCAGTGAGAAGCTTCACCCTCTCAGAAACATGTAACCCTCTCACCATGCTTGATCTTTTCCTCAATGAGATGGGGAGGTTGCAAAGAGAACTAGGACTATTTTTGGGAGGGCCTAAGTACCCAAAACAGGATTCACATCAATAGTGTTTCTGAGAATTATGAGTTCGGAAATTATGAGTTTGGGAATAAATTTTTTTATCCCTGAGATAGTTTGCTATTCCGGAATAGTCCGGGATAGTCAGGGATAAAAGAAAATTAGTATTTGATTTGTAAAACTGTTATTTTTAAGAATAACTAAAATTATATTTGGTTCATTTTTTGAAATAAACGAAAATAGTAAAAAAATAAAAATAATTATAATTTTAAAATAATAATATTTTATCTAATTAATTAATATAAAATATTAATTAAATAATAATTAATATTTGTATAAATTAAAGCTTATATTTTAGTAAATAATACCGTTTAATTTTTTTTTAAATTAAAGTTAAAAAATTTAAAAGTTTAAAATTTTAAAAATTGTATAAATTTTAAAATTTATTAAAAATTAAAGTTAAAAATTTAAAAAGTTATAAAATTTAAAATTTCTCTAAATTTAAAATTTTAAATTTTAATTATTTCAAAAAATATGTAAAAGATTATGCAAAAATTTTAATTTTTAAATTTTTATAAATTAAAAAATTTCTATAAAAAATTAAATATTTATATATACAAAATTTGTATAAATTTTAAAATTTTAAATTTTTAAATTTTTAGATTTATAAAAAAATAAAGTTAAAAATTTTAAAATTTATAAAATAAAAAAATTTAAATTTAAAATTTTATAAAGTTTAATTTAAATTTAAAAAAATAAAAAAAAATGGAAATAAGGTTGTTCTCGAATGGGAACAACCTTATTCCCACCGGACTATTTCAGAATAGCCCGTTAAGGGAGGGATAACAAATCCCTCTAATTTTTTTTTTTTGTGTTTGGGGGATAAATGGGGAATAAAGGAGTTATCCCCCCTTTATCCCCCAACCAAACATATAAAGTGTATATTTTATTTTGAATGTATATTTTATATTCCATCTATTGAAGAATAGGGTACATCCCATTTATTTAAGGATTGAGTGAATTTCATTTATCACTTCAAAGCCATAGGTGAAAAAATCTTCACACTTGGATGGGTGAGGTGTAAGATGTACACCCACTTTTGGGTGTACATCTAGCGTTGCACTTTTCCATTTTCCATTATAAGCAATGCTATTAGCACACCTAATTTTGGATGTACGATGTATATTCTATTCATTCTGGGATGGAAATTTCTTTATTGGTAATTTCGAATTGATTAGTAAAATTTACTCCATCTTAAAATTGATGTGTATATCATAGACCTACTTTTCCACTGTGGTAACTGTAACTGTGAAACTAGTGACTGTTAAATCTATACCTCTATATGATTTTCTCTATTTTTTGCCACGTGTCAAAATTTTCTTTCACTCTTCTCTTTTTCAATTCTCAATGAATTAATGATAGACTCTTCACATTTCTAACCCACAACTCTTCTTATTCCTAACTCTCAATGAATTAATTATAAATTCTTCATATTCCCAACCTCCAACTCTTCTCACTCCCTACTTTCAATGAATTAATTATATCTCCTCCAACTCTTCTCACTCTCTACTTTCAATGAATTAATTATATCTCCCCCTTTTTGAGTTCTTTTTATTATTATTCTTCTTCTCTCCCTCTTTCTCTAAGCCACCACCTCCCTCTTCACTATCTCCGTTGACAACAACGCTCTCTCCCTCGACCCCTCCACCCTCGATCCTTGCCTCCTCCTTCCCGTCGTGGAGAATCTCCAAATCTCCTTGCCCTCATCTTCTTCCTCCTCCTCCAAGATCAAAATCTCCATCGTCCACTTCATGGCCACCTTCGTCCAATCCAACTCTCCGTTTTTGAAAATCTTCCACCCCCGACCTCATCGAAAATCTAGACCCGATCCTCGCCTTCTTTAGCCGCACGGGGGGCATCGCTCATGATCAACTCCTACCTATCGCCGCCACTGCCACCGCGACCGCCATCGCCGATAAGAATCCTCCACTTCTCCGCCTACTCCTCTTTCTCCTCCTCCGCCACCGTTGTCGCCGTCACCGTAGCTCATTGAACATGAGCTCTCTCTCATTCTCTCTCTAAACTTCATTACATTCCTATATATATCTTAGATTTTAATCCTGAGTGAATAAATATTCTACTCTGATTGTTGCTGATAGATTCTTATGTTAGGGTTGAGAATGATTAATTTTTTTTTTTTCTGATAGGTTGATACGGGAGTTTTAAAATAAAGTATTTAAAATTTTTCTATATAATTTTTTATTTTTATTTATATTATGAGAAAAAAATATAAAAAAAAATATTTTAATAATATTTACCCGCCGCATCTTGCAGATAACTACACTAGTATAAATATTAAGATTGTGTTTTGGTTCAGATGTAAACTAGAACTTTTATTTCAAAAATAAATATAAATTCAGAAATAAGTAGAAATAAGACTAATTTTATGTTTAGATGAAAATTGAATTGTTTTTGAAAATAAGAAAAATAGCGTTTGAATAATTAGATTGAAATAGTAAGAATGATAATAATTATAATTTTAAAATAATAATATTTTATCTAATTAATTAATATAAAATATTAATTAAATAATAATTTAATTTATTTAATTAATTATTACTAGATAACTATAAATATTAATTAATAAAATAATTAACAATAATAAATATTGTTAATAAATAATTTAATAATTTAATAAATTAATTAGTTAATTATCTAATAATAGTTATGTAATTAATTAATAAAATAATTAAATTAATCAAAATATTAAATTAATTAAAGAGTTAATATAATAATCAAAATTATATTTATTTTAATTAAGCTTATTTTCTACTGAGAACAAGCTTGTATCAGAAAAAAGGCTGGAATAGTAGTTCCATACTTTGTTTCAGGAAGACGAGAACTGATGTTTTCATCCATAACCAAACCCGTTTAGAAAATAAGGCTGGAATAAGACTGGAACAAGATCAGACCTTATTCTCTAACCAAACGGTGACTTAAAAATATATAATTTAAATTTTTGAACAATAATGATGATTACATATAATTCAATATAGTATCAGAATATAAAATTCTATATTCGTATCACATCATATTTCTATTATAATTAGTTTTTTTTTATTTAATTCAAGTCCACGTATTGAATATATTAAAAAATATCAAGTTTAGATATGATGAAAAGTATTAAATATAAATATTAAAAATATTATTATATGATAGTCTAAGTTTTTTTTGTAAATAATAGTTATTTTATATAATTTAATAAAAATAAAGTAAAAATGTATAGAATTTATCTAAACTAAAAATTATTTGGAATCAGCTACTTAAACTTGCAAAATATTAATTTTGGTATACAATCTTTTAATTTATTTGATTTGAGTCCCTCCACAGTACTTTAATTTCAAAATTTAAATTAATTACTTATTTTAATAAATTTATAATTGCGAGAATTGTATTACGTATATTAACTAAATCTGTAAAGATAAATAATATATTTAATTTTTGAAGTTAAAATATCATTGATCGACTCTAATTAAATAAATTGAAAGAAATTTAATGGCTAAAAGTGAATGTTCAAGCAGTTTAGGGGGTCTCTATACATTTTATCCTAAAAAATGTAGAAAAATCTTAGTTGTAAAATCGTACGCAATTTAAGACCAATCATCTAAAAGTTTGAAAAAAGAGACTATTTAAATTATTTATTAATTGTTATAAAAGTTTGAATTTTTTTCTTTAGTCCCCACGTTTTAGGTTATTATTTTTTTTTGTATATGAGTTTTAGTTTGAGAATTTGGTCGCATGCTTACAAGTGTTTTTATTAGTGGGTGTTTGGCCTGATTTTTAAAAAGTAATTTTCGACTCAGTGGAGTGCTTAATAATATTATTTTTAAAATCTAATTTTAATTTTTAAAATTATTTTTTAATGTTCGAGTCTTAAAATTAGAAGCAGTTAAAATTTATTTTTTAAAATATAATTATGATTTTGAATTCAAAATTTTAAATTTTAATTTTAATTTTAATTTTTATATTTAAATTTTTAAATTTTAAATTTTAATTTTTAAAATTCAAAATTTAGATATTAAAATAAAATTCAGTAAAAAAATATTATTTGTAAAAGTAAAAAAATGTTGCCAAACAATTTTATAAATTAAATCACTTCAAAAAAATTACTTTCTTATTTAATTTCAGCCTAACACTTTATAAATTTTAATCAAAATGAATTTTTTAAATTTAAATTCATTCTGTAATTTTTTTTTTCTTTTTTTTTGAAATCTAGGGCATAGAAGGCCACACACACACACACACAAATAAAAAACGAAATGTGTGTCAGCATGATGATTAGAGTTTTTGGCATGACATAATAAAATTATATTTAATTTTACTTTACAATATAAACAATTGTTATTTAGAATTAAACTTAAGATTTTTTAATATTTTTTAATGGTATAATGATAAAAAAAATTAAAAGACAATAATAAAAACATTAAGAGTTTTTTTTTTTCAAATTTTAAACATTTGAGTCGGGAATAAAATGCAATATACAAATATATACATGAAAATTATCTGTATTTTAACGAGAAGTTTCAAAAACTTAATATTTACTGTGATATCAGAAGTGGTAGTTACATAAGATATGACTAACCTAATTTTTTAGATAATTTAGAATTGATTATATTTTATTGTTTAGCCATTTAACTCATTTGATAGTTTTAAGAAAACGTTATTTACATCCACTACATTCGTATATTCATGTATAACGACTAGACTCGTAAGTAATAATAACTTATATTTTAGTTCAATTATTATTATTATGGAGTCCGAATCGGTGGACCATCTTTTTTTGAATTGTATTTTCATGCGATTCGTATCGTGGATGGTTTTACTGGGTTTGGACGCCGTGGAATCCAACAGGAACGTCAGACGGATTTGGGAATTAAGGTCGACTAGTAATGGGTCCAGCTCACTTAAAATGAACTTTATTGGTCATGCAGTCATTTGGTGGGTGATTTGGGCTGTCAGGAACAAAGTAATTTTTCAACACTCTAGTACTAACCCCCTGTTCGCTGTCTGCTGGGTTAAAAATTTGATTTCGGACTGGGGGTTGATCGAAGGACTACCTGGTGGACGCAATCCTCCACTGTAACCTCTCCTTTCTCCTTTTTTGTAACCTTTTTTTTTTTTTTTTTCTTTTTTCTTTTTTTTTTCTCGAGGCCGAGCTGTCTCAATCTTGTTGCTCAATTCACTTCCCTACTGAATGAAAACGGATAGCGTGCTACCTTTATTTCAAAAAAAAAAAATTATTATTATTACTATACATGTCTCTTATATATCCAATCACAAGTTATTAGGTTTGTTCTTATCAGTCTAAACACACGAATAACCTAAGATCATCATGCGATGTGAGATTTGTCTCACTAGCCTTGTCATTCAGACCCCTGACATAGTACGTCATCTCAACATTGTCATTCAGATCTCTAACATAGCACGTGCACCTTATATCTTTCAGATCCTAACTCAGTCTTGATTCGTTACATGCTTTCGGCTGATGATTGGTTCTGATACCAAAAATAACGATTCGACCCACTAACAATAATAACTCGTTGGATTCAAACCATAGTCCAACATACTTACATTCGGTTATTATTATTGGTGTTCATGTCTCTTTTATGCTCAATCACAATTCCATTCACGATGTGTGACTATTGGGTGTCACACCCACTGACCATTTATTCTTCGTTCATTTGATTAAAAAGTTAAATATTCACGATTCAAAAAAGTTGCAGCCGGGGATAATAAGTCCTAACTAATTATTCTAAAAATACATGCCGATAAGAAGGACGTATTCATCATATTTAAGGACTCAGCCATGGCACTCACAGACTTCGCTCAGGCCCAACTAATCTAAACATTAAGTCTATTCTTGGATCTCTTATTAACCACAGGCCCACTCAACTTATTTGACTTATTTAATTCGACTTAATTAATAATTTTTTGAATTTATTATTACCAAATAGAAAGTTGATCTATTTTAGTCGATAATAAATAGCCAACGGTAGTATTTTCAAGTTAAGAATTAGATTTGTTGGATTAAAATTTTGATATATAAATTGATGAGTTGTGCTGCATGCACCAGCATACTTATTGGTGTAAAAAAGGTTATTAAGTAAATTAATTAATTATGCAAATTACTTAGTATAAAAAAATTATCTACATTTTAGACATTAGTATAAAAAAGGGGCAATTTCCTATACATCCCTAAAATTTTTTCTGTTTTTAGATTTATCCTTCTTAGAAGGCTAATATTAAAACTATCCTTCTTACGTTTCAATTTCTTTCTAAAAGACCCCTAAAGTTAAACTCTGTTAGTGTACCGTTTGGAGCTGCCGTTATCTGTGTGAAATGATCATTTTGTCCTTTCAAATATGCCCTTCTACCATAACCAACTTTTCTTATGTACCCTTAAAATTTTCAATAGTTTTGGTAGATAGGGACAAAATAGGTATATCTGATAGTTTTCAACTTCGATTATTATTTAACTCTAGTTTAACCCTAGTTAACATAACAAAGGGAAACGGTAGGGGTATTTTTAATAACGGTGGAACGTATGAAGGGTATATTGGAAAGAAAAAAATAAGAGGGGTAAATCAGATATTTCTTCAAATTTCAGGAGGACACAAGCAATTATCTCTATAAAAAAAATTATTGTTTAACACAAAATAAAACACAATTATTAAGTAAATTACTTATGCAAATTACTTGTGATTTATGTGGTGTACTTTATTTTTGTGTAACAAATTATTGATGGAGTTGATAACATTATTAGTTTTTGAGACTAAGATAGGGAGACAAGGATAGAGAAATTGAAAAATGCAAATCCCACCTGCTTGGCTCTCTTTGTTTCCACCAACACTTTCTTGCATTCATCTCATTTTGATGACATGCTATTATTGCTTCCAATTATTGATCACTATAATTAATGTCATAGCCATTGTGGCCCCTAGTCATCACTCCAATAATTCGACGAAAATAGAGTTGTAGTTAGATATATAAGAGGTCATAAACACTAGTAATAACAATCGAATTTAACTATTTTGGGCTGTGATTTGGACCAACGAGTTATTATTGTTAGTGGGTCCGATCGTTACATTTAGTATCAAACCCAATCACCAGTCGGAAGTGTGTGACGAGTTTCGGCTGAATCATGATCTGAATGACAAGGTCAACGAGACAAGTCTCATATCGCCTGATGATCTTGAGCTGTGTGTGTTTGGGCTGACGAGAACGTCAGACCTAAAATGGGAAGAGTATGTGACACTCTAATAGTCCCACATTGGGACACTCCAATAGTCCCATATCGGATGAGAATGGAGTTGTGATAAGATATATAAGAGACAATAGACACTTGTAATAATAACTGAGCTTAAGTATTTTAGGCCGGTAATTTGGACCCAACGAGTTATTATTGTTAGTGGATCGAGTCGTTGCATCACCTAAGCTTTTTTTTTTTTTTTTCTTTTGCTTTATTCGTTTAGCGCATGAATTTAACTACAGAAGTTGAGACAACGTGGCATCGAATAAGATATAGGGCAACTTGATGAAAAAAAGAAATCGTTGAGCGCATGAATTTAACTACAGAAGTTGAGACAACGTGGCATCGAATAAGATCTAGGGCAACTTGATGAAAAAAAGAAATCTCACTCAAATCAAGTCAATTAATTAATGTAACGACCCGACTCACTAGCAATAATAACTCGTTGGGGCAAACTATCGATCCAAAATATATGTTTATATATCCAATCACAACTTCATTCCCATCGGATGTGGGACTATGTTGAGACAACGTGGCATCGAATAAGATATAGGGCAACTTGATGAAAAAAAGAAATCTCACTTAAATCAAATCACTTAAGTAATATAACGATCCGACCCACTAGTAATAATAACTCGTTGGGTCAAACTATCAGTCCAAAATATATGCTTATATATCCAATCATAACTCAATTTCCATTCGATGTGGAACTATTGAAATGCCGCAAACTCTTTCCGTTTAGACCTAACGTCCTTGTCAATTCAGTCGCAAGACCTAACGTCCTTGTCAATTCAGTCGCACACACTATTCAAGATCATTCGGCGATGTGAGACTTGTCTTACTAGTCTTATCATTCAAACTCTGATATAATTTGTCATATTATCATTCAGACATTGTCATAATTTGTCATCTTATCATTCTGATTCTGATTCTAATTCAGCCGAAATTCATCGCATACTTCCGACCAATAATTAGCTCCCGTACCAAATCACTTAACCTCTAAAAACTAGGGTTTTGTTGAAAACAAAAAGTATGTATGTGATCAACTGGGAGCCCAATAGCTAGGGCATTAGGTCAAAAAAAAAAAAAAAAAAACATTTTTTCTTTTTCTTTTAATTAGGCTTATTGAAATTTATTTATTGTTGGAGAGGAGACAAGTGTACAATATAAACTGGACTCAAGTGGTGGACATGAATCTCACACTTCTACATCATAGCCTTTACATAGGCTTCCATATTAAACAAAAGAGAATACTAATCCAACTCCAATACTAATAGTAATCATATAACAAAATTTGAATTTATCTTTAATAATTACCTATCAAATCAATAATTATTTAAATTTAAATAATAAATTCAAAATTAAATTTAAAATTTGACTTTGACTCATAAATTTAAATCTAAATTTAAACTTTAATGTATAATTTTAAATTTTGGATAAACATTAAAAAAAAATTGTATGTTCTAAAACTCGTATAAAAAATATTTATGGTATAACTAAATTATGTGTGAACATTATTAGTTTTGATCTATTTTTGCAAGTAGATTTTTCAAAGCTTACTTTCACAAATTAAAATCTCAACAAGGAAAAATAATTGGATTAATAATATTTATTGAATATTTCAAAATAAAATCTCTTCTTTTCTTTACAGTTGAACGAAAGGGGTTGGTAGACCGAGTTGGGTCTGAATAATTGATATATTGTATTCATACCGTAAAAAAAAATGGATAGAAAAAATATATATATTCTATTCATTTAACTTTGGATTAGATTTGGGTATGAATATTTATGTTACTAATATATCCATCGGGTCTATTTGAGCGGTTTTGGATAATATTTATGTTACTAATATATTCAATTTTATGTTCTGATTCATCGACAGTTTTGCGGTGCAACAAATTTTAGAAAATAATTTGAGAAAAAAAAAGGGAATGTATGTGGTGGAAACAGAGGGCTTGGACCCATAAATTATTTTTTCCTTTCTTTTGCTCTAGAGGTGATTCTGTGCGCAAAACTTTAACAACATTATACTCACTTTTGTAAGATAATAAGAGTTCATATATTTCGCGTGATTTTTTTTCAGCAAAAAATTTTCATATAAATTCTTGTGTTTTTTTTTAACAAAATTTAGTGCATTTTGTGGTTTGTTAATTTACTCTACTATCGTCGTTTTTTGCTTCTATTTATGCGCTCGTCGTAACATGGACAGTGAATCTGTGGACAGTGAATTTGGCAATCCCATTTTTGCGATAGAATTTAAGACTAAATGGAATTCATTTTGATAAATTTTGTATTTTTCAAGAATCAATCTTTTATTTTAAACTATCCAATTAAATTCTAGACGCGATAACTAAAATAAGCTTGGATTCAACTCAATTCAACGCATTTGGGCTCCACCTTATCACATTGGACACATGAACTATTTGCAAACTTGGATCTTGGGGGTGGCAAAATACAATCCGACCCGGTTGTCTAGTTCAATCCAACCCAAAAAATAATCAGATCTGAAAAGAAAGGAAAAAAAAAAAGGTATCAGAACAGAAAATTCTCTATATTCACAACATCATTCACTATTAACTTACATTTTCAATAAATAACGATTGTGCTATATTATTTTATATGGTATAGAATAGATGATTCTGAATTCAAATTATGCCAAATTTCTATCATTATTATTATTATTTTTTATTTAATTTAATTTCAGTCTTGAGGCCCATACTAGAGAAAGTGCTTTTCAATTGCACAAAAAGGTATTAATTCAAGCAATAGCTTCACAATTTTTAAATTTTTAGGATCCGACTGATTTGGTAGACTAAAAAAAAAAATCAACGGGGTTTTGATGATACTCATAAGCTTGTGTTCACAAATGGATTAAACTTGTGTTCACAAATGACCTATTAAGAGGTTGAATTCATAGTAAATTTTATTTGATCCAAATTATTAATATGTTAAAAATTTTGGGCTGAGACTTATTAGAAATATATAGACAAATCAATATTACGGACCAATCATAATCTTTTCTCTTATCTTTTTTATTATAATTTTTTTTTTTATGCCAACAAATGCATGAATGTATATATTCCTCTAATTTGATGTTGTATTTTAATTGCAATTTACTAACCAATTAATTATAGTTTCCTTTTCTTTCATTTTTAGTGGTTAAATGGTTGAATCAAAATTCAAGGAGAGAAAGAGGAAGATTGAAATAGAGATGCATGAATGTATAGTTGTACTAGAATATTTTAACTGTTAAATCTCTCAATGTATCTGTTCAATTAAGCACCACACATTTATTTCCTATTGCATTCACTGTCCTTTATTAAATATTAAAACTTAAATTGTCAAATAATAATAATTTTAATATTTATATTTAATATTTATATATTTTTTTTCATGTTTGGTCCAAGACATAGACATAGACTTGAATGTATACTGTCTATGAATAACCAAGCAGTATCATGCTTGGTGATTCACATACTTCTGAAGTTTTAGGGAGTGGTGAGGTCGAGTTAAAATTTTCTTCTGAAAAGGTGCTCATCTTAAAAGATTTGTTATATACACCTTTGATTAGGAAGAACTAGATGTCAAGTTTTCTTCTTAATAAAGCTGGCTTTAAACAGACCATTGAGTCTGATCAGTATGTTATTTCCAAGAATGGAAAGATTGTGGGTAAAGGTTATGCATGCGATGGAAAGTTTAAATTAAACATTGAGAATAAAGCATCATCTACTTCTGCTTATATGCTTTCTTCTGTGAATTTTTGGTATGCTCGTTTGTGTCATATTAATAGCAGATATGCTAGCTTGATGAGTAGTTTAGGATTAATTCCCAGACTGAGTAGTGATTTTGACAAATGTGAAACTTATAGTAAGTCAAAAATCACTAAACGACCTCATAAGAGTGTTGATCGAAGTACCGAATTACTTGAGTTAATTCACAGTGATATTTGTGAATTTGAAGGTACTCTAACTCGTAGAGGAAATAGATATTTTATTACTTTTATAGATGATTTTTCTAAATATACTTAAATATATTTACTAAAAAATAAAAGTGATGCTTTTGACAGATTTAAAAATTTCCTCCATGAAGTAGAAAATCAATTCGGTAAAAAAATTAAAAGAATTAGAAGTGATCGAGGTCGTGAGTATGAATCTAAGGGATTCAATTCTTTTGTTCAGTCTTTAGGAATTATCCATGAAACTACAGCTCCATATTCGCTTGCTTCTAATGGAGTGGCTGAGAGAGCTAACAAATGCTATGATAGTTGACACTGGTGTACCCTTAAATCTTTGGGTTGATGCCATTTTAACTGCAAGTTATGTCTTGAATCGCGTGCCACATAAGAAGTCTAAAATGACACCTTTTGAGTTGTGGAAAGGGTATAAGCCAAATTTGGGATATCTTAAAATATGGGGCTGTCTAGCTTATGTGAGACTATCAGACCCTAAAAGATCCAAATTGGGTGTTAGAGCTGCCACTTGTATATTTCTTGGATATGCGTTGAATAGTTCAGCCTATAAATTTTTGGACATTGAAAATAATGTGATTTTTGAATCAGGAGATCTTATTTTTCATGAAAATAAGTTTCCTTTAAAATCGAAAAATATTGGGAGTCAAGAATTTAAAAGTATTTCGAACAAACCAAATTCTTCAAACTCTCTTTCGCAAAACCAAGAACAATATGTTTTTGAACCTAGAAAGAGTAAAAAAAATAGAATAGAAAAATATTTTGGCCATAATTATATATGTTGTTCTTAATATTGAAGAAAACTCATTTTCTTTACAATAAGTTCTATCTTCAAATGACGTCATTTTTTGGAAAGAGGCTGTAACTGATGAGATGGAATCCTTAATTTCTAATAAAACTTGAAAATTAGTGGATTTACCTCCAGGCTGTATAACAATTGGTTGTAAATGGATCCTCATAAAGAAATTGAAACCGGATGGGAGTGTAGACAAGTATAAAGCAAGACTTGTCGCAAAAAGTTATAAACAAAAAGAAGATCTAGACTTCTTTGATACTTTTTCTCCGGTTACTAGAGTGACATCCATCAGAGTTCTCATTGCTATTGTAGCAATATATGATTTACAAATTCATCAGATGGATGTAAAAACCGCCTTTCTGAATAGTGACATAGATGAGGAAATTTATATGGACTAACCTAAAGGGTTCATAGAGCCTGGGCAAGAAAATAAAGTGTGCAAGCTAAATAAATCCCTTTATGGCTTAAAGCAGGCACCCAGACAGTGGCATAAAAAATTTGATTATTGCATAATTGAGAATGGCTTTAAATCAAACGAGTGTGATAAGTGCATCTACTACAAAACTTTTGAAAAGTTGCATGTAGTTGTCAGCCTTTATGTGGATGATTTGCTAATTTTTGGCTCTAACTTAAATGTTATTAATGAGACAAAAATTATGCTAAATTATTATTTTGAAATGAAAGATGTTGGTGAGGCTAACTTCATTTTGGGTATGAAAATTACCAAAACACCAGATGATATTTTTCTTGATCAGTCGCATTATGTTGAGAAAATTTTAAGAAAGTGCAACTTTCTTAATTGCAAGCATGTGACTACACCTTTTGATTCAAGTGTTCACTTATTTTCCGTTAAAAGTGAAAATAAAATTATAAATCAAAAGGAATATGCTAGTATGATTGGAAGCTTGCGGTTTGCGACTGATTGCACTAGATCTGATATTGTATATGCAGTAGGGATACTTAGTAGATTTACAAGCAAGCCGGGTACAAAGCATTGGCATGCCATGGAACGTGTGATGAGATATCTCATTGGTACCAAAACTTATGACTTGTTTTATGGGAAGTATCCTGCTGTGATTGAAGGTTATAGTGATGCTGATTGGAATACCTTATCAGGTGATTCTCTCTCTACCACTGGTTATATTTTTACTTTAGCAGGTGGTGCTATATGTTGGAAATCTAAAAAGCAAACTATCATTGCTAATTCAACCATGGAAGCCGAGCTTATTGTTTTAACTTCAGCTAGCGAAGAAGCT
This sequence comes from Tillandsia fasciculata, assembly GCA_029168755.2. Lineage (NCBI taxonomy): Eukaryota > Viridiplantae > Streptophyta > Magnoliopsida > Poales > Bromeliaceae > Tillandsia > Tillandsia fasciculata. The sequence goes on from CM054941.1 coordinate 22,524,819, forward strand.
AGTTGGTTGAGAGACTTATTGTCTGAGATTCTATTTCTGGAGAAACCAGTTCCATCTGTGTTGATACACTGTGATAGCACTGCTGCTATTGGTAGAGTAAGAAACCGTTATTATAACGATAAATCCAGATCCGTGAGAAGAAAACACAGTACTGTGAGATCATATATGAATAATGGTATTATCAATGTAGATTATATAAAATCTACTGATAATCTAGCAGATCCGTTAACCAAGGTCTTGGGAAGAGAAAGGATCTGGAGTACATCGAGGGGGATAGGGTTAAAGCCCATAACATCATGAACCATATATGAGGATACCCAAACTAATGATCAGAGAGCCTGAAAGTTGGGTTCAATAGGAAAAACGAATCATATGGTAGTCGTAAAGAATACACAACATATAGATCTACGTGATCTAATATTTACCTATCCCTATGATGTGAGTGCATTCATCCTGTAATGGAATGAGGGTTGAGTTATTACACTCTTAATGGAGTCTGTGGCTCTTATGAGCAGGGTGTCAGAATTACAGGAGCACCCTTGATGGATTTCACCTATGTGAGCATGGAATTGGGGCCGCTTCCTATGAGAATGGGCTTTTTCTCAAAAATGCTCATGAAAACCAGGATAAGCACAAGGCAATAACGTGCTAGCTAGTAAAGCTCATGTCAACACCTGGATTGCTATATGTGAGCAGTGACACTCTATTTTCCTTAAGCAGCAAAAGTTCAAGTCTGATACCACTCTGGCTCTGGAGTAGAGGTCATTGTTTCACTAAGTGAAGGTTCAATGTAGAGCACACATTCTTTATGTATAATGATCCCTCTTTAATCGTCGATCTCTCTTTAATAATAAAATAAATGGGGGAATGTTGTAACATTTTATTAAATGAGTTATTAATTTAATAAACTTATACATTTGTAACTAGTGGAGTTACAACTCCTTTACTCTTGCATGGTAACTTTTTTCAAATTAAGTTTTGAACTTACAAAGAGAACTAACGTATACTACTTAATAAAGCTAACTCCTAATATTTTAATTTTGAACTTAATTAAGTTGTAACATTAAGACCTATGGTGCCTATATAAAGAGAACTTTTCTACTCTTTTGGGATACACTAAAAAAAAAAGATACTAATAGAAGACTAAATAACCATTCAATTTGAGAAAGAAGAGAGGTAAAAAAAAAGTGTTCTTTTTTGTGGAGTTTTGGGCTCATCTACTTGTGCAGAGTTGGTGAAGCCACACGACGAGGGTCGAGTCGTTGTATTCTGGAGGGGACAAGTCAGTGTTCTGCTGCATCGGTTCGAAGGCTTTGCCTACCGCAGAGGGCTTGAATTTCTTTAAAGAGAGCAAGATATCCGTACCTCGACTTGATCGATTCGTTGATACTTTTCACATATTTTTATAGTCTAACCTCTATTTTGTGTATTTACACCAACAATAACTGTATGTAAATTTAAATTTGCTGTTTAGCTTTATTTATTTGAATCCAACTATTTCGATTGAAACTGCACAAGGAAGCTTAAATTAAACCGTTGAAATTATATCTAAATTGATTACAGTTCTAACTAAAATAGAGATAATGAACACTAATAATAATAATTTCGCTTAAATATTTTAGGCTATGATTTGAGCCCAACAAATTATTATTGCTAGTGAGCCAGACCAACGAGTTATTATTGCTAGTGGGCCAGATCGTTATTTTTAGTATCAAAGCGGGATGTACGGGGAGTCACTGACACACCCTAATAATTCCACATCATACACATTCAAAACAAGCAATTCGTTTTTAATTTTTTTCTTATAAAAACAAAAATACTAGTTCTTCATGCAATATAAACAAAATTTTAGAACCAAAAAAACTGAAAAAATATTTTTTTTGAATTTTTTTTTATTCCTTCTATGGGATTGAAGGGAATAATTAATTTATGGAAATGTAGTCGTACACCCGGTGCAAGCAATATTTCCTCTTTAGTGGGGCCCAGCTGGTAATGGAAATTTCCCGCCAAAATGAGAGGTCGTTACTACCGTGGGTATTACTCATTAAAAATTTTATAATATTTAAAAATATGAGCAAAAAAAATTTTATAAGATTAATTTTATATAACTTTTTACAAATATATCAAATAGTAAATATATTTTTACAAAATTTAATTTTTTATATTTATTTTTTAAAAAATTTTAAATTGTTCATATATATCCACCTGATTTGCTACCATTAGATTACTGTTTACTTTTTAATAAAATATAAATAAAGGGTTAATTGCATACGGCTCCCTGTAAACATATCGAATTGCAGATATGTCTCTACAAAGTTTAACTTTTCATATTTATCCCTCCAAAAGTCCCACGTTATTTATATATATATTCCTACCGTCTATTTATGGTAGAAAAATCTAGTTAATCATAGATTAAATACTTAATCTTGGTTATTTAGTGAGGTAAATTTATCTTTTTACCTTTCCAGATTAGACATTTTTGAAAGGACAAAACTGTCATTTCATATATAATATGTTAAAAAATAAACAGTGAACTAACGATAATAAACCGGAGGGATATATATAAATAACGTTGGACTTTTGAAGGGTTAAATATAAAAAGTTGAACTTTGTAGGAATATATCTGCTATTCGATATGTTTACAGAGAGCAGTATGCAATTAACCCATAAATAAAATATTAATTTTTTTTTTTACAAATATATCTCTCTACGACTCTACCTATGGTTAAGTATAATATCTGAAAGGATAAAAACATAAATTTATCTTACTCACTAATCAAAATTAATTATTTAATCTTTAATTAACTATATTTTTCTAATAAATATTAATGATGAAAATATATATGAACAACTTAGAATTTTAAAAAAAATAAATATAAAAAGTTGAACATTGTAGAAATATATCTTTTATTTTATATATTTACAGATAGTTATATGAAATTAACTCAAAATTATAAATTAGTAACTATATTTTTTTGCGTATTTAATAAAAATTATGCTACATGCTATTACATTTTTGATTTTAAATAAAAAAATATATAGTTAGAATAATAGTACACAGCTCTTAATAAAAATATTAAATAATACATATATTTTTATAAATTTTAAATTTTTATATTTACCTCTTAAAAAGTCTTTAGTTGTTTATAATATCACTATTTTATAAATTTTTAAAAAATTATTTTTAAAACAATATTTTAAAAAAATATTTTTTTCTAGAAACTAAATAAAATAATATAATTTTTCAGCAAAAAAAAATATTTTTAGGAATATTTTTTCGAAGAATAAAACACTCCCTAGTAATAGATTTTCGGTGCACGGTTGCAACTATGCACCCGGTGCACACGAAATTCCAGTAGCTTTTAGTGGGGACCAGCTGGCGAAGCGTAAACGTTCCACTCCCACTGGTAAATATGCATGAATGGCCCCTCAATTATACGCAATTGTGGAATAGTCCAATGAACATTAATTTATCTAATTAATTCAATTTATAGAATTGGATCACATTCTAGTCACTTTAGTTAAAAAATTTATTAAATTTAATACCTTTATTAACTATTTACCTTTGAATTATTGATAATTTTTTTCATGTTAGATTGAAATGGCAATTACTTACATACCCCTAAAAATTTATTTATTTTTAAATAACCAATATTTGATATTTTAACTCAAAATAACTTAATGGATAATATTTTTAAATAATGGAGGAATATATAAAAATATATTTGAAATAAAAAAAAATAGGGAGTAAAAAATATATTTTTGAAGTATTAAGGGGTATATAGGATATTATCCTAAATGGGAGTTAGGGGTGGCAATCCAACTCGCTGATCACGAGCCAGCTCGTGTTCGGCTCGAAATGAGCCGAACACGAGCCGAATTTTTCAGCTCGTTTAATAAACGAGCCGAACACGAGCTGGGATCAGCTCGCTCGTGTTCGGCTCGATAACAGTTTATCCCAGCTCGCTCGTGTTCGGCTCGATAACAGCTTGAATATATATATATATATATTACTATTTAGATTTTAGACTATTATTTTTTTATAAATTTTAATTATTAAATTAAAATTTTATTTTTTAAATTTTTTTTTCAACTTTATATCTAATAGTAGGAATGAAAATTAAATTTATTGTTCGCGAAACAGCTCGTATTCGGCTCGTTAATAAGTAAGTCAAAGACGAGTCGAATTTTTCAACTCGATATTTAAGCGAGTCAGTTCGTGTTCGGCTCATTTATTAAACGAGCCGAACACGAGTGGACCCAGCTCGCTCGTGTTCGGCTCGTTGAGACCCCATGGGGAGTTGTAGTTTAAAGTCAAGTGGGCGGTTTCAAAATAGTCTATAGTTGAGGGGTATCTATACATTTTTACAGTGTACTGCTCGTATGAGCAGTAACATATATGCACATACATGTAACATATGCATGCACTCTCGCACACATTCAAAACCTACAGGCGTTTTTCTCCCTCCTCTCTCTCTCTCTCTCTCTCTCTCCTCCTCCTCTCCTCTCCTCTCCTCCTCCTCACCAAACCCTAAACGAAACCCTAATCACCCTCGAAGAACCCTCCTCCCATGGGTGTCTCCTTCAAGATCTCCCGCATCGGCTCCCGCTACCGCCCCACGCAGCCGCATCCCGACAGCGGCGGCGGAGGTGTCGGCGCCGGCGAGCTACTGCCCGAGCCGCCACCGCCGCCTCCCCCGTCGCCTCCCCCGCCGCAGCCGCAGGGTCGGGAGGTGAGACCTCGATCTTTTCATAGCGATCGGGTGCTACGGTGTATCGTATAGGGTTCTAATTGCTCGAGAGATATGAGAGTTTGCTTAGAATTATATATGTATTTGTTTGGATTGTTTTGTGTTGTTTTAGTCGCGTGCATGCTCGTTTTGTTAGATCCCTTTTGGGGAATTTAGGGTTTCGGGGTGGTTTTTTAATGGTGAAGAGACCTCGGGCGCTTCTGTTTATTGTTACGTCGTCTTAGTAGTACGGTTCGCGATACGGCTGCTTCGATCGATTCCTTGGAAATTAGGGTTTCTGTTGCAGGGATGCGTAACCGCTCGATGGTTAATAATTTAGCAGTTTCCTTTTTTTTGGGCGGTTAATATTCGATTTTATTTAGTTCATAGTTTGTAGGAATTAGCGTTAGTTTGGATGAATTAAGTTCTTACTAATTTCTTTGATGGCAATGCATTGGCTTGGTTGCATAATTACATTTTGCACTATCTTTATTTTTGCTTTTAATCCATATGCTTTTTTGGGTTTGGTTAAATACTCCCTAGAATCGATGCTTATGCATGATTGATCTTCAAATGCTTCAAATGCAAAGAATTTTTACCGTAGGCAACTTGGAAGAACTGAGAAAACGGGGGAATTGTTGAGTACCAACGGACGTAGATTGGATGGTGATTGATTACGGAGACTGCGCAACATAATTTTACCCTCATTTTGCCCCATTGTAGCTTTTCTTAGTCATTTTGTTTTCCCTCTCAGAATAGCGGTATAGCACATGTCAAAAAAAAAATAAAAAAAAGGAATGGTATTGTTTTTCTGAAATTCATTTTTTTGTCTAAAATAGAGTTCAGTGCACATTGCTTTGTCCTTGTGTTATGGTCTAGTTCGAGATTATAGCTATACCTGGTTTGGCCGAAATGTATCGGCTTGGTTTGTACTATTTCATTTTCTTCTTGAAGTTTCAAGTGAAACTGATCTGTTCAGGCGAGAAGGTTTAATATTGGCATTTGGCAGAGACTGATTCTTATAATCTACTTTGGGAGTGTGGTGATTTCATTCGAGTTCAGTAGTTTTGTTGGTTTCGGGCCCATTCTAGTCGTGCTCCATCCTGGTGCCTTAGTGTTGGGTTCTTGCCTTGGGTTAATGAAACTCTCTGTTGAAACTTATTCTTACGTACACTTTTTGTCCTTGGGGACTTCATGGATGATAAATCCTTGAATGTTGAAAATGATCTAATCTTTGTTAATGGATGTTGCAAAGCATGCAAGAGCTTGTTTTGCTTGTTATTTTCCACAAGTGGAACCTAATTGCATGTTTTGAACTAGCTGCTATATCGTGTAATGACTTATGCTAATGATATTTAGTTTTAATTTTGATAATTCTATTTCAGTATCAATCTGTGATTCTACAGTTTCAAAATTGACTGCCCGTTTGGTTGATCATTCTTCGGCTAGAACTTTGATATACGAGAAGCTTCCGCCTAACTCTATATCATACTTTCACCAGCAGTTTGCATGATGCTTTTCCAGTTCATGCAGGTTACATTGCTGAATTTAGGTGAAAACAACTATGTGGAACCAGGTGAATATTAATTCTTTTGGTGCAGTATTATTTTGCTAGCTTCTTTACCCCTCATTATTTTTCTGAAAGGTTGTTTCAGTGGTAGAGCTTGAGGCATCATTTGCTTTGAACTTGTTTCCTGATGGGTTTTTTATTGGAATACCTACTGAGGTTAGTTAGTTTTACCTCTGATTAATATTCTTATTTGCTTGTTTTTGTGAGAACTCATTTTTCGGTTTAATTATTATCATTTTTTACTGATGTTTTTGTGCATCCAAGGGTATGCTCTTGCCTTTCCTTGACGGTGTTCCAGTGTTGCATCCTTATGATAGGTCATCAAAGACCTTTTTCTCTGTAAGCATGCCATTCCTAATAACATTTTTCAACCACAGTAGTATATCAAGTCCTTATTCTTCTGATAAGTTATTTGTTCAATCTTTATTCATATTTAATCATGCAAAGTACATTTTAGACCACAAAATTTATTAACACCTATGCTTTTCTTCTTAACTGGACAACACCACATTTCTCTCGTTATGAATAAATCGCATAGATTGTTTAAACATATTTAAGTACTATTTAGTAGATGCTGGGACAGTTTTCTTATAAAGTGAAGGAAGCAGTCTTCTTTAATAATATTATATGAGTTGGGCATTTGGTTATTGTTGTTGGTGTGGTTGGAGAGGAGGGGGGGGCGGCGGGCAGCTTCCCAAGTTTATAAGCAGGAAAACACATGCTTTTGTTGTTACCAACTTTCCAATGCATGTGCTTGGGAAAATTTGGAGATTTTTGAGGTTTTGTTGCTACCTACTTGTTGCCTTCAATTTAGTCAATTAATTAAATTCTGCTATCTTATTTACGAAATTTTGCTATAATAGCATTTCATAATTTGAGGGCATATAATTGTATAATAACACATCGGGAAGCAATTAGACTAGGCTTTTGTGTTTCTGTGGACACAAATATTCTTGATTTCTATATGCATCTTTTCTTGCTTTTTATTTGTTAAACTTTAGGCTAATATGTTTAATTACGTTAATCCTTGTGCTAGCATTTTATTTAGATCCTTAAATATGTTGCAAGAACCTACCTTTATTTTTTTTTCTGCATAGGCTATTGAAAATGGATGGCTTCCTGGAGATATCCTAGATGACATACCTTGCAAGTACCTCAACGGAACCATTATTTGTGAGGTAACACTATTAGTTGTTGGGAAATTAATAATTTTTTCATTTCACCTTTTCTCTGCTGTAGTTGACTCATGCAAGTTTAACTTTACCATAAGGAAGATGGTTAAATTTCAGCATAAGATATACTCCGAAAATTCAAATATAATAGGTCAAACATATGGAGCTTACTTAAAGGTCCTGAACTATGCACAATTTGCCGAGAATGACCTAAAAGTTTGTATTCAATACCTAACCTTTTTGAAATTCATATTTCAGTGCCTCACCACCATCCCAAATAGTAATGGAAATGATAGGGAAGATGGTTACAACCAGGGACGAAGCCAGAATTTTAATTTTAGGGGGGCCAAAAATATATTATGCAAAATATATTAATCTTTAAAAAATATTAATAATTTTTTTTTATATAAATAATTTCTTGTTCATTAGCTTTTGAGTTTTTAATAATTTTTTTTTAAAAATAGAGTATAATTACCTTTATCATTAAAATAAAAATAATCAAAAGATCTACAAAAAATTATGTCAAAAAAATCAAGTATTAAGATATATATAATTTGCAAATTAAGTATTATGATATATTAAAAAATCTAGTATTAAGATCTAATATAATTTGCAAATCAAGTATTGCGATATATTGGAGTCAATTAAATTTGCATTTAGTGGCCCACAAGGCAACATTATTTTTTTTTTAAAATTATTTTGGCCCCTAAAATTTACACTATTTTAATTTTTTTTAGTAACTTCATAATAAATTTTTATGTAATTTTAAAAATATTGGGGGAGGCCATAGCCACTTTGGGCCTCCACATGGCTCCGTCCCTCGTTACAACATGACAAATATTCAAATGTAATAGGTAAAATGTATGGAGCTTACTTAAAGGTCTTGAACTATGTGCTATTTGCAAAGAACTAACTAAAAGTTTGTACTCTGTGCCTAACCTTTTTGAAATTCTTATTTCAGTTCCTCATCACCATCCAAAATAGTAGCAGAAGTTATTACTTGTACTCTTTTTATCCACACTTCTGTGAACTACACAGCCAAATGCTCTCTAACCCCATCTCATAATTCTTATTGACCAGAGAACATTTTTTAATACAAAATAAGGTTGCAAGCTGTCGAGTGTTACAGATTGAAGTGTGCTGTTAAATGGAGAGCAGATGGTGCAGTGGTGCACATATGCATGGGTGCACCAGGTGCGATCAATAATATCTGTAGCTTTTGGGATAATGATGAAATAGTGAAATCAGAATTTCAGAGAAGTTAGGTACTAAAATGCATACTCTTTAAATTTCGGTAGTTGTTTGCAAATGACCCATAATTCTGGCTTCTAGTTTTTACATTATATTTACAACTAGATTGCAACATCTGCATGCTACGTCATTTCGATACTTCATTAGCTTTCTGTGGCAATTGGATAGTGATTCTGTGAGAATTTTTGTTGTTGTAATATTCAATTTCTGTTGTATCTCAGAAACAACAGCTTACGGGCATTTGCAATATTTTGTGCAGTGATAAGTTGCTAATAACATGTTTTGTTTCAGCAGGTGTGGGACTATCGATCCTGTATTACTAAATTGGGTGATAATGAACCCTCGGGAGATGAATTTCCAAAATTTAAGAAAGTTAACCTAAGAATGGGCATGGAAAATGTTGTCAAGGACATGCTATCAATCTCAGATGATTCATGGACTTACATTGATTTGTTGGTCAGGCTTCTTGCCTATTCTGAATAGCTAGTACTCTTTTGATATTACATGCTTTCAAGAATTATAGTCTCTCTTTTTTTTTGTGTAACTTCTATATTTTCTTTTGGATATTTGTCAGCAAGTTGAGTCCCAGATCATTAAGGTCTTGCAACCAAGACTTAATTTGGCTCCAAAGCCATTGTTGGACAGACTTTGCAGAAATCCTGTTCCAAAAATGGTGTGGCTGGCCTCTTGAATCTCAATTCTTCTTAGTTTCATTACAAAACTCTCATTCCATTTCTACGTTGTTCAATTAACATTCTGTGCTATATAGCTTGATTTAGGTATACGGAAGAAATCTACAGAAAAGCGTAAAGACACAGCAGAAACAAACTGTGCGTCTTCTCTGCATTTTTCAAGAAATGGGTTAAGCAGCACTCAAGAGAAAAACTCGGTGGTGAATTGCTCATTAGAACAGGAGGAAAGTTCAGTTGTGAATCGCTCATTACCTACGCCCCACTTTAGGGCATCTGCATCTAGTTCAGGATTAGTTCTTGATAAAACTCTTGGAGTCTCTTGCACTACGCAGAAAGCTTCTTTGCACAATGGAAAGCGGAGAATACCCAATGCCCAACCTCCCTCTCTTCCACTCAAAAGGCCAAAACAAGAGCCGCCAGAAATAGTATCTTCACATATTAATAGTGATCAAAGTAAGATGGTTCCACGCGAGAAGCAACTGGAAGCTTCAAATATGCAGTACCTAAGTAATGAAAGGGAGAATAATGTCATGCCTGTGCACAGAATTTTGAAGCAAGGACCTGTAAAGTTTTCTATTGTTAAAGAAGAACCCACTGACTTGGTAACTTCATATAAGGCTTATAAGCCATTGTTGAAAGCTAGTGATGTTCATGCAGTGCAAATTACAAACAAGATAATCGCTCACGAAAAGCCTTTGTCACATGGAAGATCGCTTAGTCCTCATTTGCAGTGTGGTAGTAACAGTCTTAATGAGAGGTGCACAAAGAAGGATAGTTCCTCTAGGAAAAGAAGATCGTCAGAGTTCCCTGTAAATTCTGAGTTGGAAGACAATCGAACTAGAGAAGCTCCATGCAACTCATATCCAGCTAGTGCTAGTATTGGACTGCACAAGGATAAATCTGCAATAGTTTCTACAGCTTCAATTGAGAAGGTCCCCATAAGTTCAGCTTCAAAAACCTCTGTGGTGCAAGCAAATCGCTCTAAAAAACGCCGGAAGAAACCTGATGCTCTTATTAGGCCTCCTTATAGCACGAGTATAGAAGTTGCAGCTGGTACTTATAACACTTCAAATGACATTTCTTCAATGGGAAATACATCTGTGCTGCCTACTTTGGAAACAAATGTTGATCTTGATCCTACTTTTCGTCGGAAGTTTTCAACAATTTTAACAATTATCCAGAGGTAAGGCTTCAAGTATAAAACTTGGCCCATGCCAGTTGTAGCTTTTGTCTTGAACAAGACATTTATTGTAAACTTGCTTAGAAATTTATCATGGAAATTTTGTGCGCTACCTTTTGTAGGCATGGACTAGACAACAAGAAGGCCAAAGTTGACAAATATTTATCAAGGGTATCATTATCTTGTTGCTTCCTACCACTAGACCAAGCTTTAAGGCTTGAGGACACTGAAGAATGCGGGTCTTTAACAGAAAATACATGTATGTCAAAGTACTTAATTGGTGGGAGTAGGAATACTTGCAAGACCCGAATACTGACATTTCAACGTGTACGGTTCTTCTTCAGAGGTGAGCTCTTCTTTCCTTTTTGGTAGATCATTTATTCTTGAGCCGTTGCCCTTGCTATTGTCCCTTTTTATTTCAGATACTGGTATCCCCTTTTGGGTTGATGAATCTCGCTGCAAACTTGTATTGCTTGAGTCTGAGGAGCCACATGTTCATGAAGTAGCAATAGAAATAATCTTTGATCAGGGGAAGCGCTTTAATATTGCCATACTTCCTAGTCCTGTGAGTCTTAAGCATGAATTATGTTATATTTTAAGTGATTTAATGAGTTACTTTGTCCTAACTCATATGATTCATGCATTGCAGCATCATGCAGATGTCTTTGCTGCTCAATTCGCTAGGCTGGTAAGTTGCTGCCGAGATATCCTTTTATCACATTTTCAAAGAGCCTCCGTTAAGATCTAATGTAGAATTCATTGGCTCATCCTGTTCCAATAGTATTATGGGTTTTTAACACTATCTGCAATGTTCTATGATTTCATCCTTTCATTTGTCTTTTGTCAGAACCTAGCTTATGGATCATATAGGGTGATGGCAATGTTTCATGATTTCGTCCTGTTATTTGTCTTTTGTTAGGACCTATTTTATGGATCATACAGGTGATAGCTCTATATTAGCCATGCATTTCTTACCATCAAATTATGCACTTGCATACAGAAGAAACTTAAAACCTTTAATCTGGTGGGTAATTTTCCTGTCAGAGCATTTTGGTTTGGTGATCCTTAGTTGACATTTGTTCAACGGTTATTTTAGATGATACTCTAATGGAACTTAATAATTTAAGTATATAGTATAGTCCCTTCATGAAATAAATTTTACTTTCTTCCATAATCTCTTTGCTTGTGTAGATGGAACGCGATGGATATGAACTATTGAATGATCAGTTACAACGCTCCTCATCTAGTATTGCTAATGCTCTTTGTGGTAGCTCTGTGGCTGCCAGTTTGCCTAATATTACCCAGCTACCATATGCAACACCTGCTCGCAGCCATTTATTACCTACAGCTGTTCCATTTGGCGACAACTTCTCAACCTTAAACCTGCAGCAATTTCCACTTCCGGATATTCAATCCTTAATAGGGCCGCCACCTTCCTTCTTATCCTTAATTCAGCCACAGCAGTTGGAAATTCTCTCTAACCTCAATTCCACGAGTCAGCAACAATCATATTTCCACAGTCCATTACCTTATGCCCCAAAAGCTTTAGCGGATAAAAGAAATGCGAGAATTGGCAACACATTTACAGAAAACCTTTCAGATATTGGAGTTCTTTTGAACCGAGGGCAATCATACAACCAGGGAACTCACTTGATGAGGAATACTATGCCAATACAGAATTTTTCTCATCGAAATGATGGGATGATAGGGGATGCATCTCTTCTAAATCAGGTGCCGAGAAGAAGCTGTCTTGATCAGTTCCAATGCAAAGCAAAGGCTCCAATAGTTTTTCCAGAGAGGGCGCCGATGAACTTGTGCACCAACAAGTACGACCTGTGGCAGCAGTTTTGTGCACAGCAAAAGGAAAAGTCATCGCAACTGACATTACAGCAACAGCAGCAGCAGCAGCAGCTACTACTGCAGTCCAGCTTGTCCCTGAAGCAGGATTCACCAGCTCTAACTCAGATGAATCAGCCTTTGTCAGTGAGTTGTAGTGAAGTGAGCATGCAGTCTCGAGCTCACCATGTGAATTGTGGTGTTGCTACTGTGGGCAGCCCACAAATGAGTTCCCAGACTATTGGCTCTGGTAGTAGTGTGACAAGCACACCAATTGAGCTAGGGGCTTCTATCGGAGGAAGCGAACATGGAAAATAGATTGTCGAAATGAGATAGAGTTGTCTTATAGCTTTGTTTTTTTTAAAGTTCTATACTCATGTTTTTGGTTTCGCTGTTGTAGATAACTGAGTTTTCCCTTTTTTGTAAATGGCAGTGCAGCATTTGTAGAATTTCATCCTTTTTCCTTTCTTTTTTCCTCCTTTTTAATTCACCATGGAAACAAGTTAAAGGCTCACTGTTACACAACAAAGATCATTTTTTGTGTTAATGATATCTAGTACATAAATGTAGTGCTTCTTTTGCGAAAAACTGGTGAGATTGTACTGATAAAATGTGTGTAATGCAGTGAAGTAAGTGCTTGATATATTCACAAATCATATTACACCCCTGATTGGTTCTCTAAGAACAGTTTGTGCTTCGGTTTATGGTTTTGCAGTAATTGTGAGATAACTTCCTGGGAGTCAGGAAAGAAAACAGAGGCTATTATTGGCGGGCTAACATTTTGGTAACCTTTTTGCTTATCCATGTGGTGCAGGATTTCTGTTACTCTTACTTTTCAGATTGCTGCTATTTTGGTGGCTTAATTTGTGTTCTGGTCGCAAATGTATAGACTTATCTATTTGGCAGTTAATTTTCTTTGTAAACTACTTTCTTCATTAGAGTATTTGACGGCATAAATGAATCGCTATTTTAAAGCTGCTTTTTATCAGAAGGTACTTGTAAAAGTTGTTCATATAATTGCAGTTAGCATGTGTGTTCATGCAAGGAGCTTGGCAAGGCAAATTTTTTTATGCATTTTTTGAAGTGATTGGTTACATGCTTTATTTATTAGTTGTTTTATTAAGTAATCTGAAGGTTTATTGTATTTCCTAAACCAGTTGTTCTATAAAGCATCATAAAAATAATACATATTCTTCTTCTACTCCAACTATTACAGTAAAGCCTGTTACTTTTGTTCATTTTGTATCATCTGAAGTTTGCTAATAACTTCTTCATCTTGTCCTCAGTGAATCATTCTCTGTTAGCTACAATGGATGGGCGAAATATATTTAATTATAAAGAAGGAAGAAAAGGCTGGTTATGCAGGTATATATGCTACTTAATCTTATCATTCATGTCATTTTTGGACACTAAGATAGCTTAAAGCACAGGCTTTGTAAACAACACTGCTGGGTACATTGGCATCTTTAGAAGTTGTCATTTGATAGGAGTACATATTGTTCTATAGGCACATTAAAGATCCATCATGTTATGCAGCATCACTCGTGTGTAAGAAAGAGAGCTGGTTTGGAATTGAAACTGTAATAGTTGTGTTAGAGAGTAGTTGCTCATTAAACAAATTATAGTCGGTTCATTATACAACAAAAGTTTGCAAGCAGACCAACAAAGATTTTTGATTTCTTACTAAATTTGGGATAAACATGAATTATATTGATATGGAACCATGCATGTTTACTTAATAGATGCAAGTTGAGGGTTGATCAGTTAATCAATTTAGTTTTTCCTTCCCTACTGTATAAAGGCCTATGCTACTCAGCCTCAACAGATACAGTATCTTTGTCGATATATGGAGTGCAGAGTTTCCTTCATTGCACGACCTATCGGAACACACAGGAAACATAGATTCTTTCTTATATGGGATAAGAAATAGAGGAGCTTCATCATAAAGATATTTTGTAAAAGGATTTACGAGGATTTATCTGTAACAACAGAAGGAAGTATATTAGTGCCAGATTTCATCAGTTGGTTTGGTTTGGAGAATAAACAAGCTGTGTGTCTCCTTGTGCTATACTCTTCATGTACTTTTTTGAGTTGTCTTATATTACATATAAAATCACACTGCAATCCATAATGCATTGTAATGCTAACAGTTGACAATAACATGCTATAGATGCATTATAATCTGCAATAAAAAATTACAAATTACTACATACGTCAAAGTTTCAAGATATGGTCTTACATCGCTAATGTCTTCATCGTGCATGAATTAGTTTCGGTGGTTGAGATAATTCTGCTTGCTTGTTGCATCAGTCATCGTGAAGTCGGATTTATAGGCATTTTGTTTACCGGAGGATGTGGAGAAAGTCCTCTTCAAATAATATATCTTCTTTTCAAAACACTACAACTCTTGAGGAAATTTTAGTGTATGCAAAATTCATTTCTTATACTTTTGAGACCACATCTATCGTAACTATATATGCTTGATTATTTATTACATAGATACAACGCCCTTTGTGTTCGCAACTATTTGGCCATTCTAGTCAAATTGGTATTGGTGGGAAGAGTGCTCTGGGATCCATAGGACCATCTATTTGTGATCACATTTTGACATTCATCATATCTCAAAGTACTCTCTCATGGATCCCATGTGGATCTATTGGCCAAAAAATTTCAAGCACCATGGGCTTGCTGCTTTTAGGACCATTTCCTTGCTCTTATCTATCTATCTATCTATCTATCTATCCATCTTTATTGCTCCTAAATAAAATTTTGTTTTTCATCCCTCATCTTCTGAGATGGCAGGGAGCTCTGAGGAAGAACCCAAGCAACTTTCGCTAATGACGGGGATTGGCTCTTCTGAAGAGAAGAAAGGCTTTGGTGGCATTTCAAGGGTCTCAACATCTGCTTCAAGCATTTCTATAACTTTGCTCATGGCAGGGCGAGCCGAGGGTCTTATTTGAATACACCACAATCCAATAATGCATAACTTTCGCTCCCCTTCCGTAATATCAAAAGTGGTGCTTATTTCATGTATTTCAGGTTGGGTTAATCGATCATATATCCATGAAGGATAATAAGCTTGGCTTGAATTCTCCACCCGAGGGTCGGCATTCCTTCTTCCTCCCGCCATCTCCATTAGTAGCATTCCGAAGCTGTAGACGTCAGATTTGTGAGATATAATGCCAAAGCTCCTCGAAATCAATTCAGGTGCTATGTATCCTGTTGTTCCTCTTGTGGTACTAATTGACACGAGGCTGGTGTCCTTTGGGTATAATTTTGCTAGCCCGAAATCCGCAACTTTTGGAGTGAAGTTGCGGTCTAATAGGATATTCTGTGGCTTGATGTCGAAGTGCAAAATTCTCTTATCGCATCCCTGGTGCAAGTAGTTGATGCCGCGGGCGATTCCCAAAGCTATGTCATTGAGTTTGTCCCACGTGAGTGTTCGCCGACCAACGGCTCCATTGGTAGAGAAGATATGCTTATCGAGCGATCCGTGAGGCATGTACTCATAGACGAGGGCCCTCTTCGATCTCTCGGAGCAGAACCCGACGAGCTTTACCACGTTGACGTGATGGATCCTACCAATGGTAGAGACCTCATTGATGAACTCTTCTCCATTGCATTTAGAATTGTTTAACATCTTCACTGCTACAAGAACACCGCCGGGGAGAACACCTTTGGATACAGAACCGTATCCTCCTTGACCGAGCTTTTCTCTGAAGTGGCTTGTGATCGCAATGAGGTCGGTATATGCGTACCTCGTCGGCATGAGCGCCTTCTGCCTTCGAAGGAACTTCTCGACAGCGTCCACTGATTTCTTTTCTCTCCACAACATGTGAGCTAAGAAGAGGAATATTGCCAATGGCGCAATAACAAATCTGGCTAGAATTGAGAAAGCTGCAGATAGATTTCATAGGTGAGTATTAGAGAGATAAATAAGTGCAGTCCCATGGGGTTAAGGAAAGGCTAGTCTTATTTACCTATAAAACATTGTACAATACTTTCTAATACCCACAAGTTGTCTAAAATCCAGACCGAAGAGTGAATGTCTATTCTTTCTGCACATGTTACCAAAGCCATTTCAATGTAAGCGAAGGTTAATCTCGGAGAGAGAATACCAACTTCAGGTATTTTCGTCAAAAAGATCCTGCATATATAAATGTGAGAAAACAAATTAGGCATATATTGTTGATAACTGAGAAATAATATAGTACTTTTTCTGCCGAATGTGATTTCTCACCGAGTGAAATCCCCCTCTAAATACTTTGTGAAATTTTTTTAAAAAAATAGAAAAGGAAATTTTGCGGAAGAATAAGAGGGAAATAAAGAAAAAAAAAAGGAAAAAATGATTAGAATATAAAAAAAAAATTTCGCTATAAAATACTAAATTTTATTTCATCATAAATTATTTTTTCAAAACTATCAGCCTTGAACTGTATTCGTAACTATTAAAAATAGCCCTACGATCTAAATCAAATTTGAAGATTTTAAAATCTTTTCTCAAACAAATATATCCAAAAAAGGCCTTAACTCAGTATTTCTAATTTTTAGAAATAGAAATTTATTTCATAAAAATAAAAATTGCAAAAATTAAAGATGACTCAATTCAAATCTAGCACAAGAAATTAACTGAAATAAATAAAAGATGACTCCGCTTACTTTGCAGCGTCTTTTAGACAATCACCAAAGGATGATTCCCGATATGCTGGGTAAACCCAAACAGAAAATCCGCGCTTCAAGAGCTGGAAGACGTCGTCTGTTTTGGGATGCTTGAGCGAGATAATGCTTCCATTTATCCACTCCATTTGTTCTGAATCAAACGTAATCGGAGTCATAGCTAAGAAGGTACAGAAAGGCTCTGCGTACTTCAGCTGAAGCCCGTACTCTGACGAAAGTATAACATATACAAATGCATCGGCCTTGCTCAAACAAGGGACAGGGTTATATGTACTGTTTTCTGTCTTCCTCGTACAGCTCACGAAGGTTGCCCACGTAAATTCGTCTGCATCAAATCCCATTTTCTCGATGCTGGTGCGGGAAAGAGACTGCAAGGGAAGACTGCAGCTGCCGTTAGCCAAGTCGGCATCCACAACTGTGAAATTGCTATAGAAGATATATGGGAAATCATATGTGATGATTTTCGAGACCTCGGTAACATAGTACGTCCCAGCTTGGTGGATATCCCAGATTGTCTTGTTACCATCCACACAGGCAAGCTGAAATCGAGGTTTGCCGCATTCGTGGGGATCGCCCTCCGAGCGGAACGGATAACCGATGTCGTGCAGAGGTCCGCAAGAGAAAGGCCGACATCTCGGATGCTTCTTTCCTGCAGAAGCTAATCTTCCAATATCGAGGAGGAGAAGGTATGCGAGTAGAGCTCGGGAGGCAGAGAGTACTGCAGGTGTGGTGCTGAAAAGAGGATGCGCTGAAGCTTTCTTGATCACCATGGTATGTAGCTGCTTTGCTTAGTTTCTTCAGAATCGAGTCATATATATATATATATAGAGAGAGAGAGAGAGAGAAAGAAAGCTAGATCTGTATGTTTTTAAAAGAATTGGAATCTCTCTATTTGTAAATTATTTTTATTGATGGACATCCGATCTGTTCGAAATATTAATTTTTTTTTTGATATTAACTAAATTTTTTATTACAATTTTATTTAATTTGGATTGTTTTACACCGTTGAACTTACGAATAATAATTTTTAAAACTCTTTGATTATTTAATAAATAATGCCAAAAATTATAAAATTTAATTTTAAAATAATTTTAATAATATAGATCATGTTTTAATCGTCGAATCGAATATTCTGTCATCAAAAATAATTTATAAATATAAAAATTTCGTACTTTCGAAATATATATATCAAATGGTTCTTACCCATTTGTAGAGGTCTAGGAGCTCTTTTTTAGAGTTATCGACTCATCTTTTATTTTTCAAAAATTTGATAACCAGTCAACAAGCTAGCTAGCTGCTTGACTCGTAGAGAAGAAAGTTGATTGCTATATGTGATTATAGCTCCGTAGACTTGGACTCTTAAAAAAAAAAAAAAAAGGACGCGCTTGTGTCACAAAAAATCAATGGTATTAAAAGGACTGTTGTTCAATATATATATATATATATATATATATATTAAGCAAAATTTTATTAATTATTTTTTTATAGAATAATTAAGAATAATTTAAATAGTTCTGTATTTTCATTAAAATCGTAATTCTCTAAAAAAAAATAATTTTAAAATTTTGAGATAATAAAATATAAATTTTTAGAAGTTAGAATGGAGAAAGTAAAAAAACAAATATTTACCAAAAATATTTTCTGTATTTTATCCTAAATAATTAAAAAAATTAGTTAACAAAAATCAAACTTCTAAATGGTCGGACAATTAAATCAAAATAAACCAAAATTCGCATAAGTTCTATATATTTTTTTACCTTTCTGTTTTACAAACTAATCTATCACAAATCAATATTTCCGCAAATTTAATACTTCAGAGGAATTTGATGGGAGATATTTCCGCAAATATTTTTGCCAGCACCTGATGTATCCTTACTTATTATAAACCGCACTCAATATTTGATTTATGCTTTAATACATTAAAATATAATTTAACATGTGTGGTCAATAAAATTTAAAAGACATATTTATAAAGATAATGACTTTGAAAATTTTATTACTTAGTTGTTGAGTTGTTTCAAGAATCAACAGTATTAAAAGGATTGTGTTTCAATTTATCAAACAATATTATCCACAACTGTAGAGTATTGGCGTATCAAAATAAGAATAAGACTAATTTTCAAATAACTTTTACATACACCCTCTCTATCTACTCTCTCACACACTTTACCTCAACACTACACCACAGCCCTCTTTTTGTGTTGTTGTATTATTGAGGGGAGGCTCACCCCTATTTATAGGCCTTCAAAGAAGTTGGTTGGATTTTTCTAGAGCTTCTACAACATTCTACCATGGGCTAACTTTAGGGCATTCTAGAATATTCTATTGTAAAAAGTATCTTGCCCTTATTCTAGTGCCTTTTAGAGCATTCTAATATTCTTTAGCATAGTAAAAGGAGAAATATAGAGAGAGAGGCTGTGTTGACTCTTTCAATACTCCCCCTCAACACTGACTCTCTCTTAGTGCTGTTTTACTGAGCATTCCTAATTGCTTTCTAAACTCTTCGAACTTTGCAGTGCTTAGTCCTTTGGTGAATATATCAGCTGTTTGCTCTTCTGTTTTGATTGGCTTCATATTTATTTCTCCTTGCAGCACCTTCTCCCTTATGAAATGGTGATGTACTTCTATATGTTTTGTTCTTGCATGGAAGACTGGATTCTCCGCAAGGCGCACGGCTGATTGGTTGTCGCAATAGAGATCCACTCCATAATCTATAGCTTGATATAAGTTATTCATCAACTGAATCAACCACGTGCTCTCTTGTGCCGCCATTGCTGCTGATCTGTACTCTGCTTCAGTTGTAGAGAGTGATACAGTCAGTTGTCTTTTGCTGCACCAAGAGACTATTGCCGAACCAAGGCTGAATGCATATCCTGTAGTTGACCGCCTTGTATCGTGGTCTCCAGCATAGTCAGCATCACAATAGCCTCTAAGCTTACATGTCTCTTCTTTTCTATATAAGAGGCCGTAGTCGATAGTCCCCTTTATATATCTTAGAATGCGTCGAACTGCTTCTAGATGAGGCTTCCTTGGCTGCTGCATGTATCGACTAACTACTCCAACTGCATATGCTATGTCTGGTCGGGTCATTGTCAGATATATCAAACTACCGACCAGTTGTCGATACATGGTTGAGTCAGCCAGTTCCTTCCCTTCTTCTGCACACAGTCTGATATTTGGGTCTATCGGTGTAGAGATAGGCTTACAGTTTAGCATGCCATACCTTTGAAGAAGATCCTTGGCGTACTTCTGCTGACAAAGGAATAGACCGCTTTGCATTTGCTCCACCTCGAGCCCGAGAAAGTGTTTCAGCTCTCCGAGCTCCTTCATTTGAAAGCGTATGGATAGATTTTCTCTCGTATTATTGATCTCCTCTTTATCATCTCCGGTAATGATTAGGTCATCCACGTAGACTAGTACGATGGATATTTTCTCCTGTCGCTTCTTGACGAATAAGCTTGAATCTGCAGGTGTAACTTGATATCCACTTTGCACTAAAAACTCACCTATTTTGCCGTACCATGCTCTTGGTGCCTGTTTTAGACCGTAGAGAGCTTTTCTTAACTTACATACGTATTGAGGATGAGTCTTGCTCTCGAAACCTTTTGGTTGCTCCATATATATGTCTCGATCGACCTCCCCATGTAGGAATGCATTCTTCACGTCCATTTGCCACAGCTTCCATGCTTTACTAGCGGCAAGTGCTATCAACACTCGTACAGTTGTGATCTTAGCTACTGGACTGAACGTCTCATCGTAGTCCAGTCCATATTGCTGTGAGAACCCCCGAGCTACTAGTCGAGCTTTGTACCTTTCTACTGACCCATCTGGACGAGTCTTTACCTTATATACCCATCGACATGAAATGGGTTTCACGTCCTTGGGCTTCGGTACCATCTCCCAAGTTTGGTTTTGTTTTAGCGCCTGGATCTCTTCGTCCATCGCGTCTCTCCACTCTTTGGTTGTAACAGCTTCTTCATAGGAGGCTGGCTCTTTTGGGGTCTCTTTTTCTTCAGCAAGAGCAGCATTTGCATATTTAGGATTAGGTTTTCTTTGTCTAGAAGACCTTCGTAACTGCGTACCTGTATCTTCAAGTTGGCTTGGTCGATCTTCTTCTAGGATTTGATGATGCACGCCAATCCGCCAAGGTTCTGGAGACTTCTGGAGTTGCTGCTCATCATTGGTTGGCTCCATAGAGGGTTGACTGTCTTCTTCTTGCTCTGGCACGACTTTTTCTCCTTGTTCTTGCTGTCCAAGCTTTTCTTGTAGCTTGATTTCTATCTCTTTAGAGTCTGGTAGTATCACCTCTTGTGAGGACCACCAAGACGATGCCTCATCGAACACAACGTTTCTTGACGTGTGGGAACGACCAGTTGTTGGATCACAACATCTCCACCCTTTTCTTTCGCTATCGTACCCAACGAAGATACATCGAATCGCCTTCTTGTCGAATTTACTTCGAAGATGATCGGGTACGAATACATAACACACGCAACCAAAGACTCGAAAATGACTTACTACGGGCTCGATCTTCCACAGTACTTGATAAGGAGAGATAAATCCCAACTTTGGTTGAGGTAGCCGGTTGATAACATGTGCTGCTGTCTTCATACATTCTGCCCAAAATCTGCCTGGCACATTCTTTGCATGTAGCATGCTTCGGCATGTTTCTGCTAAGTGCCTATTCTTTCTCTCAGCTATACCATTTTGTTGCGGAGTGCGTGGACACGTGAGTTGTCTTCTTATTTTACACTCTCGCAGGTATGCCGAGAACTCTATTGAGGCATATTCACCTCCATTATCCGTGCGTAGGCATCGTATATTATAACCAGTTTGGCCTTCAACTTTTTCTTTGAACTCTCTAAATTTTTTAAGTACTTCAGTTTTTTCTTTAATAAAATAAACCCAGACGTACCTCGAAAAGTCGTCGATGAACGTAACCATATAGCGCATGCCACTTATTGACGTTTGCTTGACTGGTCCGAAAACATCAGAGTGCACGAGCTCTAGCGGCTCCTTAGCTCTATATTTGGATTCGGTGTATGGAAGTTGATGAGCTTTACCAAACTGGCATCCTGCGCAAATCGTATCTCCACGAACTTCGAGTTGAGGCAAGCCTTTCAACATGCCGCGCTCCATCATAATTTTGAGTTTGTGATAGCCTACGTGTCCCAGTCTTGCATGCCACAAGTCAGCAGTCTCACCTTTTCGAGTCTTTTCTACGTATGCCGATTCTGCGGACATTACGTAGATCGACTCTACTTTCTTTCCTTCCATTAATTGTATACCAGATATCTTGGGACTGCGAAATACTTTGACATCTTGTGGCCCAAATACTACATAGTTGCCTGATGCAGTTAATTGTGATACTGATAAGAGATTTTTCTTCATACCTGGGACATGGTAGACGTTTTGTAGTTGTACTTGATGTGGACTGAATCGGGGTGTAATGATCGTCTTTCCTATATGAGTGATTGGCAGTTTTGAGTTATTAGCTGTCACCACTACTCTTTCTCCTTTATATTCTGTTACGCCGAGCAGCTTGCTTCTATCACCGGTCATATGATTGGAACATCCAGAATCGATGATCCAATCTGCACTGTAATCTACCTCTCTAGGATTTGTTATTGTTGTAAGTGCATATATTGGTACCTGCTCCTTGTCGGGATGGCTGTCGCCATCTGTCTCTATAATGGCGAGAGAAGCTTGAGCATCCCACTCTTCTTCACCGTTGTCAGTTGCTTGGCGGTCTCCAGATGTCGCCATGTTGCCTTGTGCTTGTTTCTTCAGGTGCCAACATTCTCGGGCAAAATGTCCTTTCTTGCCGCAGTGATAGCATTCTCCATTTCGTCGTTTGTCGCCTTTCGGCCGCCAGTTATTTTGCTCCTTTTGGTTATGGACTCTCTCTGCAAGGTGGCTCTCTCCAGATCTTTGCATTGGCCCACTGAACTCCTTCAGTGGCTTCATATTTTTCGGCCTTCCTGTTGCTCGACTTTTTCTTTTACTGCTGAAAAGTGCTTCTTCTTCATTTTTCAGTGAGACTCCAGCCATTTGTTTAGCTAGAGCCTCCTGATTAGCCAGAAGATTTTCTAGCTCTACTAACGTTGGTTGGGTGGGCCAACCTCGAATAGCAGTAATAAACCCGTTATACTCGGGTTTTAGGCCGTGAATAATAATTCTCTTCATCCGCTGATCACTAATTTTTGATTCTGAATCTAATTGGGAGATTTCACGGCAGAGGGACTTTACCTTCATGAAATACTGGCTGATCGTCATGTTGCCTTGCGATATTGCCATCAGCTCATTCTCCAGCAGTTGAAGTCGAGCATCGTTCTTCTTCGAGAATAGCGAGGCGAGGGTGTCCCATGCAGCCTTGGGTGTATCTGCTTCTTTAATATGCTCCAGCAGCTCTTCTTCGATCGTCGTTTTCAAGACGAACATCGCCTTTCCTGCCTTGATACGCCACTTCCTGAGCACCTCTGCATTTTCCTTCGGCGGTGGAATAACCTCGGTACCGCCGATCACCTCCCACAGATCCTGCCCTTGCAGGTAGGACTCAATGCAGGTTTGCCAATAACCATAATTATGGTTATTTAGCTTCTTAATTCCGCTAGTTGTACCAGCAAGATCTGCCATAGTGACTTGGTGATCGCCCAGTAGTCAACCAAGTAAGTCTGGTCCCAGACCAACCAACTTCACAGTCCCAGACTGTGCACCAGCAGGAGCTCTGATACCAAATTGTAGAGTATTGGCGTATCAAAATAAGAATAAGACTACTTTTCAAATAACTTTTACATACACCCTCTCTATCTACTCTCTCACACACTTTACCTCAACACTACACCACAACCCTCTTTTTGTGTTGTTGTATTATTGGGGGGAGGCTCACCCCTATTTATAGGCCTTCAAAGAAGTTGGCTGGATTTTTCTAGAGCTTCTACAACATTCTACCATGGGCTAACTTTAGGGCATTCTAGAATATTCTATTGTAAAAAGTATCTTGCCCTTATTCTAGTGCCTTCTAGAGCATTCTAATATTCTTTAGCATGGTAAAAGGAGAAATATAGAGAGAGAGGCTGTGTTGACTCTTTCAACAACTTATAAATTTTGATGTGTAATTTTTTTCTTTTGATGTCATATAATACATCTAATAAATTAAGTTTGAAATTTGGTTCTGTTATTTTTTTACTAATTAATCTTTCACAGGTCAATATTCTCTGTTATGGGACAATTTTTTGAATTTTCCAATTTTTCATTCCTCTTGCAATATCGTTTTCTTAGTTGATTAATGGCAGTACAATCACAATCATTTATAGCTTTGTGGATATGTAATACAGGGATGTAGTTCCTAACCGTGTTTGATGGGCATCGGATGCAGAACGAACAACAAGCGCATGACTGTGGTGTCTGAATAAATTAAATAATAAAAAAAGAAAGACGTAAAGAGGGCTTGTGTAATGATCTCAAAATTCTGTAAACGACGGAGTTCAGTTAAAACTAATTTGGTGGATTATTTTTTTTAGTTCTGATGAAGTTTCAAACTAGCTGGAATGTTTTCGGTGCGAATTTGACGCGAAAATAAAATAAAAGAATATTGGACTTTGTATAATAGACTAAAAATGGTCAAGAAGCCGGCAACTGTGAATAAGTCTAAATTGTTCCAAAGGTTTTGAAATGATTAGAAGGGTGTTGAAATTTCAAGGAGTAAGATTAAAAGTTTTGCAATGAGACAAAATTAGGCTGAGAGGGGTTCAGGGTTCGGATCTTAATAGGAAGGATCAGACCTTCGCTGCGAAGACCGGATGAATAAGATCCGGACCTTCCCTGCAAACCCTAAAGGGGTGCCCTTCGGGAATCGAATCTTGTGGGAGGGTCTGGTCTGTTAGCGGGTGGTCCCTGAGGGACGTTCGGGGACCAGACCCTAAAGGAAGGATCGGACGCTCTGCAATAGAAATGCCCAGTAAGGGCATTTTTGTTATTTCACGAGGGATGGGCTTTTAAGGAGGACCTCTCGTCCCTTTTTTCTCTGTACGCATAGTCCACACACAGACACCCACACACATACACAGTAAGGGAAGGAGAGATGCATGGACCCTCTCTTCCTCTCCCTCTCCCTTTTGTTCTTCAATGTTCTCTCCCCAAACTCGTCGTCCTAGTGGAGTTCGACCTCGGAAGTCGCATGGAGGTGTCGGATCGAGCTTTCAGCGCACGTGGGAGACCGTGGGGTTTCGTGAAAGTATATAAGCTCTACTATATATATCTATATATATATATATATATATATATATATATATATATATATATATATATATATATAGGGGGGGGGCTAAGCTCTTATGCTTTCAAAATTAAGGAGGTATTCGTGTTTGTAAAATATTTATCTTATTTTTGATGTTAAGCAGAATTTTTTATTAAAATTTTACCTCATTTAAATTGTTCTATACCGTAGAAATTACGAACGTGTCACATCGACCGTTAAAATAATAATTTTTGAGACTCTTTGATCACTTGGTAAATGATGTCGAAAAATTATTAAATTTGGTTTTAAAATAGTTCTAATAGCGTAGATCATATCTAATAGAGCCGATTATCGAATCAGATGCCCTATTATCAAAAACAACTTACAAGTATGAAGATCTCCATACTTTCATATATATATATATATATATATATATATATATATAGAGTCTGACTACTATACTATCGATAGTACCAAGTATTTGGTGCTATCAAGTTTTTCTACCCTTAGATCAATCACTTTAATTATTTTCACCCGTTAGATTTTTACTATTTCTCCAACCACCATTAAACCCAAGGGGCCCACTATCATCTCAACCACACATCTTTTAATTCAACGGTTAAAAACTTAATAGCACCAATGACTTAGTACTATTAATAGTATTCCAGCCTAGCTCTCTCTCTCTCTCTCTCTCTCTCTCTCTCTCTCTCTCTATTATATATATATATATATATATATATATATATATATATATATATATATATATATATATATATATATATATATATATATATATATAGTCCGGGAGCTATCGATAGCACCAAGCACTTGGTGTTACCAAGTTTTCCACCATTAGATCAACCCCTTTGATCATTTCCAACCCTTAGATCATATTATTTTTCCAACCACTCACTAAACCATAGAGGCTTACTATCATCCTGACCATACATCTCTTAATCCAATAGTCAAAAACTTTATCAGGCCTGTGCTTCTCACGCTCAACATATACAGTATATATGTCGATATATTGAGTGCACAGTTTCCTTCATTGCATTACCTATCAGAACACACAAGAAACAAATATTTTTTCTTATCTGGGATAAGAAACAGAGGAGTTTCATCATAAAGATCTTTTGTAAAAGAGGTTACAAGGATTCATCTGCAATAACAGAAGGAATTATATTAGCGCCATATTTCATCAGTTGGTTTGGAGAATGAACAAGGTGTGCCTCCTTGTGTTATACTTTTCATGTACTTTTTGAGTTGTCTTATTTTACATGTAAGAAGATCACACTGCAATCAATAATGCATTGTAATGCTAACAATTGACAATAACATGCTATTAGATGCATTATAATCTGCTGCGGAAAATTATAAATTACTATACCGAACATAAATGGTAGGTCCAGATTTTCCAGATTATAAGCTACAAGAAAAAAGAAGGTGGACTAGATTTTCCACACTTCTGCTGCAAAGCACATAGATGGTAGGTCCGTGCCAACCACGCTTAGCAAGCGTATCAGCTGTCAAAACTCTATTTCTCGCAGCTAACCAAAGAAAAATTTTTACCCGGAGTGGTGCCCTAAGGTTCCATAGGAAAAGGATATTGCGATCTTTAACACCGCTGAACGTCAAGAAATGGTAAGCGCTCGAGGTAGAGAAAATACCCTTCTTATTCCAGCGCCAAGTAGGAGAGTCCTCAGAGTAGGAGAGCGAAGAATTGGCAAGCAAAGCCCCGAGTTGGTGAAACTCTCCCAATTCAAGGATAGAGAGAGGTTGGTTGAAAGCCGAGGCGGGATTGCCCGAGTATCTGTGCAGCCAAGAAGAGACGAAGAGCTGGTTGAAAGCCGCCGCCGCATGCAGATTAGGGAGGAGGTTTCGCAGGGCGAACTCCCCAGCCCAGCGAGCATTCCAGAACGACAAAGACTGGCCATTACCGAGGGAGAAGCTGACCGAGGTAGAGAAAGCAAGATCCAGACAGAGAATGTCCCTCCAAATCGGCGCGCAGCCGGACGGGTATTTGCCGGTCAGCGCTAGCGGTCTGTGTTTGTAGTGCTTGGACCGTAAAATCCGAACCCAAGGTAACCAAGGGGAGCTAAAATATTTCCAGAGCCCCTTCATGAGGAGGGCAGAGTTCATCGGTTGAAGCTGTCTGATGCCGAGACCTCCTTGCCCTTTGGGATGACAGACTGAGTCCCAAGAAACTAAGCAATGGAAACCATTTGTTAGCTTTCTACCCTTCCAGAAGAAACTCCTTCGGATTTTGTCGATGGCGCAGGAAACCCACTTCGGAAGCCGGAATGCAGAACAAAAGAAAGAGGGGATACCTGAAAGAACCGAATTGAGAAGGACCAGACGCCCGCCCCTCGAAAGCATAAGGCCCTTCCAACCAGCTAACCGACAATCTAGTTTCTCGATAAGTGGAAGGTAATCCAATTTACACAGCTTACGGGGAGAGAGGGGGAGACCTAAATACTTAATGGGGAAAGCTTGAATTGGGCAGCCGAAAAAATTAGCCAATGCTATCGTCCGGTCGATAGCCAAATTGATAGGAATAAGAGAGCTTTTGTCATAGTTAATCTTGAGACCCGAGTTCTCCGAGAAGGAGTTCAGGATCAGCATGATTGTTGCCGCCGACCTCAAGGATCCATCGAAGAAGATGAGCAAGTCGTCAGCGAATTGAAGTGAATGGATCTTGAAGTCCTTAACGCCAACAGACGGTAAGAGGTCTGCGTTTGTCGCTAGCTGCAGCATGTTGAACAGAACATCAATACAAAGAATAAAGAGAAGTGGGGAGAGAGGATCCCCTTGGCGGAGCCCTCGCGTGCAGCTGAAAGACTTGCCCGGAACTCCATTTAGTAATACCGCCGCCGAGGCCGTCGAGAGCAATTCGTCGATCCAACGAACCCAACGATCACCGAAACCACGAGCCAGAAGCAGATTTCTTAAAAAGGTCCAATTAATGTGATCGAAGGCTCTTTCGTAGTCAATTTTAAGCAAGGCCGCCTGAGACTTGGTGGAGTGAAGGTGATGAATCATAAACTGGGCACAATAAAAGTTATCGAGAAGATGTCGCCCCTTGATGAACGCAGTCTGAAAAGGATTGATCAAGAAGTGAAGACACCCTTGCAACCGCGAGGCCAGCACTTTCGAGATGAGCTTAGGCAGGCTGTGAACAAGACTGATCGGGCGGAGGTCCCTAGCTGACGAAATCGCAGACTTCTTAGGAATAGGGCAAATCCAACTAGAATTAAAGTTCGAAAGGCTGATGGAGCCATTATAAAAGCCCTCGAAGACACCCATAATATCCTGATGGAGAATGCCCAAAAAACACTGGTAGAAAAGAAACGGGAAGCCGTCTGGCCCCGGGGCCTTCTCCGGAGCTGAAGAAAACACGACAGCTTTAACCTCCTCTAAAGTGAAAGGCGACTGAAGGAAGGAGAGGTCTGAAGAAGCAGCCTGATAAAGAAGCTGAAAATTAATCGAAGAACTAGGAGAGAAAGCACCCCCTAGTTGCTCACTGAAGAAGGAGCGGAGGTAGGTGGCGATGTCCTGGTGCGAAGAAAGAGGGGAGTTGCCAACCGACAAACAAAAGATGCGGTTTCTAATCCTGCGGCAGTTGGCTTTGCGATGAAAGAACTTCGAGTTGGAATCCCCCGCTTTTAACCAATGGATCCGAGAGCGTTGTTTCCATTTTAATTCCTCCTGGAGACAAAGCTCCTCATACCTGACCTTAAGCAGAGGCCTCAAGGAGCGTTCGAACGCGTTCAAAGGCCTACCTTCTTCAGCTAAATCCAGCCACTCTATCCAAAAGAGGCAGCAGTCGCAATGTTTTTTAACCGTGACGAAAGACCCGTACTCCAAGAACGAAGAGCCAAACGGCATTGTTGAGCTTCGCAGTGAAACAAGACAAGGGCTCCAAGCCCGACGGCACAGAATTCCAGGCATCAAGGACCACCCTCGAGAGAGCAGGATAGCGAAGCCAGTAGGTTTCAAACCTAAACAGTGAAGCAGAGGGAATGAAAGAGAAGGCAGTGGCAACCAAAGGAGAATGATCTGACCTTGGCCGAGGGAGCGCCCTAAGAGTGGTGTTAGGAAAGGAGGAGAACCAACCATGCGAGATGAAAACCTGATCAAGGCGCTCAAGAGTAGGTATACATCTGCCATTAGTCCAAGTGAAGGAGCGATTCGAAAGAGGGATATCACAGAGGCCCATCCTGTTAATAACCCCCCTAAACCGGAGAATATCAGAGACATTCGAGGGCGGGCCGTTCTTGTCCTGAAAGGAATAAAGAACATTGAAGTCGCGGAGAGCAATCCAAGAGTGCGAAGAAAGGCTGCTGATATCAGATAACTCCAAAAAGAAGTCCTCCTTACTGTGACCACCAGTGGGACCATAGATGTTCGAGATCAAAACCAACAAGTTATCTGCCTTCCTCCTGAGAACCACATTCAGCGACCCAATCCAGTCAACAAGGCAGTCGAAAATAACCGGGTTCCAAGCTATAAGGAGGCCACCTCTGGTACCAACGGCATCGAGAGTACGAAAATCGCGCAGGAAGAAACCGCACACAGAGCGAAGAATAGCAACAGAAGTGGAAGCTAACTTCGTCTCTTGAAGGCACACCACACAGCATTTACTATTCCGAATAAGAGGTAAGATAGAAGAGCATTTAGAAGGATCGTTTAAACCTCGAACGTTCAAAGAAAGAAAACGGAAGACACGATTCCTAGCCATAAGAACAGACAAAAGCAAAACCCCACAAAGGACCCCCGAGATCCCTCCAACGCGCTACGGAACAGCCGCATCCGCCGCCACGGGACGGACAACCTCGCTACTAGTAGCAGGCGATACAAGGGGGGGGGCCAACAGCCGGATCCAGAATACCACAGCAAGCCTTGATAAGAGCCACATCGGTCTCCGAAAGAGGAAAGGAGGGATCCCGGTCCCGTAACGGGGCCTCTACTCGCCCAGCCCTATCAGAGGAGGGAAGGCAAGGAAGGGAAGGACGGACCGAAGAGGGGAGGGGCGCGGGGGGAGAAGGCAGAGACCGCGAAGGAGACGCGCGGGGGACAGCTTCCAACGACGAAGCGCTCGCCAGGAAAAGCTTCTTGGATCTAAGATCACGAGCTCGCTGAAGCGAAGGAATGAAGTTGCCCTTATACTTAGCCGCAAGACGAAGGCTCCGACGAGAAGTGAGCGGTTTGCCTGAAGCCGAACCAACCTGGCTAAAAGAAACTGGATGGGCCAGCGGGGCCAAGGCAAGGCCCAACTGAGAGCAACACGAGGCTGGGCCGAGGGGGGAGGAGGCCCCCAGAAACGGGCCCAGAATAGAAGAAGGCAGAGTCGGAGAGGAAGGAGGCCTCGAGACAGGGGGCCCACAAGAACTCGGCCCCACGTCAGCCATGGCCGCCCCATCCCTAGGAGGGGAGAGAGGGGAGCGACCTTCGGAAGCGTCCGCAGACAAAAGGCCGTCCGCGCCTCGGGAAGGGACCCCCGGATCAGGCAAGGACGGTAAGGGGTCGTCAGACACACAGTCAGGGATGGGGACACACAGAGCTCCATCCGAGGCAGGCAGAAGCGCGGGAAAGTTAGATTGATTCAAAATTGAAAACTTTTCGCGGACCGGCCGCCACTCCCGGTTGCGTCGGCACTGCTCCGGAGCACGCCCGCTCGGGTCGGCAGGCATCCCCTCCCGGAGGCGAGAAGGGTTCCTCGACGACCCAGCGTTAGTGTGGACGGCAGAAAAGCCCGTGCAACGAATGAAATCGTCCTGGGCCTCCGCCGATTCGAGACCCAAATGACTGTCAAGAGCTTCACCAAGGAGGATGGGTTAGCGTCCACCCACGACTCGATCTCAACCGAGATGGAGAAGCGCCTGTCTTCCACAGAAAGGAAGATGGTCTCTGGGATGTTCCTAACATGTTGACAACGAATATTGACCCTGTAGAAGGACACATTCGTCAAACTCGCGCAAGCCTCATCCTCTTCCCAGACCGCTCCGAAGCCAGAAACAGCAGCCGCAACGTCATCTTTGTTCCAGCAAAGAATCGGCCAGTGATGCAGTCGAATCCAGACCTTGTGGAGCAGATGGCCCCTCTCGATCTCTCCTATCTCCACCTAGTTCGAAAAACAGAAGCTATGATCTTCCACCCGAAGGGGGCTACGGGAGATGGCTGACTCCCGCGCCACCCAGTTGGGGAAGAAAATCGCCAACCCCTGAGCACTGGAAGAAGCCACCTTGTAGTCGACGCTAGTCCCTCCGAATCTCCTCGCCAGACCACACGATAGGACCGCCTCGACATCCGCCGGCTTTGGGTTAAGAGCTTTAACCAGAGCCATATAGCCTGAGAGAGCAGGCTGGCCAGGAGGCGAAGGTCTGCAGGAAAGAAAGGCGACACCGGAGCGAGGGCGACCCGAGGAATGACCACGATCCATAGCGTGGCGGGAAGGATCGGCCCGGGCCCTACAGAACCTGGCCGCGTGCCCGATACGCATGCAAAGGAGACAGCGTCTCGGCTCCCGGCAGTGCGCAGCGAGATGGCCCCTCTCAAAACACCTGAAGCAGCGGCCTCTGAGGGAAGGGTTGAGGAGGAACTTAGGCGGGAGGCGAGGAAGGGAAGGGTTAAAAGGAGCAGGTCTGGTGGGCTTCAAGGGGCGAGATGGGGAAAGAACCGCATTTTTAAAAGAAAAGTGGGTCGGATAAGAGGGCCCCTAGAAAAGGGAGGAGCAGGGCAAGGACAGGGGACACGGGAAGAAGAGCCACGGTGATGGGAGGGGGGGTAACGGAGATCGCGGGAGGGGGGCGGACGCGAGGCTAAACGATGGGGCCGCATCTTTTGGAATTCTTTCTCCTTGTGTAATTTTTCTTATATGTCATATTTATTTGTTTTCAGTTCACTTGGCTACTTACAAAACTTATCCTGAAATGCCAGATTTGTGCTGAATTCCAACAGTTGAGCCTTGCATATGTTTGAATCAAATCATCTACAACCTATCTCAGTGACCTTGCCATTAGAGAATGGACAGAATTGCAGTTGCGTTAAAGAGTTTAAAAAGATCCTTTAACCTTTTCGAGAAAGGGACGAGTCATCACTGCTTTTGCTGAAAGTTTGGACAATATTTTTTTTAGTTTTAAACCTGCAGTCAATTTCATTTTGGTATGAATGACTAAGTTAGCAAAACCAGCTCTTCTGACGAGAAAAACGGCTTCGGTGGCATTTCAAGGCCATCAATGTCTGCTTCGAGCATCTCCGCAACTTTGCTCATGGTGGGGTGATCCACAAACCAGTGATGCACAGCTTCCTCTCCATCTCTGTGATTTCAAAAAAGTTGTTGATTTTGGACATTAATTTCTGGTTGAGCTAGCTGATCATATGCCACAAAGGATAATAAACCGGGCTTGAATTATGTTATATTTTAATTTAAATTCATAGTTATCTAAATTGAAATTAAATTCTAATCTAATTATATAGGATAAAATATAATTTAGATTTAATTTGGACTATATGAAGTGTAAGTAGCTAGGAGTTTAATTCAACTTGAGTTAGAATTGTACTTACGTTTGGAGCCATATATTATATATACATACCATGCCCAAGTTAAAGAAGGCAAAGCTCTAATTAAGCTGAGCTCTAGTGTCGAGCTGCTTCGGAATTTTTTATGAATGTGAATTTGGGTGTTTTGGATCTAATTAAAGTTTTGATCTTTTGTGAGATATAAATGTACTCTGTCTTCGACATTAATAAATAATTTTGCTCCGTTTTCGTCTGTGGATGTAAACCAGTAGCCGAACCATCACTATCAGCAGCATTCTGAAGCCATAGACAGAGGACTAGTAAGATTTACGTACGTCGAAGCTCCTCGAAATTAGTTTCGGAGCTATGCATCCTATAGTCCCTTTGGCCGCACTGATTGAGACACGGCTGTAGTCCTTCGGATACAACTTTGCTAGCCTGAGTGAAATTATGGTCTGGGAGGGTGTTGAGATCTTTCTCAAATGAGTTAGGAAAGCTATTTGGGATAAACACTAATTTCTACATATCAAGTTGGTTTGCTCTAAATATAAACATATAGAAAAGGTTTCTCATATATTGATTTGGAAGGAAGCACTTTTACTTAAGAGATGCAAGTTGAGGGTTGATCAGCTGATAAATTGAGTTTTTCTTTCACTACTTTATCAGGCCTGTTCTACTCACCCTCAACAAATACAGTATATATGTCGATATATTGAGTGCACAGTATCCTTCATTGCATTACCTATCAGAACACATAGAAAACAAATCTTTTTTCTTTTCTGGGATAAGAAACAGAATTTCATCATAAAGATCTTTTGTAAAAGAGGTTACAAGGATTCATATGCAATAACAGAAGGAAGTATATTAGCGCCACATTTCATTAGTTGGTTTGGAGAATGAACAAGGTGTGCCTCCTTGTGTTATACTTTTCATGTACTTTTTGAGTTGTCTTATATTACACATAAGATCACACTGCAATCCATAATGTATTGTAATGCTAACAGTTGGCAATAACATGCTATTAGATGCATTATAATCTACTGTGGAAAATTATAAATTACTATACCGAACATAAATTACTTAATAAGTTGGTGACTACATACATCAAAGTTTAAATATATTGTCTTACATTCACTAATGTCTTCATCATGCATGCATTAGTTTCGATGGTTGAGATAATTCTGCTTGCTTGTTGCATCAGTGCTCGTGAAGTTGGATCTATAGGCATTTTGTTTACTGAAGGAGGTGGAGAAAGTCCTCTTCAAATAATATCTCTTCTTTTCAAAACACTACGACTGTTGAGGAAATTTTAGTGTATGCAGAATTCATTTATTATACTTTTGAGATCACATTTATCGTAATTATATATGATTGATTATTTATTATATAAATACAAGGCCTTTTGTGCTCGCAACTATTTGGCCATTCTATTCAAATTGGTATTGGTGAGAAGAGTGCTCTGGGATCCAAAGGAGCATCTATTCGTGATCACATTTTGATGTTCGTCATATCTCAAAGCGCTCTCTCATGAATCCTATGTGGATCTGATGGCCAAATTTTTTTGAGATTTTCTAGCTCTAATATGTCTATCTATCTATCCATCTGTAGTGCTCCTTGTTGGGCCTGCCCAAATTATGGAAAGCCCAAAAAGGCCCATCTTTCATCCAAAAAAAAAAAAAATTAAAAAACCAAGTCAAAAAAAAAAAGATAGAAGAAAAAAAAGCAGAAGTAAAAAAATAAATAAATAAAAAATGGAAGGGGTGAAGTACCACAGCTTGTTCGGTGCCGACTTCACCCATAGCTGACTCCGTCGGTACAGTAGCTGCCGTTGGTGCCGACTCCGTCCCTCACCACAATACTTCACCTTGTTACCACATATAGCTGGTTGTTACCACATATAGCTTGTTAACACAGAAAGCTCATGTTTATTTTGTACAGTTTATTAGTTTTCATATTCATTTTAATTGCATATTTCCATATTCATTGTATTTCTTTAATTGGATTGCATAGCTGTAAAAGAAGAGAGATGAGTATTGTATATGGACCTATTTATTGAATGAGAAGGTAGACAAAAAGGTAGCCATCTTTTTCAATCAATATTCTATCATGGTATCAGAGCACTGGTTTTAGAAGTTTCATTCTTGGTTTGTTTGGATTGTTCTGCTACTCTCTTTGGATCAGAGATTCTAAAATAAATAGTGAGCCGCAGCGAAGAGGTGGCAGATCTGTGTAAGGGTGCAGCACCTTTTCATTTTGGGATTTGGCGTGGTAAGGTAGCTCACGATTTCGGCAAAATTTCAGCTTTCTTTGGTGAACTTTTTTGGTGCAAACTATTCTTATTTCTTTGCAATAGCGAGTAGCACTTCTGAATTTTGTGTTAAGTTTACCGAAAAAAATTATTCCACATGGGAATTTCAATTTCAATTATTTGTCACTGGAAAGGAGTTATGGGGACATATTGATGGCACTGTTCCAGCTCCTACGGACGGCACACAATTGTCTCAATGGAAAGTCAAAGATGCTAGGGTGATGTCTTGGATTATTGGGTCATGTGATTCTCAAATTGTTCTTAAGTTATGTCCATATAAAACTGCTAAAGACATATGGGCATATTTAAAAAAAGTTTACAATCAAACACATTCTGCAAGAAGGTTTCAATTGGAGTGCGAGATTGCAAATTACACTCAGGGAGGATTATCTATTCAAGATTATTTTTATGGTTTTCAATAATTATCGACTGAATTTTCTGATATTGTTTATGCTACCGTGTCGAAAGATTCTCTCCATGATGTAATGGCGGTTTATGAGGTTAGCAAGCGTGATCAATTTTTGATGAAATTGTGATCGGATTTTGAGAACGTTCGTTCTAATCTGATGAGTCGTCATCCCCCACCTTCATTGGATATATGTTTTGGTGAATTACTTCGTGAAGAACAAAACGTCTTCTTACCCAAGCCACTCTGGAACAAGAAAAGTTGACTACAACACCTATGGCATTTGTGGCTCAAGGAAAAGGCAAAGGCAGGGATATGAGTAAAGTTCAGTGCTTTAGTTGCAAGAATTATGGTCACATTGCTGCAAATTGTGCTAAGAAATTTTGCAATTACTGCAAAAGGCCCAGACATATCATCAAAGATTATTCAATTCGGCCCCAAAATCGTCAGACTGCATTTCAAGCTTCTACTACTAATCCTTTTACAGGTCAAATTCCAGCTGGGACCTCAACAGTAGTCAATCACAATACTGAGCGAACAGTCCTCACTCCTGAAATTGTGCAACAAATGATTATTTTGGCCTTTTCAACTCTAGGACTTCACGGTAATGGTAATTCCCATCTAAATCATAGCTTATTGATTCTGCAGCATCAAATCATATGACCGACTCGGTGGCTTTCCTTAAAAATGTTCACGCATATCGTGGTTCAGAACATGTCCAAGTTGCTAATGGACACACTTTACCTATTACTGCTGTAGGAGATATTACTCCAACTTTCAACAATACTTTTGTATCACTTGGACTCTCTAATAATCTTCTATCAGTTGGACAATTAGTAGAAAATAACTATGATGTACAGTTTTCTCGTGATAGTTGGTGTGTGCAGGATCAGGTGTCGGGGATGGTGATCGCGAAGGGGCCTAAAGTAGGACGACTGTTTCCACTCCAACTTTCCATTCCCAATCATATTGCTTTGACTTCTTCTACTGTTATGAATAAAAGTGAAAGGTGGCATAAACGTTTGGGACACCCCAATTATGATATTTTGTTTTATTTGTTGACTTCTGATTTATTGGGCAATAAAGATCAATTTTGTTCTTCTCGTGCTTCCTTTGACTGTTCTACTTGTAAGTTAGAAAAAAGTAAACTGCTTTATTTTCTTATTGCTGGTAGTCATGCGAAAAATTATTTTGATATTATTCATAGTGATGTGTGGGGAATTGCACCTGTTATTTCTCATGCTCAGTATAAATATTTTGTAACATTTATTGATGACCATAGTCGGTTTACTTGGATTTATTTTTTCCATTCTAAATCTAAAGTTTTTTTAACTTTTAAATCCTTCCTAGCGTATGTCGAAACTCAATTTTCTGCTGCTGTTAAGGTTCTTCGATCTGATTCTAGTGGAGAATACATGACTAATTCATTTCATAATTTTCTGAATCAAAAAGGCATTTTGCCACAGCGTTCATGTCCATATACGCCTAAACAAAATGGTGTGGCCAAACGAAAGAATCGTCACCTCTTAGAAGTGGCTCGGACTTTGTTACTCGAATCTTCGGCTCCGCCTAATTTTTGGGTAGAAGCTTTATCTACAGCAGTTTAT
Organism: Tillandsia fasciculata; assembly: GCA_029168755.2. Taxonomy (NCBI): domain Eukaryota; kingdom Viridiplantae; phylum Streptophyta; class Magnoliopsida; order Poales; family Bromeliaceae; genus Tillandsia; species Tillandsia fasciculata. The sequence continues at coordinate 22,562,005 of CM054941.1, forward strand.
CTTATTAATCGGCTGCCTTCTCGAACTCTAGATCTTGACTCTCCTTATTTTCGCCTTCATCATCAGCATCCTCCCTATCGACATTTGCATACTTTTGGTTGTGTGTGTTTTGTTCATTTACCTCCTCATGAACGCCATAAGCTTTCTACCCAATCTGTAAAATGTGTCTTTTTGGGATATAGTACTAATCATAAGGGGTTTGTTTGCTATGATCCTTCTTCAAAGAGGCTTCGTGTTTCTTAAAATATTGTTTTCTTTGAAAATCAACATTTCTTTCCAACTCATGTTAGCTCATCCCCTGAAGTTGCTATTCTTCCTACTTTTGATGACACGTCTTCTTCCATTGACCGGTTCAAACCTGAATTTGTCTATACTCGACGCCGTGCACTGCAGCCCCTTCCTGATCCAGATCCGCCATCTGCTCCTGCTCCACTTTTCCCGAGGTGATCTACCCTAGTTTCTCGTCCTCCTCATCGGTATGACTCTTATCATACATCATTTTTTACTGCTTTGTCCTCCATTTCGGTTCCATCTTCTTACTCACAAGCAGTGAAGCATGAGTGTCGGCAGCGGGCGATGCAGGAGGAATTTCGTGCTCTTCAGGATAATCAGACTTGGGACATTGTTAAATGTACACCTCATGTTAAGCCTATTGGTTGTAAATAAGTTTATTCAATAAAGCTTCGCTCTGATGGGACCCTCGATTGCTATAAAGCAAGATTGGTTGCCTTAGACAATCGACAAGAGTATGGGATAAACTATCAGGAAACATTTGCTCCTGTGGCCAAAATGACTACGGTCCGTATAGTTCTTGCTACTGCCGCTTCATAGGGCTGGCCGCTTCAACAGTTGGATGTCAAAAATGCTTTTCTCCATGGTGATCTCAACGAAGATATATACATGACACCTCCTCCTGGTTTGTTTTCCTCTTCTACTATGAAAGTTTGCAAATTGAATCGTTCATTGTATGGCTTAAAACAAGCCCCTCGAGCGTGGTTTGAGAAGTTTCGCTCTATTTTGGTTCAGTTTCAGCGTGTCCAAAGCCAATATGACTCTTCCTTGTTTTTTCGAAAATCATCTACTGGAGTTGTTCTTCTTTTGGTGTATGTTGATGATATTGTTATTACTGGGACAGATTCTTTATTGATTACTCAGCTTATGCAACATCTTCAAAAGTCTTTTCATGTGAAGAATCTTGGTCATCTTACATATTTCTTAGGTTTGGAAGTTCAGACTGATTCTTCGGGCCATATTCTTACATCAAGTGCTATTCAAATTGCCACTAATCAAGTCTACCATGTGCGCACTAAGCATATTGAAGTGGACTGTCATTATATTCGGGAAGCTGTAGATACTCGTGCCATTTCTCTTCCACATGTTTTCACATCCTTACAATTAGCCGATGTGTTTACCAAGTCTCTCAATCGCCAGCGCCATCAATTTCTCGTTGGCAAATTGATGCTTCTTGATCACCCAACATCAATTTGAGGGGGAATGTTATCACATATAGCTGGTTGTTACCACATATAGCCTGTTACCACATAAGGCTCATATTTATTTTGTACAGTTTATTAGTTTTCATATTCATTGTAATTGCATATTTTTATATTCATTGTACTTCTTTAATTGGATTGCATAGCTGTAAAAGGAGAGAGATGAGCATTGTATATGGACCTATTTATTGAATGAGAAGGTAGACAAAAAGGTAACCATCTTTTTCAATCAATATTCTATCACACCTCTCCTCGTTCTAGCAGAGAAAAGCAACAAAAAAAAAAAAAAAGGACTAAAGTATTTGTTTTTTTTTACTTTATTTTTTTTTAAGTATTGCAACTTGTATTCCATAATTAATTTTGTCATCAACTGCGTTTATAATTTCATATATTTTGGAGATTAAATATAGATTTTTCTCAATATTATTTTTTTTTATATGACTATAAGTTGTCTTTTATATATATATATATATATATATATATATATATATATATATATATATATATATATATATATATATATATAATGTGAACGGACATCTCTTATAAAATTACAAGGGCGTAAATAATTCATAATTTAGGCCTATAAGACTGTGCCTTAAAAAAAAAAAAAAAAAAAAAAAAAAAAAAAAAAAAAAAATGAAAACTAGCATGTCATATTTAAATCCTAATTAGTAGCACTACATTAAAGTAGTCTGCGACTAAATTTTTTTTTTTTATACTCTACTAAACTACTGTATAGTGTTTGAACCTCTAGATTCTTATTGATGCCTTTTTTTTTTTTTTTTTTTTTTTTTTTTTCATTCTGTAGGCTAGTCTAATTAGCTTAATGTTTTATTTGTTAGCTTAATATTCTACCTTCTTACGAAAATATCTGATAATTTATTATTATTATTATTATTATTTTATTTTATTTTAAAGAAAAAGAAAAAGGGTTTACTGTTGAATGTTGAATTAACTTGATATCCTGAATTTTATTTTATTACGATAAAATTTATAGTTTGTGAAATTCTTTTATTTTTCTTCACTATTTTACTTTTATATATATATATATAAATACTATTAATAGTACAAAGTTATTGATGCTATTTAGTTTTTAACCGTTGAATTAAAAGATATGTGGTTGAGATGATAGTGGGCCTCTTGAGTTTAATGGGTGGTTGGGAAAATAGTAAAATCTAACGGGTGAAAATAATTAAAGGGGTTGATCTAAGGGTAGAAAACTTGATAGCACCAAATATTTGGTACTATCGATAGCCGGACTCTATAAGTATTTTGATCACAATCAGTTTAATCGGAAGTAGCCTAAATGTGATAAGAAGGCGTAATTAATTGGAAACCTACTAGTATTCGGAAAATATTGAAACCCCTTAATCTCTCACTCTTGAGTCTTTAAAATTACATATATATTTTTCATAATAAAAAAAATATAATCAATAAAAGTATTACTTCCCACTCTTGTAAATATTTTTTTTTTTTTCTAGTATTTTATCTCTTTTCAGGAAGAACACTCCTAAATAAATTTTTATTTTTCATCACTCATCTTCTGAGATGGCAGGGAGCTCTAAGGAAGAACCCAAACAACTTTCGTTAATGACAGGGATCGGCTCTTCTGAAGAGAAGAAAGGCTTTGGTGGCATTTCAAGGGTTTCAACATCTGCTTCAAGCATTTCTATAACTTTGCACATGGCAGGACGAGCCGAGGGTCTTATCTGAATACACCACAATCCAACAATGCATAACTTTCGTTCTCCATCCGTAATATCAAAAGTGATGCTTATTTCACTTATTTCAGGTTGGGTTAATCGATCATATATCCATGAAGGATAATAAGCCTGGCTTGAATTCTTCGCTCAAGGGTCTACATTCCTTCTTCCTCCCGCCATCTCCATCAGCAGCATTCCAAAGCTGTAGACGTCAGACTTGTGAGATATAATGCCAAAGCTCCTCGAAATCAATTCAGGTGCTATGTATCCTGTTGTTCCTCTTGTGGTACTAATTGACACGAGGCTGGTGTCCTTTGGGTATAATTTTGCTAGCCCGAAATCCGCAACTTTTGGAGTGAAGTTGCGGTCTAATAGGATATTCTGTGGCTTGATGTCGAAGTGCAAAATTCTCTTATCGCATCCCTGGTGCAAGTAGTTGATGCCGCGAGCGATTCCCAAAGCTATGTCATTGAGTTTGTCCCACGTGAGTGTTCGCCGACCAACGGCTCCATTGGTAGAGAAGATATGCTTATCGAGAGATCCGTGAGGCATGTACTCATAGACAAGGGCCCTCTTCGATCTCTCGGAGCAGAACCCGACGAGCTTTACCACGTTGACGTGATGGATCCTACCAATGGTAGAGACCTCATTGATGAACTCTTCTCCATTGCATTTAGAATTGTTTAACATCTTCACTGCTACAAGAACACCGCCGGGGAGAACACCTTTGGAAACAGAGCCGTATCCTCCTTGACCGAGCTTTTCTCTGAAGTGGCTTGTGATCGCAATGAGGTCGGTATATGCGTACCTCGTCGGCATGAGCCCCTTCTGCTTTCGAAGGAACTTCTCGACGGCGTCCACAGATTTCTTTTCTCTCCATAACTTGTGGCCCAAGAAGAAGAAAATTGTCAAAGGTGCAATAACAAATCTGCCTGGAATTAAGAGAACTGCATGTAGATTTCATGGATGATAGTTAGAGCGACAACAAAGCGCAGTCTCATGAGGCTAAAGAAACGGCAGTCTTATTTACCTAGCAAATTTGGCATATGTTCTAATGTCAACAAGAGATATGAAAGCCAGGTCAAACGATGCTTGTAATGGATTTTCAGACATGTTATGAATGGCAATTCACTAAAAGTAAAGGAGAAAATTCCAGCTTTATATGTTTTCGCCCAAATGCGCCTGCATAACATGCGGGAAAACAAATTAGGCACATTGATGAGAATTGAGAAGTAATAGAATACTTTTCCACGTTTTATCACAAAGTGAAATTTCTCTCTCTAATGTAGGCCAAATTGGAAAAATTTTAATTTTTCTTATAGGAGATGAGCCAAAAATTTATATAAAATTAAAAATTTTAATTTATTTTGGAAATTAGAAAGAAGTGTTAAAAAATAGCTGATAAATAGGTAAAAAAAATTGCAAAATTTGTGAAAATTTTAAAAAAATTAGAAAAGAAAATTTAGAGGAAGAATTAAAGAAAAATAAATGACGAAAATGAAAAGTGGGGAAGAATAAAGGAGGAAAAACTTTTTTTGTTACAAAAATTTTGTTGGTGTACAAGACAAGAGGAAGAAGAGGAAGTAGTCAAAATTAATACAAAACATTCTTACCCTAAATTGAAACTACTGGACATAGACTATTCATAACCATCAAAACCAATCCCTACCCTAAATCAAATTCGAAGATTTTAAAATTTTTTCTCATAGTATACCCAGAAAAAAAATCATAATTCATATTCATAATTTTATCAACTATCCCTAGCGCAAGTGGCAGAGGACTTGGCGGTTGATACCCGAGGTTCCGAATTCGAAGTTTAGAGGTTCCGAATTCGAAGTTTAGTTGCTTCACATTTTCAGCTAAGTTTATTTCAAAATAAACAAAGCGGGTAGCATGCTATATTTCTTTCAAAAAAAAAATTTCATATTAATAATTTTTAGAAAGCTAGAAAAAAAAATTAGAACATAAATGAGTCAATTCAAATCTACTACAAGAAATTAAATTTAATAAATGGCTAAATTACAAAAAACCTCCCTGTAATATTCCGTTTTTTCACTTTGCCCCCTGTTTTTAAAAACCTACATTTTGCCGCATCGTAATTACCGAAATATGCATTTACTCCCACCGTCACCATTTCGTGAGTGAACCGTCAATTTTTTAAAAAATATTATTAGATATACCCAAAATACCCTTCAAAAATAGCAGGAAATAAGCTAAAATTTATTCACTCTCCAATATAAAATAAGAGCATTTTCGTCAATTTACCTCCTCAGTTAACGCCGTTGCCCCCTAAAAATAATTCGGTAATTACGAGGGGGCAAAATGTAGGCTTTTAAAAAACAAGGAGGCAAAATGAAAAAGCGAAATATTATAGGAAGGTTTTCTGTAATTTAGCCTTAATAAATATATGAATATGATTCTTCTGCTTCTTTCTGTCTCTCAATGTGTTTGAATTTCTATGCATGAGACAATTTGGTGGAGGAACATGCATGGTATCTCTCAACTTACATCGCAACGTCTTTTAGACAAGCACCAATGGATGATTCCGAATAAATTGGGTAAATCGGAACCGGAAATCCGCGCTTCAAGAGCTGGAACACGTCGTCTGTTGTGGGATGCACCAGCGAGATAATGTTTCCATTCATCGGCTCCATTCGTTCTGGATCAAACATAATCGGAGTCATAGCTAAGAAGCTACAGAAAGGCTCTGCGTACTCTAGCTGAAGAGCGCCGTGTGAAAGTACAACATACACAAATGCATCGGCCTTGCTCAGACAAGGAACAGGGTTATATGCACTGTTTACTGTCTTCCTCGAGCAGCTTACGAAGGTAGCCCACGTAAAATATTCTGCATCGAATCCCATGTTCTCGATGCTGGTGCGGGAAAGAGACTGCAAGGGAAGACTGCAGCTGCCGTCGGCCCAGCCGGCGTCAACACTCTGAAATTTTATATTGGTAATAGAAGGAATATGGGCAATAGAAGGAATATAGGTTCTTCGAGATCTCAGTAACGTAGTACGTCCCAGCTTGGTGGATATCCCAGATAGTCTTGTTACCATCCACGCAGGCAAGCTGAAATCGAGGATCGCCGCATTCGAGGGGATCGCCCTCCAAGCGGAACGGATAACCGATGTCGCGCAGAGATCCGCAAGAGAAAGGCCGACATCTCGGGTGCTTCTTTACTGCAGAAGCTAATCTGCCAATATCGAAGAGGACAAGGTATGCCAGTAGAGCTCGGGAGACAGAGAGTACTGCAGGTGTGGTGCTGAAAAGAGGATGCGCTGAAGCTTTCTTGATCACCATGGTATGTAGCTGCTTTGCTTAGTTTCTTCGGAATTGAGCCACATATATACATATATATTCAAAAGTTCCCACCTTCAAAAGTTACAAGAAAAAGTAAAAAAATAAATTTTTATAAAAAATTTCTATATTTTATAATAAATAAATTGAAAGATTGGTTATCAAAAATCAAAGGTTTATGACTCCCCAAGGATCTAAATAGATTCTATCAAACACCTAGAGAGGGGGTGAATAGGTGCAATATTCAAAATACCAATCTCAGTGCAATTTAAAATAAATGCGAAAAATAAAAACAGTACATCGAAATTTACGTGAAAAACTCCATCACATGAGTAAAAATCACGGGACCAACACGCAATAACAATCCACTAAGAATTTGAAAGATAACAAGGTGATTACCGACTCCACGGACTACAACTGTCACGCCCCGGGGTCGAAACTGCGACCCGAACTCGCCAAAATATCCGCCACCTATACGGAAACCCCGCATAGGCGAAGCGTCCAACCTGCAAGAAAAGTCTACAGCTAAACAGATATCAGAGCTAGATGAAATAAACTGCTGTAAAACTAAAACATCCAAACCACTGTACAACTGGAAATAATGATACAACATCCATCTCCCAAAAAGATCAAATACAATATCCTCAGAATACAATAACCAAAACTAAACAGGGAGGTAACCCAAATAATAAATCAGTGTACAGGCTCTCAGTACAAGTCAGATCCTCACAATACAAATGTCTCTCAAATGTAAAAACAAATAAACCAATTGCTGACTGTACTAATAGATCTCCAATGAAGGGGTACCGCTACTGTTACTCTCCACAAACAGGTAGGGATCTAGCTCGCGACTCCCTCGCCTCGATCAGCAACAAAAAGATCAAAACAAAATTTAGTTTCTAAATAGTTTC